>VZRH01004172.1:1301952-1382508 GCA_013397555.1 Urocynchramus pylzowi | reverse complement strand
GGGCGGGGCGGGCCCGGGCCGGCCCTCCGCGGGCTGAGGCAGCGGGGCGCCGTACCGCTTGGGTTTCCGGAGCCTGTCCCGGAGGTGCCCGGCGGTGGGAGCGCCCGTTCCCCGCTCCCCGGCGGCTTTGAGCAGCCGGCTGCATCAGGCGTGGGCAGCATGCCCGCCTCCCTTTGTACGCTTAGAGATATCTCACACAGAACCGCGGAATTGTTACGTGTGGAATGTACCTCTGGAGATGATCCATCCAACCTCTCTGCCAAGTTAGGGTCACCTAAAGCAGGTGACACAGGTACACGTCAGGTGGGTTTTGAGTGTCTCCACAGAGGGAGACTCCACAGCCTCCCCCGGCAGCTGTTCCAGTGCTCTGCCACCCTCAGTGTAAAGAAGTTCTTCATGTTAAGGTAAAACTTCCTGTGTTATAGTTTAGGGACATTATGCTGTGTGCCACCGGGCACCACTGAAATTTGTCTGGCGCCATCCTCTTGGCAGCCACATTTGAGATATTTCTATGTATTGGTGAGATCCCCTCTCAGTCTTCTCCAGACCAAACAGTCCCAGCTCCCGCAGTCTCTCCTCATGAGAGCGAAGCTCCAGACCCCTGATCATCCTTGTGGCCCTCCGCAGCAGCTCCGTGTCTCTTTCGTGCTGCAGAGGCCAGAACTGGACACAGGACACTGCTGTGTCACTTCCAGCCGTGTGATGGACAGGAGCGGCCGCTCCCCGCACGCCCCCGCTCCCGTGTGCAGAAAGTGCTGGACACAGCGCCGGCAGGGAACCGGGAAGCGCTTGTCGGCGGGAGACGCTCATGCCGCGCAAGCAACGCGCCTTCCCCTGAAAGCCGGTGCGTCGCGTACTGATGGCGCTTCTTTTTACAGGTGCCAGTGCTCCCAGCCCCGGAGCGCCTGCGTGCTGTTCCTCTGGCCGTTCCTAGGGAGCACTCCCTCCCGGGCGAGCGGCGCCCCTAGGGCCAGTGAAGGAAGGAAGGAAGGAAGGAAGGAGCCCATTGCCCGAAGCCGGGCGCGCGGGAGGGGCGAGGCCGGGCCACGCAGCGAGGCCCCGCCCCCGACCGCTCCTCCCGGCCCCGCCCCCCGCCGGGGAAGCCTCGCTCGGCATTGGGCAGCTCCAGTCACGCGGGGCGCGGGTGGTATTGGTCTCGCGAGAGTTTCTGGGTGTATGTAAGAAGTGCGGGCGGAAGTGCGGCCTTTTCCCGCGGCGTCGAGACGTGAGCAGGATGAAGGTGAGGCCGCGCCGGGCCGGGGCCGCGCTCGGGTCGGGGAGCTCGGGCTCCGCCGCCGTAAATGGTCCCGGCGCTGCCCGTAGAGCCGCTCCTGGGGGCCGATGGTCCCTGGCGGCAGGGCTGGAGCGCAGCTGCGGGGCGGATGGGAGCGGATTGCTTGCGGGCCCCATTTTCTTGGTCGGGGCTCTGCTGCCGCGGGGTTGCGGGGCGCTGGGCTTGCGGAGCGGCCGCCTGGCTCGGAAGGGGTTTTGCGGGTGTGAGGGCTGTGCAGTGGAGTGCAGGGCCCGGTAGGGAGGCGCCGAGAGCGCTGTGCCCGAGGCGGGGGCGGCAGGGCCCGTGCAGCGCTGCGCTCTGCAGCGGCGCCCAGGAAGTGCGAGCGATCCCCTACCGCAGGTGCTGGTCCCCTGCAGTGACCTGCGCGTCTGTCTAATGCGGCCTGTGCTGTGAGGGGTTTGTAGGAACAGGAGAGCACAGGTTTCTGCTACTCGCATTTTGAGATTGATCTCTGACTGCGATAAAATCACTTTTCTGTGCGACTGGAGGAGTTGTATAGCCCAGTGCGGCCGAACATAAATCTCCCTGTCTTGGCTCTCCCAGTTGTGGTGGTGAAAGTTTTTCTGTGAGCATTTGTGTGAGCAGCTGAGGAATTCCAGCGTTAAAATGCCAATTTCGAACCATCATTTAAACTCTAGTTTTTCGTTAAAATCCTTCATCAGTAGTTTCAACCAGATTTTTGTTTTGTATTGTTTTGTTCTCCCTTTGTCAGCTCAACATCTCTTTTCCGGCTACCGGCTGCCAAAAGCTCATTGAAGTAGACGATGAGCGTAAGCTCAGGACGTTTTATGAGAAACGGATGGCCACGGAGGTGCTGGCTGATTCCCTTGGTGAGGAGTGGAAGGTAAGGAGTGTAGAAGAACGTGTAAGAGTTGTATCTTAGCAGCTTACAATACGAAATTTCTCCAGTGTGCGCTTGTCACGCTGTGGTGTTTGTATGGTGTGCAGTTGATGGTCAGGTTGAAAGGTTCTTTTGCTGTTTGTGTACTGAACTTCTGGTTAGGGCTAGCCTCTTCCAGTACTTTATCTGGCTGGGGGGTTTTGGTTTTTAAAGCCCTGTATTTAGAGTTACTTGCTCCCTTTCACAGTAGCTTATTGCTCTTCATTTGAGTGTTGTCTCTTGGTGTTCAGGACAAGTTATAAAACGGTTGGTCTGCTCAAAATTGACTTTGTTTGTTTAAACTGCTGCTAATATATGGGAAAAAAACCATGTTTGGCCTGATGGATGGGCTTGGAATATTTAGTGCTAATATGGACAGCGCAGCTGAATTTGAGGAATGTGATCTTTTCTGCTGCTGTCTTCACAAGGAGAGTGATCAAACCCCTTTTCCTGTGTATCACTACTCTAGACACTCCTGTGTTCTGTGCAGATTTCCAGTTTGTCAAGATAACTGGCTTTAATTAAGCTTGCATTTGCAGGAAAGCTAGACCATAATAGTAAGAGGTTTTGCACTATTACTTTGCAACAAAGCTTCAAAGGAGTGTCAATCACATTAAATGTAAATTCTGGTATATGGAGGTGTTTTTTACAGTTTTTGAGTAATATTGCTGAACTGTTCCAAAGGTGTTGGTTAAAGTTGTTTGCACTAGCAGTAATGGTGATTTAAGCTAAATCATGGACATGCTGCTCCATTGTTCCATGCAGTCTCCTGTGGTATCTGCTTCTTGAGGAAATAAGGACACGAGTAACTCAGAAGTGTTTCTGCTTTGCTAGGGGTACGTTGTCCGGATAAGCGGTGGCAACGACAAGCAAGGCTTCCCCATGAAGCAGGGTGTCCTGACGCACGGACGCGTCCGCCTTCTGCTCAGCAAGGGCCATTCCTGCTATCGCCCCCGGAGAACCGGCGAGAGGAAGCGCAAGTCTGTCCGTGGCTGCATCGTTGATGCAAACCTGAGCGTCCTGAACTTGGTCATAGTGAAAAAGGGTAAGAGTCTGCACGAAACAGCCAATAAAGAGGTACGTGTAGGCACCTGGAAGGAGCCTGCCTGACAGTGGTTGGTAGGTTGTGTAGAATGGAAATGGCAGTCCCAGTTTCAGAGTGTGAGTGCATCTTAGGAGTCCTCTGAGCATTGCATTCTTGTAGTGCTAAAACTGGTCACTGGTCTCTTACTGTTGCTGCCAGCAATCTGATCGTGTCAAAGCAGCCAAGGGTGGCTGGGGTGGTGCTATTGACAGCTGAACCCCAAAGATTACCTACCATTACCTTGAATTCTTATGTATTTTAAACTTACTGTTTTGCTGCTGTATCTGGTGCTCAGTCGTGTAGTAATTGGCATGTTTAAACTTCCATTCCCAAAGGTGAAAAGGACATTCCTGGGCTGACTGACACAACTGTGCCCCGTCGTCTGGGTCCCAAGAGGGCCAGCAGGATCCGCAAGCTGTTCAACCTCTCTAAGGAAGATGATGTTCGCCAGTATGTTGTCAGGAAGCCTCTGAACAAAGAGGGTAAGAACTCCCAATAGTACAGCTCTGCCGGGGTGTCCAGCCTACTGCACTGGACAAAGCACAGTTTGTGGTGCATCTGGGAAGCTGACACTCACTGTATTTAAGCTTTGGCAGCCATAAGTTGTGGAAAAAAAGTAAAGTTTCTTGGTTGCCTCATTTCCTTTACCCCTCTGCCATGTTTTGTCACAGTTTGTTCTTAAAGTTTGCTAGAATCTGGAGTCATTTTTACTGGTGTTTCTGAGAATAACCCAGAAGTACTTGCTAATGAAAAAAAGTTAAAGACAAGGTGGAATGTTGTTAAAACTTACATGGTGTGGGGGGAAAGGCAGTGTAGAGAGAAAATGCTAATATTTTTTTCCCCCTGCTTATGGCAGTCAGTCTGAAATGAGGTCTTACTGGCAGGGCACTGCTTTCCTTAGTACCTTTATCGCAGTGTAATATTTTAATTTTGGCGTTTTTTGCTTTTGACTGTGGGGAAAAAAGTGGATATTTAGAAGAATATGATTAGACTTGAGTACTGTGTAAAGTTTGTTGGGGAAAGGAACACATCGTAAGAAATGGTTTCTTAAACAAAGAATATGATCCTGGTGGACATCAGACTGTGGTGTATGACTGTTAAAGTCTGTCAGGATTGTGTAGTAAAATTTTACTTTACAGATGTGTGTGGTAGTGTGTTCTGTTGGTCAGTTGTGGACAGTAGGATGAACAATGTCAAACCTAAGTAAAATTGTAGGTGTCTTTAATGCTGGAAACAATGGCTTGTTCTGGAAACTCTATAATGGATTCTTTTATTAGTTGAAAGAGGCAGGTCTGCTGAGAAGCTAGGAATTCACACTTCACATTTCTAATAAAAAATCATGAGCATTAAGACAGTATATTGTTAATGCTGCATCTGATGATAATTGATAATTTTTCTTGTAAAATCTGTGAAGGTGCTGAACTCTCTATAGTTGCTGTAATATGTAGTACGCTAAATGATGTAACAGTAAATCAAACTTACTCTTAAGTTGGCTAGACAAGGCTTTTGGCCTCTTGGGAAGGTAGTCTGCCACTTGTGATGATCTGTAATGATTTTTAGGCAAGAAGCCCAGAACGAAGGCTCCCAAGATCCAGCGACTGGTGACTCCTCGAGTGCTGCAGCATAAGCGCAGGCGTATCGCTCTGAAGAAGCAGCGCACTCAGAAGAACAAGGAGGAAGCTGCCGAGTACGCAAAGCTGTTGGCCAAGAGGATGAAGGTATGTTTGCCATTGTAGCTCAGCTGTATGGAATATAGCTCCTAAATCAAGAGATTTGGTAAACTGGACTGTATGCCTACAGCTGCTCTGTACCTGCTCATTTTGAATGTAAGTGCCCAGCTGTGATTATAAACATAGCTGGTCAGTTGGGGTTTTTGAATATTTCTTCTGGTTTTGTCATAGAGAATACAAATTAACCAAGCCCACTAATTTGAAAGCCTTTTTTGAAGGAAGTAAACAGTTATGGCCTCCAAGGATATTTTTTTCCGTAGCTATTTTAGTTTGAATGAATTCTGATGTAACTTCAAGATGCCCAGGCATTTGAGTGATTGTGTGGGGAAATGAGATTCAGCAGTTGAACTTGATGGAGGATAAGTTGTCAAGGTGTTTGTTAGCATGTGTTTGCCCTTGCTCCTAAAACTGCAATGGCTGCTGAAGCAGTACTGAAAGCAGTACAGTTGGAATGTTTGGCACAGTGCTTCCTGAATTTCATTATTTCTAGATATAAACTAGAGAGCTTGACTCTTCAACACGCCATACCTTTGGTGTGTTAAAAACTCTACATCACTTTCTTAACTAAAGTTTGGGTGCATACTGTGCAAAGACACAGGTCTGTGCTGGTTTGCATACTTGCAGAATTCTTCTGAGCCACAGAAGGGAATTTATTTTATGTTATTGACTTACAGAATTCATTCCTTCAAGTTGCATTTTCCCTAGTTTGTTCCTTGGTAGGTGTTTTGAAGTGCTCGATGATATGTAACATCTCCATACTTCATGACTTTCAGGAAGCCAAGGAGAAGCGCCAGGAGCAGATTGCCAAGAGGCGCCGGCTTTCTTCCTTGAGAGCTTCTACGTCCAAGTCTGAATCAAGTCAGAAGTAAAGATGTGCACGATACTAGAAAGACATTGTACATTTGATTACCAATAAACACCTTTGGTGGTGAACTTCCAGTATAAGACTTTGTAGTGCATGTTGTTACTGGCAATTTCTTAAACAGAAGTTCAGACTACTGCATCATGTACACCAAACTAGAACCACAAACTGTGATCTTGATGCAGTTCTCTTACGAAAAGATTGTGTCACTTGCCTTGATACTGAGTATGGCATTGGTAAACTTTAAACCTTCAGTTGATTCTTGGGAGAATTAAGTGCAGTTCAGATGCTCACTGGAACTGGTTCCCCAGGAAAGTGGCCACAAACCTGCCAGAGTTCTGGGAATGTCTGGATGATCTTAGTAAAAAGCTTTAGTGGTGGGTAGTCCTTTGAGGAGACCTGCTGTTCCTCTCAGTGATCCTTTTGGGTTACTGCAAATGTGAGATGCTTGTGATTCTGTAGGTATCGCAGCATTCTGCTCTTGAAATTGGTACTGAGCATAAGAAAGCACCTTTTAAAGGTTTGACTTGAAAATTTGACTTTGAGATTAGAAACTTCAGTAGCCTTAATGTATTTAGTATATACTGGGTGACAATAATGGGAGTTTGACTCAAAAACACACATGTTGGATGTTAAAATGGTCTGCAGCTAAATAAATGTCTTAGTTCTTAAAATAGTAATTTAGATCCACTTCTATTTTTGTTGAGTTAAATGCTTCTGTTTCTAGTAAATGAAGCTTCATTACAACATAAGATGTTGGGAAGGTTTTTATTCTTCTGTGTGTTTGGCAAGGCAAGGCTCTTCTAAGTGAGGGCCTCACCTGGCTAGAAGCAGATGTTAATGCATCAGATGAAAAATCTGGACTGAAATCAAAAGTTGCAAAAGACAAGATCTACAGTCCTTACATGAGGGGCATGGAAGGATCAAACCTGCGGTCCTTGAACTTTAGGTTTGTATTAGGATAGTGAACAGATTTGCCATGAAGCACTTGTGTGCAGTGGAACCTTGGACCAAGAGACTTGGCTAAAGCAGCTAACAAGTTTAGGCCATCTTTCACAGCTTAACTGAGACTGTTTTTGAAAAACAACTTATCAGAAAAGGTCAAGAGGGCTGTTAATTGTAGCGACCCATGAGTTAAATAATGCTAGCTAGTTCATTAAAATTTTAAAAGAGTACAGTTTTACAATGTATTTTTTTATGGATACTGTGTTCATTGCTTACAGTTTAATAGTGAAGATCCGTAGGCCCTGTTGAACCTGAGCTTCACTAAATAAAAAGGTCCCTTTTTACTCCACATTGGTCTCCCAGCTGCAAAAATTAATATGGCGAAAATGTAGATAAGAGAGTAGCACTCAGTAAATTCACAATGCTGAGAATTTTACAATCTTAAGAAGGGAAATATCACTGTCTATCTTCTTAATCCTAGTAAAATATACTTGCACACAGTAAAGAGGTACTCACTCTGGTCAGGGTGAACAAGCACTCTGAGGTGTGTCCTGGACAAGAACAGGAATGTTCTGAACAGGCTACTACTAAGCAGAGTGGTATAGGCTATTCTGTATGACCTGTTCTGCTGTATAGGCTGTGATTGCGTCTCTGAAGCAGTGCAACTCATACCTGGTTGTATGATTGTGTGAGAAAAATCAGTGGACTCCTGGTCATTTTTATCAAGCTTTGAGGATGTGTGGCCTTGTCAGAGCCAGGAAATACATGGCCTTATCACCAGTAGCAAAAAAATCCTTTGTGCGCTGTTCTCCCTCGCTTGTTTCCTGGAGCTGCCTTAGTGGATCATCTGCTGCTTCCTTCTGCAGTCTTAGGCTTTCAGGTGTAAATTAGGCATATCATGATTAGTAGGCTCAAAGAACAGTCCTGGCTTGAGGGGATCTTGAAAGATCATCTAGTGTGGCCCGTTCAGGTCTGTGAAAGGTGGTTCTCCTTGCCCCTGTGTCCCCCAAAACTGACATCAGTTTTGATGATGCTTCTGATCCCATCATCGTGCAAACGTGCTTCTGGTCCCATCATCCAGATCATCCATGGAGATGTTACAGCGTGGAGCCTGGTGCTGATCCTTGGGGAGCCCCACCTGGGACAGGCTGCTCAGTAAAACACGTTGGTCACCGGTGAGATGATTCCTGCCCACAAATCACCCCCATCCAGTCTATTTGACATTTGTCTAGGAGGAGGCTATGCGTCAAATGCTTTGCCAAGGTCCAGCTAAACAATACTGCTCTCTCTTGACATGCTATTTTTCTGTAGCACTTACCAATTTAGCTTGGCATGATTTGCCTTTGATAAACTCATACTGAGTTTTCCCAGTCACCTACTTTCACCATGGCTTTAGGTCATGGATGACTCAAATCCCCAACCTGAAAGAGGCTAATGAAGAAAGAACATGTTTTGTCTGCCCCTGTGCAGTAGAAACTGCAATAAAGCCACAAGGCCAGCAGCTGAAGTCTCTTAACAGCTTAACAGCAGTTCAAAACCTGTGATACTAAACACAATGCCAAGTGGTATCTGGGAACAGCAGCTTCTCCTTGCATTTCTCAGCAGTTTCGACAGGATTTCTGCTCTTCAACAGCACTCTTTCTGCAAGTCTAAAGCTTAGCTGCAAACTCAGAGGCACCTTAAGCTTCAGGGCAAGTAACGGACCCTGGTCAGAACCTGACAGGTTGCCATTTCTTCTCTTTGCAACCAAAGGAAACAGAATACACATAACATTGACACACATAATCACTTACAACCATCAAGGTCTGAATTTGGACAGCGTGACAAAGAAAACAAATGAGGAAAAAATGCCAAAGGGAAGCATCTTGAAGAAACCTAAATGAAAATGTTGGAATATCCCTCTGAACTACTCTCATAACAAGGTGAAGTGAGCCCCATTTCTTCCCAGCACTTTCTGTCTGCCCCCCAACTCCATGGAGCCACTGAGACTCCTCCAGGAAAAACAGTTATGTGCAAACACCTGCTGAAGCAGGGCAGTGGCTGGTCAAGTCTGAGTATTTTTTAAGGGCTGTCTCAGGGTCAGGTTGGCACCCACCAGGAACATGAGGTCTTTCCTGCTCAGCTGCTCTGGCACATGCAATTATTCCTACAGAGATGCAAGACCTTTCAGATTACTTGTAGACCCCATCAGTTCTCCGGTCTGGCAAGTTAGTTGGCTCTTCCTTTTCTGTGTAGACAGTAGAAGTTTGTATTTGCAGAGATAGGAGTAACTATCACTATTAGTAGGGAACTACCATTCAAGGTGGTTCTGAACACATGAAGGATCAGTGTTTCCTTAAGCAAGCACCTTCTGCTATTTTACCATCACATTCCCTCAAATTTCCCACCAGATTCTGGCACAGCAAGTAGCAGTTCCTCTCTCTCTACAGCTTCAAACTCAAACCCTGTGTTCATGCTTCTTTGGGATTCCTCAAATGAAAGCATTTGTTCCTGCACAGCATTCTCCCTCTTTTCTGTCTCCTCCCTCAACAGGCCACATGAAGGGCAGGAAATACAAAGACAGGGTAACATTCTTAGCAAGCAGCATTATTGAAAAGACAGCAGAGACAAAAGCTGTCAGAGGAAAACAAGGAAAGTCAGTGTGATGCTTTTACAAGACCCACAAGTCCAAAAGACTAACTGTTTCTCAGCTCTGTCTAAAAATAGGTCTGGAAATATGGGTTTATTATGAATCTTCTCCACAAGATATCAATCTGTGTAATGCACATCAGTCTCATCAGCCAAGAAAGGTCTTTAGGGTCTCGTATTCTTATTGTTACTGTTACTGTCAGATTAATGAACTGCTGTACATGAGGGAGGTTTGAAAGATACTCAGTTGTAAAGGTGAAGGCCTTAGGCACTGGCAATTTCTACTACTTAATTTTCATCTCAGCCTCACTCCTATCCCTGCCCCATAAAAAAACAAAGGAAAAAAAAAACAAAACCAAAAACAAACGAACAAACAAAACCCGCCACACACCCAACCCCNAAAAAAACAAAAAAAAAACCCAACCAAAAAACCTCCAAACCTCAGAAAAACCCCCTGGAAACTGCAACTATGTAACTGCAAGTGCAATTGCAACTGTAACCTGCAACAATGTTATGAGTCAAGAGGTCCACCAAAGTTTTGACAAACTAGGATGCATGAGGTGAAAGCATCACTCTGTGATCCCATTACGAAGCCACTGAGAAACCAGAACTCCTGGGAAGTGTTCTCCACACTAAGTAAAGCCACAAATATGCTGCAGAGCACACCAGCTATCCTCAGGAAGCCAGGGGCCATGCTTTTCCTACAAACAAGAGCTTTACAGACTGTCACACTGAGCCTGTTTTTCACCTGTTCTTACCTGTACTGATGCCCAGTGCTTGCTGAAGGTGCCACAGAGCCATCCATACTCTCTAGAAGCCACATCTCCACAAGTGAGTCCCATTTTTTATTTCCCTCTCCCCCTGCCTCCACTCTTTCCCATCATTCAGAAGCCACTGAGGTACTGTGAAGTATATGCCCAAAAAGAGAGACAAAAGTCTTTTGCCAAACTATAGGCTGAATTTCGCACTTAAGATTAAATTCTGTCAGTCATTTAAATTCCAGTGGTGAAAAAAGCTGAACAATGGCTTATTTTTACACAGGATGCATATATATTTTATTTTGGGAACAACATTAAAAATTGTTTCTTAGTCTAGAATATCTATACAGAATTCAGGATGTAGAGTGCCCTTTTAAACTCAAATTTTTTGTCAAATGTACAAAAATATTACAGAGAAACAATTGTTAATCAAAGCACAGTAAATGGATGCCATTTTTCAAGAGTTCAAAACAGTCTCTAAACCAGTGCAAATTTTATTGCATTAAGCTTCCCAGCTCACTCAATAGATTCATAATTTATTCACACTACATCATTTCATTCTTGTTACAATATAGTTTATTTTAAGCTCCTAATAGGAGTTTAATGTGCTTCTAAACAACAGCAAACAATCCCTTTTATTTGCACCATTGGTTGATGCAGACTGAAAGAACAAATAAAAACGCCATCCGATCCTCTCATGTATGCATCACAATATACAGCACAGGAGACTACAGACCTAGAATCTGATTCAACCATTCAGTTCCAACTCTTACAAGTTAAAAGGGTGTTTGTTTTCAAAAAGATACATAGTGAAAAGTGGATATAAAGAATGCATTTTAAGATTTTTATTAGTTGAAAGAAAAAAAGAACCCTTTTGTTGAAAATATACAATTATGTGAATAAGATTACCTGCTTACTGTTAATAATATAGGAGTTATCTGCATTGAAATAGTTGTTGAATTAAGCATTTTAAAAAGAAAAAATCTACTGAGTGGATTCTTCAGTTCCTTACATTTTAACAATTTGTTTTAAATATATAATTTCTATTCTCTAATTTAATATACATTTTGAAAATATCCCCTATGTTGCAGTTATTCAAGGAAAGCAGTAAACTCAATGAAAGGTATATTCTTTTAGCTGCAGCAATACAAAAAGCCATTAATTCACAGTTAAAATAGAATATTACTCATTCACAAGTGCAATGTAGCTTGAGCTTAACCAATGTGAAATTCCACCAGGAACAAAACTAAGTTACTTGCAAAATTGATTTAGTTTGAAACACATATAGCAAATAAGATATTTTCCATTACAACTGCATTGTCTAAACTTAAGTTACATAAAATTTGAAGACAGGATATGATTATAAGTAACATACAGATGCTTCTAGTAACATGTAAAAGCTGGTACCAATTACAGTGCCAACACTGCAGCCACATCAGTCTCCTAGGCCTAAAATGTTTTCAAAGTTGTCAGGTTTTGGTGATGTGCTGGAATATAATTAATAAAGAAAAGCTTTGTAACTTAAGAATCCTGATTTTAAACATTTAAGACCTCATCTATTGTTTTAATTCCACAAAAAAACTCTTCTCATGTGAGCACACAAGCTGTGTATGTAACTGATTTATAGCTGGGTGAAAGGTGCAAGATAGTATCTTAGCACAACTGGCTGCAGTTCAACATCCTTATGGAAACAATTCAAGGAAGCTTCTCTTTGACAATTGTTCTGCCAATACAAACTTTCTAAGTTCTTGGGCGTACCTGAGATTCCTTGTTCGCAACCACTTCTGTTACCAGGTTGCTCTACACCCTCATTTTGTGCACCCATTTCATGTTTTGAAGTTAATGCTGACCTGCAAATGTTTTCTTCAGGTTGTATGTGGGAATTACAAAATATACACAGAAGAATCATCTCCTGAACACTGGCTGTTGAGATACTAGAAAGAGTATGTGGAGGCAAGAGTTGCACAAGTGAGCAAAATGCTACTTCTTCTGTTTATATTGACAGAACAACAGAACCAAAATCTAGCTTATCCTCATCTCTCCTTCACAACACTTTGCTCAGATCAGTAATGTATTATGGTTCAGATAAATTTGGATTCCTAGGAGTTGGGTGTCAAACAAGTTAGAAGCATTTGTACGTTACAAAGTCATCCCCACGTAGCCCAAGACGTTCATCCTGTCAACTAAATTGCAGAAGTGTGCCTTTAGTGACTGATTTTCAGAAGAACAAAAGCATTTGCAATGCACTCACAAAAAACTTTTGAAACTTTTCCCTGGTTGTTTTTGGCCAGCTTTTGTGAAACTCTTACTTTCCCATCCTAAAAAAAAGCATCTGAGATGAAAACAAATTGTCTTCAGAGATCTCCCTTTTCATCTGAACTATGGATTATATTAAAAAACCAACTGATTAGTTAGCTACTCTAAAACCTAAGCATTAAGAACTCCCTATAAAAAGGAGAAGGTCTTCTTTTTTTATTCTATTTTAAAGAATCAATTCAAATATTGATTGGAATTGATTCTTTAAAATAGAATAAAAAGTTCTATTCAAGAATAGATTCAAGATTTCAAGTAGCTACATGCAGGACTTCTACCACTCTAAAATCCAGGTGCCTACACCAGGAATAGCAGTTAATTTGTAGTGTACAAAAATGCCAATATGCAAGAGCAGATCAAAGCAAGTCCAATTCTGCAGCTGTCCTTTTCTCCTCTGGCTTTACTTTTGTTGGTTTTTTTGTTTCTTTGTTTAGTGTATATAGCTGGGAAAGATTTAACAATTAACACTAGATGTTGTGACACAATCTGCTTTGCTGTCTTTACAACACTACTCCCTCATTAATCTATATTTTCAGCAACAGATAAGAAAGGTGTTTGGAAATTAAGATGATGTGTTTATGGAAACTAGTTCATAATAATATAAATTACTAAGTTTTAAAACTGGATGTCACGTATCTAAAACAGCACTCACTAGACAGATTTTCCTTGCCATTTAATGAGCTGGGAGAATTTAAGGGCAACTAAAACTTGATTCCTTGCAAGCTGCATCACATAATCACATGGTTTGTAAATGTAATACTCAAAAAAAATGGTCTTTGTGTAGCTGTCTGTTGAAAAATAATGTATAGAGTTACACAAAAAAATTTGCTGGCTTTGATTTGTAGAAATATTAAGTTGTTTGGACCAATGCTTTAGATAGACTTCCATTTCAGAAGGATGGAACCATGTCAATTATGTAACTGGAAAAGAGAGGAAAAGATGAAGAACCATGGACTGTTCTTTAATTGTGATGTAGGTCAGATATCAGCAAGCAACTGTGCATAAACCCAAAGAATAAAGAATAAAAAAAAAATCATTGTGTGCTTTCTTGCTTTTAGTTGTTGAGAAAACACAACAGTTTTATCAGGAGAGAATCTGTCCAGGTAATATCCCCATATTAACTTAGGATCAGCACTTTTAGACAAAATACAAGGCATCAGTCTATGATGTAAATATATTTTGTCATACATAGTGCAACTCCCTTGTTTTCACCTCATGAAAAAAAAATTGGTTTTATTGTTTCAAAAAATTGTTCCAGACAGATCTTCATCCCTCATCATTTTGAAGAATGAAAAGTTTTAAAAGTAGTATCAAGTAAATACATTCATATCCAGATGCAATTAATATTTTAAGCTATGCTCCTTTTACATGCTACAAATATCTCTTTTTCTCTATTAATTATTCCATTGTAAAAGCCATACCACTAACTTTCAGCAAAGACCTGGAATTAATCTTATCATATTCTTCAAGTAACAGAAATATTTAAACTGTTGACCAGTATCCAGGCTCTCCTTGCCAAGACTATGACTACTGTAGTCAATTAAATACGTGAGGTGAGGAAGTGTCTTATCTACTAGAAGCAATACAAAAGATGGATACATCTTTTCAGATCATACACATAAGCTCTTCATTTCTGCTAATATACACCTTGAATACCACATTTATAAATACATCTTAATTGAAATATTGAATCTGGACTATCAGTGCAAAATAATTAACCCACAGGCTAGTATAAAACCAAGGGAGAGGGTGATGAAGAATTCGAGGAGGACACCTCTTAAACACACATGCAAATAGTAAAAAGCATAATTTTTTTTCAGGCAGTATCTGTTGACAATTCTTGAGTGTATTCTAATGCCATTTGAGCTTCCTACATAATTTTTAGAAAGCCATCCATTTCTGAGCTGCTTTGTTTAGAAGCTTATCCTTCTTTGGAGAAAGCAGCCAGTACGTTTACAGAACCTTATAGTGTATCAGATAGAGATTACAGGAAAGTTGAGTGTAAGTCCCTGTTTTCTCACAGCTGTAGATACACACTTTGAAAAGGTCAGCAAAGGTTATTCAGAATACTGATTGGGACAGGAGTCAGGAGAAGGGCAGCGATTTAATGTACTGTCTGATGAAATTTAATGTACTATCTGAGGAAAGCAACTGCATTGCAGCTTCCAATCCAAGGTTTCAAATATTTACATTCATACAACCATACCACACACCAATAAAAGGATCCCTCTTCAGGTAAAGGTCATTTTAAAGAAGCATTGAAGAATCTGAGCACTGGGAAAGTACTTCATTAAAATACACCAATATTAGTGGCCCTTAAGAAAGTCACCAACTATAGACTGTTGTTTTGTCATCAGCTTTTTGAACAACTTGATATTGTGGAGGAAAATTTTGAGGAAATTAAAGAATATATATGGGGGAAAGCAGATCAACCACTGAAACAAACTTACAATTTTAAAACATTTTTACAAACTTTACAATGTGCCTATGAGATGAATGAGAAGAATATATATTGCAGCTCAATGAAACTGGTTTGACAAATTGCTCAATTAACACCTTCTGAGACTCAGAAGTGTTTATGTCACCATGGTCTTGGGTTTGTTCAGCTCTGCTTTCATCTCTCCGAAGTTTGGTGTGTGTCTTCCTTGTTTTTATATGAAAGGTGCTCCGAAGCACTTCCTGCAACACTCAACCCTGCTGCTTGGTGGAACGTCTATTCTCTGCATCTTTTCAAGAACTTCCTTTGGTAGTTGTTTAAGTGCAAGTCTGTATTCACTATCAAAGACCTCTGAAACAGGAAAAGCACAGTTGAGGTTATTTAAGAAACACTGTACAACGCACACTACTATTCCTATAAAACACTTTTGGTTATTTTCATACAGTAACAAAATTATCTTCATTACCTAGATGCTGATTTTTTTTCAAAATGCACCTTCTCAGAGGACCTGTAAAGCATGCCCCTAAGATGGTGTGGCACAACACATCACATCACAGTGGATGCCCATTGCTTCTTTCACAGTTTCATTTGCCTGTTCCCAGTGTAATTCCCCTATCACATTCCATAAGGGAGTCACTTTAATTGCATAGTACCAAACAGAAGACAGGATAGAAGAGATCAGGAGAGGGTGGGGAATCAGGTGTTTAGATAACATAGGTCAGATATGTGGGTTGGAGAAAGATGGACAAGACTGGAAACAAGCTTTCAGACATGAAGAATTAAAACTTCAAGCTCTTCAAATACTCTTTTTTTAAAGTAACTCATTACTGGTTTCAAACAAAGTAAAAATTAATGGTCCATCTGAATTACATTTACATAAAAGCAACACCTAAAGACTCACAGTGCAGTAATTTTCACTAAAACACAACTGAATCTTAGAAACAGATTTTATACACAGGCTTTCATGTAAAATATCCACAGGGACTATGCTTTTCACACAGTAAAAAAATACTTACCAATGTCAATGTTTTCTCTTCCAAGAGACACCAGAGACAGGAAAAGAATTTCCCTGTAAAAACTCCTAGGGGAATATTTTGAAGGGTGAGTTAATGAAAGCGTCAACTACCCTGTTTCCAAAGTCAATATTGAAGACTTCCATTATGTAGTTTCTACAACTGTTCTCTTAACTTTGCTTGTGAAAAAGTGACCAATCTACATGACTACTAGCTTAAGGTTTTTTAATGCCTGAATACATTTACTTGATGCAGAAAGCCACATTATTGCCAAATACCAGTAGTTACGTTTTCTACGAAAAATTCCTCTGCCATAGAAATGCCTAATAAACAAGAAATATTAAATTAACCACCACTTTTTTATTTTTTATTAATTCATTCCTGCCTGACCATGAAGCAATGTGTGGGTATGGGTTTCTTTCAGATCATCCAAACTTTTGGTTTTTGTTTCAGAATGTCAGGGTCAATCTCAGAAATAGGTATCATTAAATAATCAGATATTATTTTTTCCCCTTGTGGAAGTCATAAAGATGCTTCTCTAGGCAGAGCAGTTTCTGTTTCTTTTTAGTAACTACAAAACACAGAAACAAAGATGATTTAGCATGACAAACTTCAAACAGATCTTGTATCTGCTGTAATTTACTTCAGAATCTGTGCTTTGGTACAAAGCTTTCCTTGAACTGCAGTGCAGGTTATAAAATACAACAATTATTTACACATCTCCCTTTCTTTGTGACTCACGCTACATCCACTTTTCATAGCCAGTACTCCAGATTTCAGAAGATATAACTAGGGAGAATATTCCACACACTGCAACAGGACACCTGTATTTAGCAATTTGCTAGATCTGGAGCAACATCAAAATCTGTGTAATTAATAACTGCATTTTTCTTACTCATTGTAAAATGTCCATTTTTATTAAAGAATCACATTCAACCATTTGAACTATACATCTGAATATAGAGTGCATCTGTTGCTAAACACAGGTTTAAAAAAATACACATGGTTTTTGGTGGACACAAACGAAACTGAATCTTCCCCAGAGGTCTTTATGGAATTATCACTATGAAACCTACACAGTCTGATCTTATTTAATTTTTAGTGCAGAGAAACTAAGAAGAGATTATGCCTTTACCTCTGTCGTTTCACATCTGGCTTAACTTTCTGTAGGAGGAGGTTGATCGGCTTCACAACATCATTGTGTTGAATACTTAGTTTGATGTTCTCTAACAAAGTGTTTGTTGCCTGCTGATCTTCTGCCAGTGTGGAAGGCTTCTTTTCAGAAGAATCTGGGAAGTGGAACCATACAGACTATAACAGCAGTAAAGATTGTTTTTTTCACTTTAATAAGCAGAAGTATTTCCAAAAGTGAGATAGACACAGAGAACCTCTACTCAATCTAGAGAAATTTGTTATAATGGAAGGACCTTGTCTGCTTGTAGTCTTCACTCAAAAGTAACTTTACCCAGAAGTTACAGGATGCATCAAGTATCCACGTGCAAGAAGTCCCACATGACAGAGAAATACATGAGACTGAAGAGTACCCAGCATCAGATGTTGCCTGTGATGGTTGGTTAGTTCAGTTTTATTGCTGAACCTAATTAAAAATTAGGTTCACTACAAGAACATCATTGTTACACAAGGAAAAAGAAATAAAATTCTTATCAAAGAACCTTTTCTTATCAAAGCCCTTCTTAAAAGCTACCTACAATTAACTGATAACTTCAGGATTCATATTGAAATAGATAATGCACAGTTGAATCAAACTGAAAGAAAATGACCAAGACATTTATTTACCATCGTGATTTGTCACTTAAAATGCCATGCTCAGAGTAACACTGAACTATTATTTTCTGGAAGACAGTGACTCATGAAGGAATAGTAAGTCCATGTACTGGCAAAGAAGTAAATTTACAGATTAGGCAGTGAGTAATGGTGTGTAAATGAATTGCAGGCCAAGCCTAGTAACCTTCACCACATCGATATGATATTTTCATCAAGTTGATATATATGATGCTTTACAAATGTAATTTTGTCTTTTCAGAATATTTTCTGACACTGCTATATGGCAGTGTCATGGTCTATTTTTCTTCCACATCTAAAACAGGCTCTTTCCTCCTTTGTTTACATAAATATATATATTTATGCTTCTTCATTCATTGCTAGATGATTTGGGGATGCTTTTCATCTACTGTGGTTACATCAATATGCTTTGTAGAATCTGAGGGAAACAACACATGTTGTTCTGTGCTCTTGACTGTAATTTTCTGATCAGTCTATTTTAGGGACCTTTTTCAACAAAAGCCTTTTAATTCCTTAGAACCAAAATTAGCATATGACATATTTTTTAGCATCTTTTTTAAAAGTTAAAACATGGATTTAGAAGCTTAGGTTAACGAAGTTTTTCTGACAATCAGAAGTAAGGAAATCCTTACCTATAAGGAAGTTCTTATAACCAGTCTGCCTGTTTTTATGCTAGACAAGGCTTTCTTTGATCTTACTTTTTGAAATTCAAAAGGGGTGCCAAATGTACCAATTAAAGGGACTGGTAATGTTTCATTCATTTACATTAATGAATGAAAACATTTACATTAATAAAAAAATATTCATTTACATTAATAAAATATTCATTTACATTAATAAAAAAAATGAAGTAAAAGATACTTTTTTGTAACATAGCCTTCTTGTACATGCCTGCATAGCTATTACCAGATAATGAAGTGAAACTCAAGTGAAACTTAATGCATTCAAATCAAGTGAGGGTTATTTAGCACCACGTCTACAGCAACCAGCAATTCCTCCCATCTTGTAAGTGTATGACATGTGATGAGCAGATCAAACTTATTTTCATAACTAATTTGATAGCCAGACTATGTGAAGTACCTAAGGGATTGCAGATGCTTCAGATACTAAAAACATACTGCAAATTGAAGGGTTGTGTACACTTCAGCCACTACAAACCAATGGTTTCTTTCCACAGTCTTTTCTCCCTCTGTTTTCTGTAGCATTTGTTTTACTTACTGAGATTTCTCCAAGATATATATAGGGGCTCCCCCGGCTCTTGGTGGAGGTTGATATTGTCCCATAGAAGATGGATATATACTAGCTTGCTATCTTGAGCAAGAGATGTCAAAGGAAGCTAAAACACATGAGGAAAGGGAATACATTAAAAAAAAAACCAATACAGTGTTACACTATTTAAAACTCCTGCCCTTTTACTATTTTTGTGAACAAAGAAGGTTAACTTCATTTAACTTGAATCTCACAAAGAGGAGCAGATGTTATCCTCTACAGTAAACTGCACTCAACCAGAACAGTCACAAGTACTGCAGCATTTAATTATCTTTTATAGTTTATCCTAATGTATGAAGAGCATTTAGTTTTCTACAGGCATCTGAAGAAAATATTTTTGAGTATGTATCTGGAAATATCTTTTGTGCACCAGACACAGTACTTGATCTGTACTACTAATCATACCATATTGCAATATTTTCTGACCTGATGAACATTTCTATATGCATGTCTACGTATTGGCCTTCCCAAAAAGCAGAAAGAATCTTCATATGTATACAAATATGAACTATTTATTTTCATTCAAAATATATGGCAGTCAAAACAACACTTATGTAATTATTTTATAAAATTAAGTGCCTCTGGAATCACTAATACATTAAGAATTACCAGGCAAGAAAAACTTATCACTTAGTGTGTCTATTTAAATAATAATTACATGATATTATGTCCCATCTTGCTGTTTTCCCTGTTAATGCATTGTGGTTTTCCAGGATGCTTTAGATTTCATTAGTATTGTCTTCATTTCTTGGAAAATTTTTCTCAGTTCTAGGTGCGGTTTTTTTTTTAAACTGAGGGAAAGAATTTAATGTTGAAGTGTGCACAGGAAAATACTACCTTTTTGGCATGTTATCAGGTACAAATACAAATATAATTTCAATTTGTACCTACACATAAAAATGATACAGGTTTCAATCTACTCCTTTAAATTCGAAAGGCAAAACACTCAAAAGATAGATCTGTTCTACATGCTTTTGTTCTAGTCATGTAGTAATGAAACTCGGTGGCGTTTGCAAAATAGCAAAACCTATTCTTGGAAGAGAACAAAAAATATTGTCCAGTAAATTTAAAGATTATAAACTCAAGTGTGTAACTCACTCTGTGTATTGCAATATATGACAGTTTTTGAGTTCTTTGCAGACACATCTTGTTTCCTATTCTTCAATGAATCTTACTCTCTGGCTTTTCAGTAGAGACCATCTTGACTAGAATTTGAAGACTGTTTTCACATATCTCCTTCCTTGTGGGAAACAAACCTATCTACTTGTATGATAGGTTTAAAAACGCGAGAATGATAGGATAAAAATGCAAGAACTTATATTCAGCTGTTCAGAAATTATTTACCCAGTTGTTTTGAACCAAACCCTCCAGCTTTACTCACTGTAAAACCTGCTGATGTAACGTGAGGATGCCATTTACCTGCACTCCCTCATTGCAGTGTTCAGATGTCAGAATAAGCCCAGGTAAATTGCTGGGCAGATCCAACCGTTGGAAATACCAGACTAGGTTCCAGAAGATTATGGGGTGTTGATTGATGAATTTGGATGTATGAATTACTTGCTCTCCCTCATTTTCCAAGAGTGATTCAAGCTCCTTATGCAGTACCAAAGGGCTCAAGTAGGGTACAGATACAGGGGCAGGGTTCCGTTGTTTTATTAAAGGATCCTAAAAACAGAACATGCACAAAAAAAAAATTGTTTTGGTTTTTTGGTTTTGTTTGGTTTTGGGTGGTCTTTTGTTTGGTTGGTTGTTGTGAGGGGTTTTTTTTGTTTGTTTTTCTTTTGATTTTGTTTTTTACTAATTCAAAGAAGATGTTTCTTCCAAAAATACTTTTCAGCGTTACTTGCCATGGAAACCTCCATTGCAGAGTTTCTTTTGACACTTGGAAGGAGCTCTGGAGCTACTGAATACACGATAACTTTAACAGCATTACCAGTTTTGACTGCTGGGGATTTCTTAATTTTAAAGATCAATCACCTAGGCTTTCTCTATTGTGTGAACAAGAAAAATTGCTAATTTGTTAGAATTTGTTCCTGATTGTGCAGTTTTAAGCTATCTAAGCTGATAGCCATTACCAAGCCTGTAGCAATGGAAAGTGAAGAGAAATGTCAGTAATTACATGAGCTGTGGAACTGAATCATGACTTCACATGTTAAGACAGCCTCTGGAAAATAGCAAGTACCAAGACAGAGGAGAAACACTTTTTTTCACAAGAAAGGTAAGAGTCTCAATATTGCCTCTCACCTTCTCCCATCCACTCCACTGGTAAGCCTAACAGAAGATACAGTGGGAGTGTAAGTAAATGCACAGAGATGGAACAAACTTTCAATCTTGCAACGTGTTGCACTATTGTGTTTAGTCAGCTGTTGGCATTGCTTTACTATTGAACTTCCTGTTTCAGAAAGACAAAGACTAGCTCCATTCTGTTAGAGAGAACATTTCAAATCAAGTAGAACGGTTTGTTTGACAAAGTATTGGAAAAGCAGTTTTAGATTAACTGAACTAAGATTTTTTTCAGTTGTAAGAAGGTGAAAATATGCTTGGCCCTTCCCATTCCGCAAATGGACAGGAATGCTACTAGTAGAATATTATTATATTCATTGTCTTCAATATTTTTCTCTCAACTGAATATGCAGCTTCTAGACTTACCACAGCTTCCTGCAAACTATTTGGAAGACTAACTGTTGAAATGCCATGAGATGGTCTCTGGGAGAGATCAATGTTTTGCAGTGGACCTCCCACACTGTGGCTCCGAGTCAAGGACACGCCCCTTTTTGATGGATTATTGGCATGTGTCTTCATGGTGGTGGGATCTGTAGTCTGTTCTTCTGCCAAATCACTGTGTGAATTTTAGAAGAAAATATACTAATATTTCAGCATTTCTATGGAAACAGGAAGGAAGCAGAGGAAGGCTGCCAAGAAGATCCCAAACCAATTTTCTCTATTAATATGAAATTGTATTTTCCCAGTTAGCTCCATTGTTTAGGGAACACAGAACAAAATGTGCCTCAGAGCAGTATAAACATCCCTTCAGAAAAGCGGCTAGGTATAACTGAAGATATTAATCTGAAAGCATTGCAGTTCTGTACAGAAACCACTGCTCTTCTACAGCTTTACCTTGCTTAAAAAACCAGCAATCCACAGTTATGCCAATCTATGAAGATTATCTTCTTTTGACTATGCTCACCTTTACTTCCTTTTCCCTTTATTCAGAAAGCAATTTAAAAATTGCATGCCAAAGTAACAATAAAGAAATTGTGTCAAACTCATCTAGCAAACTAATTTAAGTAAAGTCAGGCTTGTCAGATTTAACGCACAAAATCAAGACATTTGCAAATCTGGGAATATTCGTTCTGTGCTCCTTATAATTATAAGGGATAAGACTACAGCTTCAACAACAGTACAGAAAAACAAACAAAGTGAAAGTGTCTGCTTCCAGATAATCTGTAGAAAGAGAAGAGATTATTTACAGGTGACTTTTGGTTCTAAATTTTACTTTAGTTAAAAACATATTGTCACAAAATAAAGATGTTAACATAAGCAGTACCACCTTTAATGTTAGTGTATTAAGACTAACTACTATTGCATTGAATAAAGTTTTAGTTGTCTGACACAGGCATTAGCCCATTATTCTGAGGCACTAATACTCCAGAATTTCAAATTGAATGATGGTTTAAAAAACCCCAAACAATCACAACAAAATGAAGCGTCCCAGCAAAAAGGTCACAATTCATAGCAGAATTATTTTAGTTCTTCCCTCATCCAACATGACACCTTCCCCTTAATGTTTTTTTTCCTCAAACTGTTTTGAAAGCGATGTTGTTTTTCAGAGTTTCAGTTTTACACAGGTTTTGTTTGTTATAGAACACAAACTCAGCACAAGTCTTGAGTGCTCCCAGAACTTTTTCTCAAGCAAAATGTCCCAGCAAATGGACTTATTTTTTCCCACAGTGCGGTGTCCTTCTTGTTATATATAACATATATAACATATATACAAGGAAAGGAGAAGCAATGCTTGAATTTCTGTGTGAGTTTAAATGGTAATTGGGTTTTAACCACACTGAGTAGAGGTTTTATGTATTGATCCATAGCAGATGGACATGAAGTTTCATTTCTATAGCTGTATCTCTAGAACCTACTCACTTGGTGGAATGAATTTACTTCAAACTGATAAAAGCATGCTTAAAACATGCAAAAAGTGAGAAAGGAAAGAGATGATCCTCAAGTTACAACTGTACTTCACCACATTTGGTATAAAAGCCAACCTTACCCTTGTAAGTGTGGAAGTACTGATGCATTTCTGACAGAACTAACAATCCTGTTTTACCTACCCCTGCTCAGCTGCAGAGCTGGTTTCTTCAGCTATGGTGTGGCTGGACTGCAGGTGATCTGAAAAACTGATCAAGTCAGCAACGGCTGGACTGGCCAACAGTTTCTGCTCCAGAGGATCTGCGGTTAATGGAAGGGTGCCACTCTGTAAACTATCTCCTGAGGTACTTTGCTTCAGGAAAAAGCTGAGGTAACAACATGAATGGGAGGGAGAAAAAGACAAAGGTAAAGATTTAAGCATAAAATCATAAAGTTATTATTTTCTACATTTACTTTTCACAAGTAGCAAAAGAACGAAACACAACATTAAAAAGCTTGACAACAGGTCATAAATTTCATCCTACTCTCACCCCTGCAACTTATACAGGCAGAGTAAATTAACACAGAGAGATTTGATCTGCAAAAGAAGACATCCTACACTGGATATAAATCATTACAAGTGACCTTAGTTTGTCATGGTTTTAAATCAAAACAGTGCATTAATAGGTGACACATCACTGAAGATGGCTGCTATTGTAATGTGACATTACAGACTACATGATCATAAACCAAAGTAAGCACATGACAACACAAATGTGTCTTGCTTTGCTAAGTCTCTGAAGTACATACTCTATGGTTAATACAGATGTTCTATTTCTGCATTAGAGAACTAGCAGAACCTCTGTTTCACAGCAATAACCACTACAGTGAGAACTGGAACTTAAAATTAAGTTCCATTTTTCACAGTGCAACTAAAAGAGGCTAAAAACAGTAAGCAGAGAAGTTTAAACTGGAGAAACAATAAGGTGGAGCATTGGTAACTAAAAGCTGTCAACAAATTTGGTCTGGGAAAAATTCTTTGCTGACAGATTTAAAAACCTCTTCATATGCTTTTATAAAGTTTGAAGTCTATAGGCTTTGTTTTAACATCAAACAAAATGAAAACAGACTTACACCTTCCATACAGTTACACTTTAAAAGAAAATATGAAATGAAAAAGTGATAAAAAGGCAACCAATTCTTTGGGTTTTGGCTGTTTTACAATGCAACTCAACCGTTTATACAACTTATAATTTCCTTCAGTACAATCATGACCATTGAATAGGAAGTGACATTCTTGCTAATATCTAGATGGGGAAAGATACTGAAGATCCTCTTGTGAAAAAATATTTTGTACATGCACAGGTACAAAGTCAGAAACGGAGTATCTATAAAATGCACTGACCTTGCAGAGCCACGAAGGTCTTTAAATTCAACATTAAGCAAAGGTAGGAAGGTACTTTTACAGAAAGGGCAGGTAGTGTTCAGGTTTGAGTCATCTGCTGTCCACCCAGCCATGATTTCTTCATCATAAACCAAAGCATCACAAGCTCTACATTGAGAGCAGCTTGACATCAAGACCTAGAACAGCAAAGAATCAATATTATCGGGGCTCTTTTACAATTGTTTTTTATAGGCTCAGTATCCATAGAAGTTTAACAGGTACCAGAAGGCCAGTGGGGAAAAATGAGTTCACCAATTCTTCTCACCATACTCAGAATTATCTCATCCACATTAACTTTTACCTATGAAATGAAGATATAAGTAATTTATTTCTGGCATGGAAGAAGCATTACCCCCAAAGGGTACTAATTTAGCATTTGAAACTGCTTGCTTCTATGAAGACTTCAGCATATGTAGATTGCTTTAAATTGTGTAAGTAAATGCATGTCTACTTATCCAACAGAGGAAAGAAATACCACAAAGCCAATCAAACACAAAAGACATGGTGTGGAAGTACTGTATAAGCTTTATAACATGGTGTGTCAACCCTGGCTGGATGCCAGGTGCTCACCTAAGCCACTCTAGCAATTTCCCTGTTCAAGCAATTACTGTCACAGGCAAAACAAACTCGACTAGGGGAAATTAATTTAATTTTCTGCCAATTAAAACTTCAAGTAGGTTAATGAGAAATTACCCCAAATTTTAAAACACCTTCCCCCACCCCTCCCTTCTTCCCAGGCTTCACTTTAATTTCTGACTTCTCCACCTTCTTCCCTGAAATGGCACATGGTAATGGAGAAAGGGGATTGTGGTCAATTCATCCCAAGTTTTTCTGTCACTCCTTCCTCCTCATGCTCTTCCCCTGCTCCAGCGTGGGGTCCCTCCCATGGGACAAACTTCTCAAGGGTAAGTCCTTCCCATGGGCTTCAGTTCTTTATTAGTTGCTCCAGCATGAATCTCCTGCAGGGTCACAAGTCCTGCCAGCAAACATGCTCCAGCCCGGGTTCCTCTCCCCATGGGATCAAGGTCCTGCCAGGAGCACTGGCTCCTGTCTATAGGGTTGGCTTCCTTTGGGCATCCACCTGCTCTAGCATGGCACAGATGGCTGCAGGGCCACAGCTGTCTCACTGTGGTCTGCACCACAGGCTGCAGGGGAACCTCTGCTCTGGTGCCTGGAGCACCTCCTGTTCCTCCTTCTGCACTGACCTGGGTGTCTGAAGAGGGATTTTCTGTCACGTGTTTTCACTCCTCTACTGCAGCTGCCGTTGCACAGCATTCTTGTCAAATACACTATCCCACCACTGCTGCCACTGTCACTAATGGGCTTGGCCTTGGCCAGTCGTGGGTCTGGAGCTGGCTGGCATTGGCTCTGTTGGATATGGGGGAAAGTTCTGGCAGCTCTTCTGCTACCCAATCCTTGCCATGCAAACCCAGTACAAGTGGAAAATCAGAATGTTGTGTCTTTACCTAAGAGAAGTCTCACCACTAAGCGAGATAAAGATCTGGAGAAAAATGGTAAAATTAATCCTGTACTAACTGAAGAATGGACTATATACCTTACTCTATCCTCTTACTTCATTGTTTCAGTCAGATGGGTGAAAAACCCAAAAAAACAGCATCAAACACAGCTTCTAATAAATTTTAGAGCTCATATAATTTAGATATTCATTATAATGCCATTTTTTACTACATTATACCCTTTATACAATGCAGTGCAGAATCTCAACAAGCTTAGATGTCCAGAACTCCAAACACAAATGAAAATGACATAGGATCTAGCAAAATAACACTGCAGCTGAAAGAAAAGCAACCAGCAACCAAGGCAAATGCAGGGACCATTGCCTACATATCTGAAATTTGAAAGCATCTACAAGTAATAACTGAAACAGAGAACCATACTAAAACATTTTTTCATTTGGTTTGGCTGGGATAGAGTTAATTTTCTTGTTAGTATTCTTTATAGTCCTGTGTTTCAGTCTGGTAACAGCTCCATGTTAACTGATAACACTCCAATATTTTAGTTATTGCTGCACAGGGCTTTATACACCATCATGGACTTTTTTCATTACGTGCACAACTCAGCCAGCAGGCTGTGACAGGACACAGCCAGGACAGCTGGCCTCAGCTGACCAAATGACACTGTGTAACATCAATTCAGAGATAAAACTCTGTGTGTTTTTCTGAGGTAGCTTGCCCTTGAGGTGTCAGGGTGCTGACTGATCTCTGCATTACTATTTTCTTTTGGTTGTGTCTCCCTCTTTTTTATTTTTTCCCCCAAAATTCACATATTAGATTGTCTTTATCTCAATTCTCAAGCTTTTTATTTTTTTTTCTCTTTCAATTCTGTCCTCCATTTAAAGCGGATTAAGCAAATACCTATGTGAGGGCTTTGGTGCTGGCTGTGTTCAACTCATCACAATTATTTAGTAACAACACAATTTTCATAAGGAAAATAAAATCTAAAACACCACAAAAGAATGTTTCTCCTGTTTCATCTCTAACTTCTCTTTCACTTCAAGTTTTGACCCTTCCCTCAACAACTTTTTCTCTCTATATATAATGGATGCATAAAAGTATTTAAGACACTCTTCTTTTTTAAAGCTGCTGTCACACTCCAAGTATTAAGCATCTCTGCAGTAGAAACAAGGAAAAAATGGTTTTGAAAAAACCAACCACAATGCAACTAAACAGGTAATATTACATACAGTACTATTGTCTAATTATAGCTTTCATCTATGAGTTTATTAATCTTACCTCCATTGCATAGTTCTGGAAAATGCTGGATAAACTAGTATTATGCGAAGAGCTGTGCTCTGATTTCTCAGAATCTAGAACTTTCATACTTTTTGGGAATGAAACTTCACCTGTACAAAAAGAGTCATTTGAGTTTTGTATTCAAGCAAAGAATAATTAATCCATTCCCAAAGAAAATAACTTCTGTTCAACCAAGGCAAGAAAATTGTACCAAAAGATCTGGAGCTGGAATACATTCTCCAGAAGGAAATGGATGAAATCACTCCTAGAAGCAAAATTATCAGAATAATTTTTTACAAGCCCAAATTTTTCTATTAAAAAAATCACTGCCAGTATCCCCTTACCATAAAGAAGGCCATTCTGCTTTTTCAGCTCAATATTACATTTGTGTACAAATTTTGCATACCCTGTTGGCTGCCACTCCTTATAGTTAGCTCTTATAACACTCCTTACTAACTGGAACTAGAAGATATCTTGTCAAGATTTTGCAATACAGGGGCACTTCATTTCCACTATGTAAGACAGTTCTTCCTCTCTTGGTATTTCTCTCTCTCTGTAAAGCAGACAGCTTTATAACATTTGCATCACTGAAGTATTGTATTGCAAAGAGACCTAAACCAACCCCATAGCAGGTTCAGAAACAGATCTTTTTTCTTGAAATAAGAATCAAATCTAACTGCATTAAATCTGAACTGAAAATAACTAGATTTATTTAATCCAGTTTTACATCTGGCAGGGAGGAGGGAAGGAAAGTTTGCAATAGGCTAACAGTCATCAACTATTTACTTACGTAAGTTGAAATCAAGTATGTATCCAACACTTCCTATTCCATGGTAAAGATGGATAACTTTTAGTGTGTATTGCTTTAGGTTTTTTGTGCACATGGAGCTACAGGGTTGTTCTGTTGATTTGGTTTTGGATGGTTTGCTTCTTTCCTCCCTCAAATGATCTGTCTCTGTTAGTTATGCAACTATTTGCAGTTGTTAAACTGCTCAGCTTTTCTGTATTAATATTTCACTATTAATACTTTCAAGGGTCTTATGACTTTACATGAATGAGCAGGTGTTTCTTGCTATAGCTAGTTAGCAATCTTCCTGTCACATACACAGGAAGTATTTTTATGGTTAAACTCCTGCATATTGTATCAGCTTTATATACAATCAACAAAGAGAGAAGCATTAGCTACTCGCTACTGCAAGAGAAGAATACAGAATGGAAGCAAAAATTTGCTTGTAGTACTCTTTAAGGCTTGAAATAATTTCACATTATTATAGCTTCCACTGTTTCGAGTGATTTCACATACAACAGTTTTCCCTGTTTGTTGTATTATAATCAAGTTACCAGGGGAAAATAAAACCAAATCATCTCACCTGCACTGTAATGCTGTCTTCCTACATCTCCACCACTGCTGCTACTGCCAAGACTAGTAGTGCTTTGTGCAAGCTCATTTGTAAGTAGGCCTGGGACTCCAGTTCTTGATGACAGATTATCTCCTAAAATACTATCTTCAAAACCCACAGGGAAGTTATAGTCTGGTCGATGGCTTTCTTCCTTTAATGCAAGAAGAAAAAGTGGCATTTTTGAGTACCTCCACATCCATTATTTGACTTCTATCTTTATCCTAAAGAATAAATAATTAAACTAGCAGATTAAAATAAATCCTGATGTAAAAAAAATATCAGATGTAAGATAAATTTATGTAGCCTCAAAAAGTACAGATACTGGACAAAGCAGGAGGATATTGAAAAACTGACAAACTGAGTGACAAAACAATAGTGATATAAATTTATTCATTACAGAAGAAACAGGAAAAATGATGCAGACACATCATTTGAAGGCACAATAACAAGACATCACAAAAAAAGAGGACGTTACAATATCCATCCCTCTATATCCTCTTTCATTCTTGTCATTAGTATGTGAAATGTTTTACTCTGAAAAACACTGTTAGTCACAGAAGAAACATAACAAATTCCTGATAAGTAAATTTACTAGATCTCAGGCTGTACCTTATTACTTTCAACTTTGACCCGCACCAACCTGACTTCCTGGGTTTGTAATTTATTTTCACAACCTAGTTTTCTAAAGTAAGACAGGGCAGTATGGCCTGTCATTTAAGGTGACATAAATTTGTACCTACCAGGGTTTCTTGGTTCAGTTTCTTTACATATAAATAAAAAGATTAATAAACAAACGGGAGATTTTTGTTGAGAACAAAAAGCTAAAACTTACTGCATTGAGACCATCTAATTTCCTTTTGTCTCAAAAGTGAGATTTTTTTTTAATGGCAAGAAGAAACACCATAGATAAAGTGTAATTTTTATCAGCTTATAAAAGTCAATACTTAATAAAAAACACCACCTAGAGAAGCAATCTTCTGGACATAGAAGTTAGCCCTCTAACTTTGTGTCCCCAAATCTTTCACACTGAAAAAGAAAGATTTTGCAAAAAAACCACTTACCTCATCATCTGAGTAATTATATGCTGATGTTACCACTCCCCACATCTTACTGGCCACATTGGCAGCCTGCTTCATGCCTGATTTCAAAACATCCATTTTTGGTCCAGACAGTATATTGTCTAACTTCAGATTGGATAAAGTTGTTACAACAGTTCCCAATGAGCCATGTGGGGAGGAACGACCCAGTCCTGTCAAAGATGAAGACCGCTCCTTTTGAACTTGTGGGTGAGTTTGTTGCTTTGATCGTACAGTGAATGTTTTGGATCTGGAGACAGAAGGACTTCTTCGATTATCATAACACTTGGAGGATGGTAGGATGGGATCCAAAGGCAGGCTTGACCTTCTTTCTTGGGAGTGACTAAGTGTACCAGAAGCTTCTGCTTCCTTATCTGGCTGATGCAGTTCCATGCTGGGAAACTTACTACCCAATGGGTTCTTCAAATTCATATAGCTCTCTATTTCATCTGCCAAATTACGTGCCGCAACTGGTGACATCAACTTTTCTCCAGGTTCTGGATAACCTGGTTGTGTGCTGTCAGTAGCTAGCAAAGATAGGGGGTCCAAGCCTACTTCAACATCTTCCCTTTCAATAGGCTTAACCACTCCATAAAAGCTATTTCTTTTAGCAGTTGTATCTTTGGATTCAGGTTTCTGGTTTTTAGACTCAGCTGACTGTTCAAGATTCATGTCTTCCACTGTGGTCATGTTTCCATCTCTTCCATTCTCAAGATCCTCCTGCCCTTCCCCAGGTTCTTCCAGCACTGGCGAAGACCTATGTTCTAGGTCCCAACCACTCTCAGTCACACCACTCCAAGTGCCACTTATGTCAGAAATCTGCTGGTCAGTGATATTTTCAAAGCTTTGGGATTTACTCATATGAGAAGGCGAAGTTTTGGCCCCAGATAAAGCTGCTGTTAGGATCTTGGCATCTGCTCCCATCATTATTGCTATTTCTTTAGAATGCAAGTCCAAGCTGCCTTTTTTCAGCAGCATTCCAGCTCTGCTTTCACTGCTGAAACTGCAGCTTCTCTCGGAAAATAGTTTTTGCCTCTTCTGTCTTTTTTCACTTGTTTTCTTAGGAGAAACATTACCAAAGACTGTATCTTCAACTGAATCCTGAGTTATGAACAGTGGGCTAGAAACTGTTTCTGAAAGAGAAAATGCATTAATAATACGGTACAGCCACCAAAAATGTTTATTTCCCGAAACCACGTGAAATCTCCTTAATCTCTTTACATAGAGAAGGCTGGGAGTACTACAGTCCCAATATATCCATTAAGAAGTTACACTAGCATGAACACATTCGTTCACTGCAAAGACATCCTGCAGACCAAAAGCCACCTACTCTTTGGAATCAAAACTGTTTATGGCTTCTACCTCCTTTCCCTGGGCTGACATCCAAAGAGTAAGTACTACATCCATGAACTAAAGGAAACTACAATTTTAAGTACAAGTTGCTCTGGTTGGTTTTGATTTTTTTTCCCCCAAGAGCTACATTCACAGATTAAAACATCAAACTCCATAGTTCATTCTGGTTCTGAAAAAAACTATAATGTGTGTCTGCCCAATACAGATGCATTATTTCATTTATGACACAGATGTATATTTAGAAAATGCTAATTAAGTTTAGCATGGGGAAGCCATAAACTAATCTTATAAATATTGCTATTTCCTATGGGTAATTGGGAATATTTGCTACCTAGATAGCTGTGTTAGCAAAGTTAAAATTTTCATAAGTATGAAAATTCTACTCTATTAGGACCTCAAGAGAAGACCTGTTGTACCATATCCACCTGCTGGAGGATGTTTGAGTCTCACATCAATGCTGCCTCTTGGCTACCTATCAGTTCTCATAATTGCCAAAATGTTCCAAGCAACTTCTTACCTGAGACTACATTCTGTGCTATCAAGCTACACTGAAGACTACCTTGTCTTAGTAAAGGACAGACACAAAGGCAGTAGAAAAAATAATTGATCCCCAAGATTTGGCTTTTATATATCCATAAATCTTCCTCATCACAAATCTTGAGATAAGTAAATAAATTTTGTACAGCACAAAGACAACACACATTGTTCCTGCATTCTAGATTGGCAATGTAAGCTGCAGCAATAGAGAGAGACTTGTCCAAGATCATCAAGGTTTAGATGACCAAATCAAGACTGGAGACACTATTTCTCTTTGTTTCCTAGTATATTATTGAAACACTCTCAGTGCGGGGCAGGGAAAATCTTGATTTCAATCAACAGAACAGTGATTTTCAACCTTAAAATCCAACCTTTTGCAATCTTGAAACAGATTGCAAAACACTACAGCACAACAATATCAGGACTTTAGCAAGCTCTGTTTCACCCAGTGACTCACCATCACTGCTCTTCCTTCCACTGCTATCAAAAATGCCTGATGGAACTTTCACAATACTGTTACCCCAAGCAGGTGGATCAGCTGGACTCAGAGTTTCTATATTCAGCTGTTGCTTTTCATAAGACTTTTCTGTAGAAATCTCTGCAAGAAAGAGAATGTGAACATTTGTAAATAGATATAGATATATAAAGTTAAATCTTAACTTAGTAATTATTTGCACTGGTATGTAAAATATAAACTCCAACTGTTGCCTTATGTAATACAACCTAAAGGAACAGTCCTACTAGGTACTGAGCATTTCCTGGAAGCAATACCCAGAAAGGTTACAGCTACCAGCATTATGCAGAGAGTGCTTAGCTGTTCACAGGGTTATAGCATTTGCCAATTTCTCCCCATGGTATTTTTTCAACTAATCAAAGCAGAATAAGAACACTAGTTCACAGATTTTCATGCAGGACAATTTGTTTAATGAGAGCTTTAAAAGCCCTAACTCATATAAAGGATCTCATAACCCAGATACAAAGCAAATTCAGTAATGTAAACAACAAAATACAGAAAAACTAAGGGCAAAATTTGAACAGACGAGAGGAGATGACCCTAAGGCCATCTATAGCTGGGAAGAGTTTGTAAGAAAAAGTAGTGCCTTTTATTAGGCCAACAGGTACAGCTAAAAAAATTGTCAAGATTTCAAACAGATAAATGAGGGGAATGGAATGCAAATTACTGTATACCCCAACATTTGTCCATATCTTCCATCTCTACTAAGTTAATCTAATAAAAGACTATTTCTACCTACACACGTTCCACTGCTATAATTTAGGGCACAGAAGTAAAATAACTATATGAAATCTATCGTATTCTGAGCCTTGGAACATTATTAATTCAATACACTGGGTATCTATGGTATTCTAATGCATGAAATACATTTATTATCAAAAGACTTCACCAACATAAACATGCATACTTAACCTCCTATTAAGTCTTCAAGGTTAGTAGAAATATCTTTCTCTACTTGTGTTTCAGTTGCAGGAAGACTATCCTCACCATCTCTCAAGAGTTCATCCTTGGATCTGTAACCCTGGTCTGACTGACCACCTGTTGGAAGAAATACAAACACATACTTCAAGTTTGTTTTCCCTTCCTAAATTTGTTTTCAATAAGAAAATAAGGGATCTGAAATTTACTTGTTTCATGAGTTATCTCTCCAGAAAAGTTCATATTAAGATCTCTAAAACATCTAATTTGTGGAAAGACCTACTCAGTGATGATAACACCAGAGTTAATTCGGCTATACCATTCCAAATTTGCTTTTCTAATTATACTAAATATGAATTATTCCCCTAGAAACACTATGGTGACTAACTATTTTTAATGCACTGTATCTGCTCTCATTCCTTTCCTATCACATTAGCATGAAATATTTAACTGCTGGGTAAGTGAAATTCTCAAATGCATTAACAAAAGAAATTTTGACAAGCACAGCCGTAATTGAGCAAGCTTCTAACAGTGAATACAGCCCTGGAAAAAACCTGTACTATAAAATGTGCTGTATCTTTGCACTGTATGCCAAAGTATAAATTTTAATAGAAAAAAAAGTAAAACTACAAACATTTTTTAAAAAAATCTGTTCCTCTGCTATACCAGTTAAACTCGTGAGCTGTAACTCACTAAAAAACCAAAAGTTTACAGTCATCAAAAAAGTTTGTCACATGCAAAAATACAGAAAGTCTCTTTTCTCTGTTGTTTTTTATCTAAAGTGCTGCTGCATGTGCAAAAAGACAAAAATACTATATGGACACATTTCTCAGCAACATGTGAAACTGGATTGTTCATATACTTCAGAGTACCTATTAGCACTCATTACTGCAACAAAAAAGATCAAAGTAGGTTATTGAGTGTGAAAGGTATTAGGAAGCTGCATAAAACCTGGGTGACAGATACAATTAATCTTCCATACATATCACTGATATTCATTTTACCAACTAATAAAAACTATGTTAAAAAGAATTAAAAATTTGAGCAGCCATCAATTAATACATTTGGCTGCTATATTAAAAACTTTTTACATAGAAAATTAAGTTCTGACATTCTTAGGTGCTTATTTTCTCTCTGTCAGATTTTCAATAATGTTAGTATCCCTGCCTTCAGCAGAAGTGCTAATACCCCATCAATAAATGGGTGAATTACCTGCAGGAGTAACATTCAAGGGTAGAAATAATGCACACGTGCATCCAAGGCTTCACATCATAAGTCTGCACCCCACACCGTGATAGCCAAGGACAAATGCGGCACCCAAGAGACAGCAAAGAGCAAAAAGCAGAGCAACAAAGAGCAGAGAGAAGGGAAGTTCAGTAATCTAGGCAGACATATCAGATGAAGCACAGGAATCAGACTCAAAGTTCTCTTTAAAGAAGGGGTCAAGATATTAAATACATGAAGAGTGTGCAAGAATCATTAATCATTTTGTGCATTAAGTTTTGAAGTACACACAGAAAGGAAGTTTAGTTGAAATTGCACAGGTAGGATGTGATCAGTACTAGAGCAGACAAGAAGAACCATGCATTTTGTCTTGCCATCTTAAATTATTAATTTCCTGTGCACTCTTTTTACTTCAGATTGTCAGGAGTTCACACTATGTTTAATGTGGAGTATTTCTCCAGCTTATCACCTGTCTTTCCATTCCCACGGTGTCTCCTAAAAACTATGTGACAAGGTTCTGACAATTTCTGTATTTATTTAAAAGTTTAGCAACTACTGTTAAGATACTTGAATATGGAGTTTAAAAGCATAGTTTACCATAACCTAACATAACGTACTAATTCTATGAATGCTAATCAGACATTTCTGAGACATTATCAAGGAAAAACATTTTCTAGTGTTACCTTCTAATCACCTCACCAAATATGACTTCTTTCCTTTCAGAAAGGAAAGATTTTACTGACATAGACTAACACTTCTGTGAATAAATGACAACATGCAAAAATTAAACAGCCTCATATGTCAAAGGCTTCATACCTTTTCTGAAGGTTAACAAAAAAAGCAGGGTATATGAGACCACAGCAAAACATTTATTTTAATACAACAGTATTTCTGCTATGGTAGGTTCTGAAGTAAAGCATGATGTGCAGTAAAGGAGAAAGAGTGTATATTCAACTACAGTGTACTTCTTTTTCTACACAAGTTAACTCCACACTTCCCTACAGCCTCAAAAAGGGAAAGCAGTAGCTGTGAATGGGGAAATCAACAGGAGACTAGAAAATTTAGCCTTTTGGGGAACTGTTAGTAGTAAACCCAGCAGAATCTAGTACCTGTGCTAGAGTGATTATCAACGGAATCAAGCCTGACTAAGTCACTGACGAAGAGGGTGTGCTCCCCACTGTTAGCATCATTAGAACTATCCACGCTACCATGGCTCACCATGTCCCCATCACTTCCACCCGTGGGACTCCGCAGAGCTAAAGACATGAACGAGAGCTGGTTAGTAAGAGAGGACTTAATTGTTCAGGTTTTTAAATAAATCTAACCTCTTCAGACAACAGTAAATACTTCTGCTCGCACATATAAAATAAGAGTATGAAATTCTGGCAACAGAAATCAAGATAATTAATTCTTCAGTATGCAAAAGACATTCTAATCCTGTCACAAGCATCAAGTTAGCAAATATCAGTTTTTATACATTTAAGGACAGATTTTACACTTTCAAAAGCTACAATGTTGGCTGCAATCCCTCTGAAAGTATGTTATGCCCTTGCTTCCCAGAAAAAAATCTATTTCAACTAACATTACCTGGTATCACAGGCACTCGTGGGCTCTGTGTTGATTTCTTCAGGCACTGCCTAAACTGTGCTGTGCCATGAACTACATTTCGTACCTTTGTCCACAGGAATATGCCACTGCGGTTACCACTAGGCCAAGAAGACTCTAAAACCGCCTGCAGAAAAAGACATTTTTGCAATAACAATTACAGTAAGGAAGTTACATTAAAAAACTCAGTACAGTGAGATGCTCTCCCCCCCTCCAATAAAAAAAAGCATTTACTGCCACCCATGTGAAGTAGGACAAATACTTGAATTTTTATGAGCTCTTCCCTTTTATTCCACAGCTCAGTAAAAAATAGTTGAGTAAAACCAGACAATGGATCAAAATTACTTTAATTAAACAAGGTGGGATTTGTTCTTATCTATATATTTTGATAGCAACAGAAGACCATACTAACATCTCCTTTCTTTTTCCTTAATATAGCTTACCATCAAGTTTCATCAGGATAGCAAGGAAAGAGGGGGAGGCTACTTCAACAAGCCTAATTCCAACCTTCATCCATCTTGGCTCTTACTATCTTAAAGAATGCACCTTAGAATAGATTTATTTGACATGGAAGCACTGGATGGTTCCAACATTTGCAAATGGAAACAGCGTAAATCCATATTTTAGTAGTATGTAAATTTACATTTTAGGGAATGTAAATTTAACAGTGTAGAACCATTTAGTGTAGATTCAGTCATTCTGTAAGCATGCCCAAAAGGATTGCTTGACTAACAGAATCAGCAAATCCAAGAGAAGAGCTGCAATAAACAACCTTACAAACATGCTACCAGACATTGCCAGTGACAACTGCAAAAGACACTGGACCCTTACCTTATTGTAATAACCATAGGTGATGGCATTTGGCTGTATTCCAGCATTTTTCATTTCAAAAAGGACTCTCACAGCCTGAACAGGCTGACCCCACAGTCCGCAGAGCTGCATTACTACTCTGTAACAGACCTGATGGGATACAGAAATGTGTAAATGGACTAAGGGCAAGAATTTTGAAGTATCTTAAGCTCTTTCCTGATTTCCAACTTTTACACATGTGAAAGGGAAAACTGTGAGAACAACTAGTTAGTCCGTAACATGCAACAGCCAGAAGAGGGAGAAAAAATTAAAGAGCAAGTCACAGAAACTGAAATAACATCAGCTGTCACACTGTTGACCATAACTTTTTTTTTTTTTTTTCCACTCAGGTCTTCTATTTGAAAGACACAAACCCATCATCCCTTCAGTACAGTAGGACTGCAAAGCACTAATTAAAGTGCAATAAAAACCAGGGCTATTCAAGAACTTCCTTCTGAAAGTCATCTGTGAGAAGACTAGCAACACTGAGGTGGCATAGTTGACCTAGCACACACTATGCTGGGGATAAAAAAGGGATTTCCAGTTGCCATAGTTAAGCTGACTTGTGATGATTTTAAGGTGACTTTAAACACAGGTCAAACCATAAGTATGCTTAACCTGGTGATGTCAGTGAAACACACTGTATTTGCACCTTGTCTTCTATTGCACAGTCATAATAACTTTTTTTGATTTGCACTTGCCTCATCTAGTGGTTCCACATCAGTTTTCCTCATTTTAATCAGAACATCATATGCCTGTTGCAGTGCTTTCACCTTGGGATGTGCAACTCTCACATAGGCTGGCAGACAAATAAACCATAGGCTGTAACTATGACTGAAGAGACACTTAGCCCACTGGGAGGGCCTTACATAATACTTCTTGGCTAATTTATGGGCTGTTTTTATCTCCTGTAAGGGTGAAACAAAACACAAAAGCAGATAAAAGACATAGCATCTTGAATCTAGAAATCTAACTCAGAAAGACACTGGTTTCTTAAGAGTAAGCATTTAATAATAATAGACATACATTCAGCTGAAGATCCCTTTTAACCATTCTCTTATTAAGACTCTGCAAACAAAAGCATCAGGATCAATATTTTTTCCCACACTAAGCATAAATTTCAATTTAATTTTATATTACAGCCTAAAGCTTAAAAATGCATTTGACAATAAACTGCAATCTCAGATGATAATTTTTTAATCTCTTCTGTTTCTTTTATTTGTAAGTGTTCATTCTGAATAGTAACAGAGACCAAAACTCTAACATTAACTTATAGTATAAACAGGCAGTGGTAGTTTTACCAAGAAAATTTGAATCTTTCAGTGATCACACAGTGTTTACAGTGAGATCTGACCTGTTTTGTCCTTTTTGCCATGAGTGCTGGACTATTTGAAATGCTGCTTCCAGCTGGGTGTCTGCTGAAGGAGAGCTTGAGCTCCTGTGGCCTGTCAAAGAGCTTGAAATCTAGTCGCGGGAAGTTTTTATAGCTATATAAATGATTTAAAAAAACCAGAAAATAAAAGTTTTTCACATACCTGCTCTTAGCAGGAAAGCCATACAAAGACAACTGATACGGAAAAAAATGAATAACAGGAGAATAAAGAAGCAGGAGAAAAATGAGAGAAAACAGCAAGATACTTTTAGCCTTATTTACAAAAATACTACAAGAAGATGCCTTGGACATTAAGCCTCCAAAGACAATGGAAATAAGAACCAGACTGCTAACCATGTCATGAAGGTTAGGGGAGCACAGACAATGATTAACAAGGACAACAGCAAAAAACAGAACACTCATGATCTCCAAGAAAGACAGGAAGAATTAAATTGTACCCAGTGTGTCTGAAACTCCACACTTCATGCACAGGGCTGAAAAAGGTGGAATGCAAGAAATCGGAAAAGCGGCGTGCATGTTTTGCTCTTTTGGTTCATCATCTGCAGATCAGCAGTACTGGGTAGACTCATAACCCACCCTTCATCATCCCCAACATGGAACAAAGAGCACTGCACATGCTACAAAATACACACAAATGGCTCAAAGAGGAAGAAGGACACTGAATACATGTAGAGAAGTATTACGATAAAGTTGGCAAGAAGTTATTGAAAAATTAATACCATAATCCGCATGCCCTCACATATACACACCCAAAACACTGACTTCTAGAGGTTCAGAAACTTACCAGAATCTGGGCAGTTTGTATCTTTCAAAGAGTTCTTCTGAATACTATATTAAGGCAAGTCTTGCACCAGCACAGAACATCTGCCCTGCTAACCATCATAAGCACTCTAGTTTCACTCTGTGTGACTGTCTAATTTGTACCTGTATTTTGGCACTCGGTCCTGTCCATCATCAGCAGGTGGTTCTGGTGGCATTATGAACACGGTGTGTTCACTTTTTTGTGACTCATCAAGCTCAATCAAACGTGCATCTTCGACAGAATCTACATCAACCTGAAAACAGAGTTTGTACACTAAGTACAGAGTTTGTCTTTATAACAAAATGTCCTTTTCAATGTCAATTATGTCCGACTATGTAAAAAAATATGCTTAATATACACTATAGTTGACTGGAAATATATAAATGATACTTGTTCTAATTACTCAAATATCAAGTCTACAGCCTTGCATTTCCAATTTTATTTCATTATTAGATATTCCTAAACATTTTCAAGGCAAAAGTACCTTCTCTCCTTTTTCCGTTCCTTTATCTGGAAAGAGCTGGGAAAAGAAAAAAAAAAAAAGAGTTTCTTCTCAACTCAAAATCAAAATCCTAAATAATTCTATTAAAGCTGTGTCACTTGCTGAAATATTANGGGAAAAGAAAAAAAAAAAAAAAGAGTTTCTTCTCAACTCAAAATCAAAATCCTAAATAATTCTATTAAAGCTGTGTCACTTGCTGAAATATTAAAGAAGAAATGGCAATTTTCCATATTACTGTAGAAGCAGTTAAGCTCTTTTTCAAATACTTCAGTGAAGAATTCAGTAATCAGCTTGCTTTCAATCTGCTGACAGTATCTACTAAATACAAGTTCCTTAATCTATCAAAGCAAAAGTGCTTTAATTTTGTTTAGTTGAGAGAAATTCCTGTTTTGCAGCTATTTCCTATATGACAACCGGCAGTATCAACAAATTATTAACAAAGTATTCTCTAGATGCATACCCCACATATAGCAGAGAATAGGAAAGGCAAATAAACTTTTGCCCATTCAAAATTAGTAATCTGATTAAAATCAATACTGAATCAAAGACTCACAGCCTATAAAAACTTCTTATTAAAGTGAAGGTTCTCCCAAAAAGAGTCATATACATATGCCTTAAAAATAAATACAATTCTCTAGCTCCTAAATCTAATATTGAGAACTTGGAATTTTAAAGATGAAGCTATAAACTCCCTAGCCTATCTAGAACACAGAACCATACTGATGTGACTTCATTAAAAAAAAAAAAGAAAAAAAAAAAAAAAGCAATCTTTCTCCTAAGACATGCATGTAATGAAAGGGGAACTTATCTACATAAACCAGTGACCTCATCTGAAACACTGGGCATGTTTAAAGTTGAAATTATAAAGTGAGAAAACTACAATGATGTTTTTGGTCATGGCAGTTGACCACTGGTAACCTCCACATTAAAGGGAGGAATTTAACATTTAATAGGAAGACATGGATGGTATTTTGCTGAAGTGTCAGCTACTGGTTAATTCTCACATTATCTTACAGATTGAAATCCTACAGGCCTTTAATGAAAATATCCAACAACACAGAAATTATGATCATGCAAGAAGATGAAGAAAGGAAAATGACTCAGCAATAACCCCCAAGAAATCCAATCCTTTTGAATACTTCCTGCAGAAGTTATGTACCTTCTCAACTAAACAAAGTAACACAAAGTGAACCGAAGAATATTATTTAATAGCATATTTTTCACCTTTTCTATGCAGTCATCAAAAAATGCCAAGCCGGTATCCTTGTCACTCACAAAACTGCACTCTTCAATAAAGCGGCTGAATATCTGTGTTTTGGTGAGATGTGTGTAGAACTTTGTATAGGCCCGGTCTCTGCTTTTTAAAAACCCTGGTTATAAAAGGGAACACACAACTAAATACCAGTTAAAGTTCCATAAGAAATTAACACATGAAGTGTGTTAATGAACATAAATCACATAAATCACTTAATCAATATAAATTACTTAAGATGCTAATACATAAATTATTTGCTTTATCAATAACAACTACTTATATCTATTTGTATTTGGAAGATTAAAATAACAGCATTTTTAATAGCTATTTTTTTTACATCCTTGGCAATCAATCACACCCCATGTAATCCCTTCTCACTCTGTTGATTCATTGTGCAAGAAAAAGATGACCTTGTACAAAAGCATCCAACAGCTACAACAGTACTAAAATAAAAAATTATGTTATTCTAAGACATGATGGGCTTGATAAAATTGAAAACAATCCAAATGATTACCTAAAAATCTCTTCTCAAATATCTCCTCCAGTAATTAAAAAAAAAAAAAATCAACAACCCCAAAAAGAAGAAAGAAAACCCTAAAAACCACCACAGACAAAACCCCTGTAACATTTTATGTAGCGTCCAACTCATGAACACATCTGAATAGTCAGCAGTGATGAGGGAAATGACATTTGCCGACTATCGTTTATTGCTTGCCATATTTCTGATTTCTGCCCCATTCTCTACTATTTTTCCATTTCTATCAAGACCATTACTTCACTCCTCATCACTGGGCTTTTAGCATTTTTGCATCATACAAATTGAGAAATATTTTTTTAATTCTCAAGAGATGCCTTTGCAGAATATGCCATGATGAGAGGGCATCATGCTACTAAAAAAAAGCTTTTTCTAATACTGGAGCTAGTGCAAACCTGCCATTCTATATGTATGTATCTGTGTTCCAATCAACTTTTAATAGCTTAACTTTAGACAACTGCAATTTTAAATACTGCCAAGAGCTGTACAACCAAAGGGAACTTTGACTTTTTAAAGTTATGCAGCTCTTCAGCTCTGAAGCTGTAACACTGCCAATGCTATCAGCAGCTTGTTTGCCCCACCCTCACCTTGATGATCAAACAATGAATCAGCAGCAGTTGCTTTATTTGAAGGTGCCTGTGTGATTGGTTTGAGGAATGTTCTGTAACCCTTCAAAATAGATGCCATGAAACGGAGAAATGCTTCCTGGATCTCCATCTCAAGTTCAATCATCTTCTTCTGCCAGGAGAAATCTGCCTCTATAGGAGTCATTTCCACTGCAGAGCCTTCTTGAGTTTTCCTGTGAACTAGCAATGAGCAACACATACAAGCCTTTAATAAAAGTTCAGTGCATTCAAAAATTTGTTTCTATTTGCCCATGTTCATAGTGATAAGCACAAGAAATCCTGTGATTATTTTTCAACTGAACTGGTTGACATAAAAGGTTACCTCAAAAGTGTATTTTTCTAACTCATGTAGCAGTCTGTGACACAAAAGAAGGATGTCAGCTCAGTTAATGTTACTTCATACTCAACCGAATATAGTCTCTAAATAACAAATCAACACAGACACAAAGCACAATGTGTGGTAGTTTTTTACACTCCCTGCCCCAACCAAGCTCCTTTTGGACTGCTATACAATCTCCAGTCACCACAGGCATTCTCTCTAGGCCTTGGCCTTGATTGATGGCTCCTGAGCAGTTAAGGTCCCCTTCAGCTTATCAGAAACATTGGCTGTTCTCAGGAACTGCTGCTGGCTAAAGAACAGTTCTTGCCTAATGGATAAGCTTGGAACACTATCTGACTGAATCATAGCTTAAACAGAACAATATTATTATTATTATTATTATTATTATTATTATTATTATTATTATTATTATTATTATTATTATTATTATTATTATTATTTCTACTATTATTATTACTGGACTTTTGAGGAAAATTCCAGTAGTTTTCAGTCCACAGGATGAAGACTGACAGATGACTGAAGATAATAATTTTGTGACACTATGAAGATTAGTCCTAAGCCAGGCCCACTGAGCTCTCNTGGCTAAAGAACAGTTCTTGCCTAATGGATAAGCTTGGAACACTATCTGACTGAATCATAGCTTAAACAGAACAATATTATTATTATTATTATTATTATTATTATTATTATTATTATTATTATTATTATTATTATTATTATTATTATTATTATTATTTCTACTATTATTATTACTGGACTTTTGAGGAAAATTCCAGTAGTTTTCAGTCCACAGGATGAAGACTGACAGATGACTGAAGATAATAATTTTGTGACACTATGAAGATTAGTCCTAAGCCAGGCCCACTGAGCTCTCCTGGGCACCAGTGCCTCATTCTCAGTGGGACCTCTTGGTGCCCACCAGCTCTCTAGTTTGCCATGCCATACTCTGAGTACCATTGCTGAAACCTGCTGACAGGGTCTGGGCTACCCCCCACCCAGCACTGGGAACCACCCAATCCTCAAAGCTCAACCTGTCGCTGCTTGAGTGCTGTCAGGGGTGGCAGTATCTCACTGAACTCAAAGTGAATTTTCAACAGTACATACACCTTTGCATACAATGCTTTGGGTCTGTGTGCATATATGTGTCAATGGATTTAAACACCCAATGGCAACTCAGATCTGTAATGAAGCCACTGTGGTGCTTACAGTAAATCTTACTAAATCACTTTGTAAATGTTATATCAGTCAATGACTAAGTGCTGCTAAATCCTTTAGACAAACCTGGGGCTTAGTTTGGACTTGGCCCCTTGGTTAAAGGCTAAGCTTGGATTCAGTTGCACCTAGTTGAATTCCATAAGGAATTCAGAAAGCAAGCAATCTCATGAGATTTAACAAGACCAAGTGCAAGGTGCTGCACCCTGAGGTGCGGAAACCCCCAGTACCAACACAGGCTGGGGGTATGAACAGATCTCTGCCAAGGACTTGGGGGTGCTGGTGGATGAGAGGCTGGACATGACCATGAGTAAGGGATAAAAAAAGAGATTAAATTCTAAGAATTCACATTTAAAAAGTCTGAAAAAAATATCACACTGCATGTGATAGAAGGAAACCATTACATTTATATACTAATGAGAAGTTCTTAGTTTATCTATTTCACCTGCTGCAAGCTGTGGGTGCAGTTTCTTTAAGGTGCTGAGAAGACTTTTACATGGCTTTTTAGGAAACTGCTTCCAGCTGGTGCTCTTCTTATCATCTGATCTAAAACACAGGAGAGACAAAAAAGGACATATAAAATAGAGACAGTATAAAAAAGAATAATGTCAACAGCCTTAAGTCGCTTAATTTACAGAAGACAGTACCTTCAAATTATTTTGAAATCTTGTCACTGTTCCTCCTTGTTAAAAAAAAAAATGGGACTGACATAACTCAGAATTTCATTTATTCAGATACACAACAGTATAAAGTGAGTAATGAGTAGAGTTCTGCAAAGAGATCTGCCTTCAGATTTAATTTAGACTTTATAGACTATTTCTCTTTCAGATTTTTTATCAGCCTTGCCAATATGATTTAAGCACACTCTTCTGTATGTGATTATTATACAAAGTCTATTCCAGCATAAACCTACCATATCACTGCTCCTACAAATAAAGGCAGCTCTGAGTACAAGATGTTACCTAAAGAGGCCAGATCAGTCTGAGACCTTGATGGTCATAAGGTACTTTGCTATATGTCTATGGCAACCCAGTCCCATCTTCACAGTCTAACAGGTACTAGAAAGACTGGGAATTCAGTTCACAGTTGGAAAATTATGTGGTTGATTAAGCAGTGGGGTAAATTGTCTAAAGGGATGCTCATCTTCTTTAAGACAACAACAGATACAATAGACCTTCTTTAGCTGTTGGAAATAAATAAAGAGAAGGGACTAAATCCCAAGAACCCCTATGCCTCTTTCTGGAAGGCAGAAGATGGGAGAGAATTGCTCTTACAGAGACCATAACAAACCTCTTTGCCATGAAACCTAAACAGCTATTACTACCCAAGCTGATACTGGCTCTAGTAGTTTTTGCACTTTGCATCTGTGAAATACTTGTTCCATTATTATTTGCTTTATTGGCACGAACACAGAAATATCTTAGGAAGGAAGCCAAAAATCATGGAGTTAAAGAAAAATTCCATGCTTATGGATGCCTTTGCCCATTCTTTCCCCACAATAATGGCATGCCTATAAACAATATAAGTGGTACCATTCCAAAAGTGACAGGAAAAAAAGCCTACTTAGAAAATAAAACAAACTCTCAAATCTTTGCCCTAAAAAGGCTAGTTAACATTGAAAAGCTCATTAAGTATCACAGAGAGAGTTAAAAAAAAGTTTAAAAAGCAATAAGGAAGATGCTGAGTGAATAAAAGGTCTTTAGTATTTTTTGGTCTAGCTTAAGAAAGCAGCATACTTGCTCTAGAAATGGATTTTTCTATTAAGCAGTCTTTCCAAGTCGGCAACGGTGTTGTTAAATGCTTTTACACCTAAACAAGCAAATAAATAAATCCAGTACTACTGCATTGCCACAGAACTAAAAAGGGGCAGAAATCAATGTGGATAAAATTAAATTTTAAAAAAAAAATTATTCACTAATAACACAGTATTTTCATAATTCTGTATTATCTTCAACACAAAGTGCTTTATGGAGATTTGGGCTTACTTACAAAACTGAAAGATATACTCATTGCCAGGTTAAAAATGCTTTGTAACGCAGCTACCAATTTACAAAAGTCAAAAGCTACAGATGCTGAACTCCTTTGGGAGTCAAACATGTTGCATAGATAGGATAAATGCAAAATGGGCAGCCAAACCAGAAGAGATCAATTCACTATTGAAAGAGATATGAGCTTTTAAGACAGTAAAAGAAAGGATGAGAAAGCCTTTCCAGTTGACTGCCTCATAAGAAATCAGCCGCTAGGAGATTTTTAGTTCAACAACCAATCCAAGTAATGTTGGTACTTGGTCATTCTAACAGTCCTAAAGCACCTTGACATCCTTATCTCCCTGCAAAATCTCCTGGTTTTATCTCTATTTTTCTGCAACACAATTGTCAACTTCCATTCTACTTATGAACAAAAATCCCGAGGTATTTTTCCCTGCAAGTATCTTGAAATTATTAAGTTATCTGTCATGACTTTCTCAATACATTCTTCTTTCACAACACCTACAATTATTCTCTTGGTGGCATAATAATTTATAATAAACTGATGAAAATACTTTTTGAAGTGTTTTTCATGGAGACTTAGGGGAAGGAGAAAAAAAACCCCAGATAAAAAAAACAAAGACAATTTGTTTAATTGTTTACCATTTCCTGTGATGCTACTAAGAAAAAAAAGCATGTCGGTAAAGTAAAGGAAACATCAGGATCAGTAGAGGAAGGGCTCTTCTGAGAAGTAAAAATCAAATAAGCATTTCACTGATCCACAGGTCAAATTACTAGCTCTAACTCTAAAGTGAGTAAAAAAAAAAGTCAAGAGTTAAAAAATGACATGATAAGTAAAACTAAATTTTCACAGAGAAAAGATATGCACTTGATTTAGTGATGATCACCCTCATCTTGAACTAGTTTAGATCCATCTTTCTATTTATGTTCTATTGAAAATGAAAACACTGGTTTTCATTTCTGTTATTTGTGCTCACATTATAGAAACCCAGAAGAATTATTCTGAGTTAGCCTCTCCTCAAGAAGGTGCAAAGAAACTGTTCAAGAAATACTTCAATTTAAGAAAAGTACTATATTACAATAGAATAATTAAGTTAAAATATTTTATAATTAATGTAGCAAAGACGCCCAATTTTGCTTGATTGGTCTCACCAAAAAAAATGGTCCCTGGAACTTCAGAAAAATTTCTTTATTAACACTAACATAAAGTAGCTCAAGTGCAAGATAGTGTCAAGAGTTATTAGGAAAGATCCTGAAGCATTCATGTTCGTGTAGGCTGGAAAAGACCTTTAAGGTGATCATGTCCAACCACTTAAATAACACCACATGACCACCACAAAATCATGTCCACCACTAAAACAAGCACTGCATCTACATGTCTTTTAAATACCCTCTAGGGCTGGTGATTTAGCCACTTCTCTGAGCAGTCAATTCCAATGCCTGACCATGAGTAAAGAAAGTTTTCCTACTATCTAAAGTTCCCCTGGTGAAACTTGAAGCCATTTCCTTTTGTCTTGCTGCTTGTTACCGGGGAGAAGAGACTAACCTCCACCTGGCTACAGCCTCCTTTCAGGCAGTTGCAGGGAGTGACAACGTCTTCCTCAGGGTCCTCTTCTACACACTACACAACTCCAGATCCCTCAGCTCCTCACAGCCCTTGTGCTTCACCACCTTCTCTGGACGTGCTACAGCACCTCAGTCTTTCTTGTGAAGTGCCCAGAACTGAACACAGCATTTGAGATATGGCCTCACCAGCACCCAGTACAGGGGGCAATCCTTTCCCTAATTAGTTACCATTGTTACTACATTTATAGCAAGATCTGCATCACATTTTTATAGGAAGTGTGAAGTGTTGATCCTTGACTTACTAAGTTTTAATTTACTTTAAAGCTTTAGAAATGAGAAAAAAAGAGAGACAGTAAGAAATAAACATGTTGGATCAAACAGTGTCTAATAATTTTGTCTCCTGAGCACTTCAGCAATCTCTTCATCTACAGAAAAATGTAAAATCTCCATAGAACTTACATGTAGACCATGTTTGTGTCTAAGTCAATGCACACAATATCCTGTGGTGGATCGTACAGATCAAAGTATCGTGAATCAACTCCAACAATAAATGGAAGAGGTGCACTGAGTACGGTGGCCAGAGACAAAGGACAGAGGGGGATATATGGACATTGCCATTGAAATGGAAATATCATCTGAAGGAAAAATTAAATGAAATAAATGCATTAAAACAAGACAACAGATACTGTACAAGAAATAACAAGAAGTTACATGCAGCACATTGAAATGAAATTACTAAAAGCTTTGTAACACTATCAGAAAAAGGTCCCCAAGTTTGTCACTTTAATACAGTATAACTCTCAGTTAGCTATGCAAAAATCATGATCTTTCTAAGAGTTACTAGATAGGGCAATTGAACTAAATGCTATTGCTGGGAAAAATGGCCATTTAGTACATCAGTCATTTTAACTTAAAGCCTTATTACAACAGTGCAATTTCTCTCACTGCTGTACAGAACACTTTGTACTTACAGCTACTACAGCTTCAGCAACTCCTGTCAACACAGCTGGTCTAAGGGAATGGAGGAGGATCTTGCCTTCTAGTAATACAAAGAGTAACAGAGTGGCACAGTTTTCTGGTCCAAGATTCATGAGCAGAGTGCTGAAGTTTGCTCCACTAAGGAGTAGATGGGAAAGGAGAAAAAAATAAAAATGTTACAGAGTTAAAAAAATTTCACTACTATCAAACTTCTAACAACTGTCAATGTTTGGGATCAACTAGCTGAATGGTGCTAATTTACATCAAATACCAACCTATCTAACTAATAGCTATCACATCATTTTAAGGCTTGTACTACCCCAAAGAAACCTAAATTTGAATTCTATTGCTAAAGAAACGTACACTAAGCCATGCTACTGTTAAATTTGTGTTGTTTACAGCACTCTCTCTCAGAGACGCACTGGCATCTTGTCTTCGTAACAATAAAGCAAAGCTAATTGCTAATTCAAACAAAAATAATACCAGCAGTTCTATATGATGAATTACCTCACACAAGAATCATGAGTATCCGTTTGATCTTAGAATCACAGCCTCAAATTCCTGTATGAGTCAAAATTAATCCATCATTCTGATGGTGACATGCTTTTAGTTTCTACAGTTTTGCCTCTATTCAGTTTGTTGGGACTGTACGCATTTAGGAATCGTAAAGACATCTATGAGTACAAGGGTGTAAAATCTGTCCTTAAAAAAGTTCTTATGTGTTGTTTTGCAATTTAGTGCCTGGCTGCAATTTTTTATCCAAATGCTTGTGTAACAAATGTGATTAAAGATGGGATTTTGCATAAAGAATATTATATGATAATATTTTGGGTGGTGAGAAAAAAAAGGGAGAACATTTTGGTTTTCAACTTGAAACCAAAGATGAACAGAAGCGTTGAAATAAAACCACATGTCATTAGCATAGGGAGGTGTAACCCAGAAGATGCAGGAAGTATTCATAGAGACTGCATCAACCTTTAAGCGCAAATACTAATTTGGGGCATACCCTTGAATCCCCAAAATGCTTGAACACTTGTGTATTCATGGATTTCACCTAACTGCTTGATGTTATTGTCTCTCTTGGATCAAAAAAGGGGATAAAAGCAAGATAGCAGTCTCTATGCTATTAAATTTTGCTTACTACACTGGTTCTGAAAATACAAGATTTTAAAAATAGGTATTTTTTTCTCCTCACAAATGCCTTAATATTCCTTTAGAGTTCCTGCAATAATCTGGCAATTCATCTTTATTTCAGGATAATTAGCGATATTATACTTCCACAAGGGGCACATGTATGTCAAGACAAGACTGTGTAACATTATAAACGCATATTGAGCTTCCTGTGTATAGTGCCTCATGATATTGCACTAATATTTTACTTTCTTCTATGACTGACTCCTGCTTGCCTCTGAATTTTTGAAGTAGCATACATTTAAAGCATTAATAATGATACCTTAATGGCAATGGTGTAGAAACTGGCTGTGACAATATTAATGCATCATGGGCAGAAAGCTGAAAGACATAAAGTAATATGTGATTGACAAGAACAACACCAAAATTAACACAGTATAACACTCCAATAAAAATATATATCCATAGTCTCATAAACTGCCTGGCATACAGACACTGTGATTCTGGGACTTGGGTTCACTAAGTGAACAGAGCTCATATTAGTCACTGAAACAATTCTGAGAATTACAGGAAATCATCTGTGACTCAGCGTTGATCATGTAACTGCTGCTAGGTGATTAAAGAGAGAAGCACAAGAGACAGTGCCCCAGGGGACTAAACTCTGCCCCACAGCAGTGGGTGGACAAGTGAGGGGAAGACAGAAAACAACCCTACCACTGAGGTAATGCAAATGGTGCCTATAAAATGAAAACATAATACATGGCAGATATTTCAAAAGCGCAAGTAGGACACTTCCACCATCCACACCACCTGAAATAGTTTGTTTCCTTAGATAAGTTGTCCCAGGATTGTATCAATGAGAGAGAAAGCCAGCCCATCCACCTCTTCCCCTCTCCCTTCCAGGAGGTGTGCATTCAAACCCAAGTAAAAAAAAAATAAAGGAAGAAACAAAAGGCAAGAGAGGGTTTGTTGTAGCTGTAGCTTAAAATGGATGAAAATTTTTGCTTACCTGCACAAGAATCCTTGGCCTTTGTGGTGAAGGGAAAGGTATATTATGCATAAAATGGGATATATGCCTGCAAAGAAGACAAGATATTAGAAAAACAGCACCAGGGTGTAATGAAGGGCTGAAAACAATGTTAACCACATTTTAGAATTAATATGGTAGCCTTTTTTAGAAAGATTGTTAAGATTTCTTTACTGTTTTGATAAGTCTAAGAGCCTATTTATGCAAGCTAAAATGAAGAAGCTTCATTCACTCAACTGCATGCCTGAAAATTAAAACTGGCAGCTTCAGATATGCAAGCAAAAGATAAGAACATACTGGCATTTAGGCAAGCCACTTCAAATCCCAGGCAGGCAACCTAACCCTGTTCTCCAGTTTCTAAAGAGATTCTGCTAAGAGAAAGTATTTTGCTGGATTTCTTAATAGTTTTGAAGGTAACATAATTAGCCAGCAAACTTTCAGGACAATCACAAGCATCCTCTGCAGAGTTTGTACACATATTCATAGATATGAATTAGATGCAGTGCTTGGAAACAGGCATAGATATTCACCACTGATGTACAGCATTTCTGAACTTATATTTACTAAGCTAAACCACAGGACTGGAAATGTAGCATGTATCACAGCACAGCCTGTTCTGCGCTTGATGTAGCTAAAAGAAAGGTAAACAGGCTTGACATATTCTAAAAAAGACCCAGACTAAAATCCAGTTAGCTTTGCTGGCACTGCCAAGAGCCAGTACAATTAAACAGAAGCAGCCATAATTTCTATCAGTACAACATAAGCTAAACAGTGCAAACATGATGGTGGATCAACTATAGCAACTAAGAAACTGTGACATGCACAAATAACATGATTTCTTGAGCTTATAACTACGTTCCCACAGAAACCTGACAAATGTTTTACATACTTTTCAATGGGAAGAGGATGAGGTCCAGAGACAGAGAGTTTGTAGATGAACATAAGAAATTTTCGAAATGCTTCAAAGAAAGGCCAGTGTGAGAGAAGACAGATGCATTTGTTTGAATTGATGGACTTGGAAGTAATGACTTTTCTCTCTACAGTTGTCAGAAGACCCAGCTGCGATTGCTGTTTTTCTGTTAGCAGCTCCCGGGGATAAGGCTCATAAAACTGGATAGCAGCACCGTAAACCTACAAGGTGAAGAAAAACAGCTAAACAGACCCAGTATTTAACAGGAATATGGGCTACAACTTTTGATGCATCTTTAAGTCTTTGGAGTTTGCAAACACTACAGTGCCTTTGCTGGTACCTCATGAAATGACTTTATTTATGTAACATGCACAAAGCAACCCTATAAACAAAATGCCTTGAACTCTCTTCCTCATTTTCATTGCACCTTCCTCAACAAAGTATTCATATTCAATTGAAAGGGAAGGAACCAAACCTTCATTTTGTGACAAAACCTTATTCTTTAATCATCTGGGTCAAAAACATCCCCAAAATCTCAAACCCAAACCCTCATGAAAGGTTTCGGTTCAGTAAATTCTTTTATCATTATCAAATTAAAAAATAAAACTATTTTAGTTTTGACTTCCCTCATTTTATCAAGTTAAAAAGATATTTTCTAATATTCCATCCCTGTTTGTCTGTGTTTCATAACTGAGTTATTCTGGCAAGCTTAGCAAAAATGAATAAGGAAAGAAAAACAGTAGCAGCTACAATATTCCTCTCTCAAAAGAAGTATTAATATTTTGAAGCAATGTCGGGTTTTTTCTGTTTGGAAATGGTGAAGTATATAAATTTTTCTATTAGGGGAGTGAGACAGAGTGGAAGTTGAGCTGTTATCACCAACAGAGCTGTTTATTAGAGAGCTAATCACACATTGATACAGAGAGCCAATCACACATTACAATCACTTACTCCCTCATACAATTCACACACACACAGTTGGCAAGCTGAAACAACAGCTGGGAGACCAACCCTAAGCAAAGGATCCCTTGCTTCATCAGCAGTACCTTTACTACCTTCCTGCCTGAAACCTAAGTCATACAACACATTTTTGGTGCCTTTGTGTGCTGATGGCCTTACACAGATTCAGGAGACAAATCTGAATGTTAGAAGATAGAATTCAGGTGTTCTGAATCTATCCCTTCATGCAAATTAGAGTCCTTCACATCCTACCTCTCAGTGCACACTTTTCTTCTCCCTGCTTTCCTGCTTTCTGGTAACTAGTTTCCAATTAATGTGCAGAGCCCTATTACAGAAAGTCATATGCCCTGTTTTATAAAGTCACATACAAGTGTCTTTTAAGGTAACCATGTGAAAATTGCAACAATTTGCTATATCACTAACACATGTGTTAAGTTCTCTTTAATATATAGACTACACGTCCATTCCCATTACATGAAATAACAGGGAAAGCCATGTCTGTGAGCTTTGGTTTTGTTAAGTGTATGGTTCAACCTACATAGGAGTAAATAGCACATACTCTTCCAGCTGCTTCCTGTTTTGGTTCAGTTTCATCTTACATGAATGCTTAAGAAATATAATTTTATAAGGGAAGTATTAGACAATGTATTTCTTAAACACAGAAGAAACAATCCCTATCTAGCACCATAACAGCCATCTGAAATAAAAGCAAAAACACAGCGTGGAGCCATACCTTTTCTGCTGAAGAGCAGGTCAGTACAAATGTTGAGAACACTGGTAGTGGATATTTGGTTTGAGAGTCCCAGCACTCAATAGTAGCTCCCATAGGAAGGCAGAAGAGAGGTACAGAGTCTGACAGTGGAAATGACTCATAGTTCTCTTGAGGATATCTGAAAAGTAAGCCTCAAAAACAGAAAAAAGAAAAGTAAGCACATTTGCTTAAATGCAGGCCTTAAATATTGCAAACAATATATTTTCCACAAAATATAGATACATCTACACAACCATGGATTTACTACTGCTGCTCATCTTTCTTGTTCTGTGGTACACAACTTTGTTACCTATTCTTTCAACTTCTATTTGGTAATCTACTCCTTTCAAAGGAATTTGGTGTGCTTACTGCTCAGCAGAAATGCTTCTGAAAGTTTTTTTGGGCTCCTTCAGAAATGAAAAATAATCTGTAGCAATGCATTAAAAAAATTTTAAAAGCCAGACTTGTCATTTATTGTTCAGAATATTTTTTACTCTCTTCAAATAAGGAACAAGAAAATAGTTGCAAAATTGAAGGGAAGAAACACATTAAACTTCCAAATTAAACAGAAGATGTTTAGCATAGAATGAAATACAAGTAAACCTGAGCAGGATTTTAATTACTCCTTCTCCATTATCACCAACACAAAAATTATGAAGTCTTTTCTTACAAATGTAATTTTTGCAAAGATGAAAGTTTGCTAAAGCTCCTCAGTTAGCAAGCCTGTCATGATAAGAACTGAAATAATAAAGAAAAATGCTATTCCCTTTTTTTTATCCTGGGAAAAAATAAGGTGAGCAAAGAAGGCATTATAGAACTGACATCCTCCAGGACCAGTATTCTGACAGCACTTAAATGTTTTTAAATTATTATTTTATTTTAACAAGGCATTTGAATCCTTTTGTTAACATGTTAAGACAGCTTCTGAAATTACTTACCAGCTTTATATGCTAAAGAGTTAGAAGCTGGAACAGACTTCTTGTAACAAAGGTATACACTGGAACCCCACTGAAAGACATGAGTTTCATCTCAGAACCAGCAAAGATGACAACAAGCAACAGAAATCAAGCATTTGAATATACTTTCTTTACAAACAAATCAGGTATTTCAACAAAAAACATTACAGAATAAAATGACCAGCTGGCTGCTGAGTGCATGTAAATGACAAAAATGAGAATTCACCCTTCTCTCATTTTTTAGAGATTACAGTATTTACATAAAATAACCACACTACATACAACCACACTACTCTCTGACCTATTTCAACAAAAGAACAGGCAAAAGTGAAGCAGATTAATTTCTACCTTCAAGTTTCCTTGGTTATTTAAAAGTAGACTCTTATGTGGATCCCATTACAGGAAGTCAAGTTCTAATTATCATAACTCATAATTTAAAGCTTTTATTGTACTTCTGTAAACTGGTTATTGACGTAGTGTTTTTGCAGTTTGGCTACATATACTGTGCCATTCAAAAAAACTCACTTACTCCACTGCAAGTAAACTAAATGCAAAACAGACTAAATAAAAGAGAACCAATTAAAGCAAAGCACACTGAGAAATTCTAAGCAGCAATTATCATCCTTACAATGCCTTAGTAACACAAGTATTATGAATAACTAAGAAAAAAGTGTTTCTGCTTCATCCCAAGTGTCAGCATCCCCAAAAGGTGTGGGAGAGATAATTTAAAAAAAAAAAAAAAAAAATAAAGCTTCATTGCATTACTCCTAAATAGCACCTAGACATGAATATGCAAACTGAAGTAGCAAGAAATCAGTATGAAACAGTAATTTCCAACATGAAAGGACATCAAAGCAATAAAACTGACATCTCACACATGGTATAAAGAATGAAAGAATTCTGATGTTGTGATAGAACACAATTACAATAGTGCTAAGAAGAGTTTAAGGAGCTCCTTCTTTAAATATATGTGTTGGGCTAAAAAAGAAAAAAAAGGGAACTCAAGCTTACAGATACTCACCATACCACAATTTAAATTCTTATCCACTTTACAGAATGTGTGAGGAGGGGTCTCCCCTTTGCTTGTAACAATAACGCAGATATCTGTCACTGCCAGTGAATTCTGGGGTCGCACTGGAGGGGCCCTCCGGTAGGTGATGAAGATGCGTTGCGAGGAAGCCGAGCTGTTGTTAACATTCGCGCAACGACCATACGGGGTAGCTTGAATCACCTCACAGCCCGAAATTATGCGCTCCTTCCCCTCGTAGAGAACTCTGCACACAGGAAGGAAACACCATCATGTGCATTCAAACAGATTCGAAGTTATGAGTGACTTTGGAGAAACTATCCATCCATTAGCAACCCATGTCATCATTGCAACATTTTAACATGAATCTCATATCTTCTCTTTCATCATACAGCACCTGAGGTTGAAGAAACTGCCCAGAAATATTTAAAACTATACTGAACTCTCTGTGGGAACAAACCAGAGTTACAGAAAAATAAAATCAAGCTACATTGAAAAGGATTTAGTTGTAGAACTAGTTGGAATGCTGCACTATCAATGAAAAATAAATACAAATTCCACTTTAAATTGCTTGCACACCTCACAGTGGATAATTTAATCACTAAAATTACTGCCAAGTCTTTTAAAACTTGTTTATTTCTGGGTTTTTTGTTAAGTATTTTTTGGGTTTGGGGGTTTTTTTATTTGTTTTTTTTTTTAAATAAATATTTTTGGAAAAGCACAACAGAGGACAGAAGTCTGCTTCCCAGATGAATTTTTACAGAAAAAAACAGTAATAATTTACATTCACAGTTTAAATAACAGTGGTTAAGACAATGAGGCAGGAAGACAAACTAATACTTTGTTCCACAGTAAAGGAAGAAATAGTAAGTACAATTGACTGTACACCTAGAAAGCAGAATATATCTTTTATATCTTGTATATCTTATACATGGCTGTATAGCAACATTCATGTGGTGCATGACTTTTTTTCTTTCTGCAAGATCACTAACTTAGATCATCATATTTTTCGTTAAAGTGAAAGATCCTTAACAGCTTCACAGCAGCTAAATAAGCTATAACATTTCTTTACCTAACATAAAGCTATTAGAAATTCACTGTGAGAAAAAATGTGGAAGTTAAAACATACACCTGAACATTTCTAATGCACAGATGTATTACAGGGCAAGCTTTATCTCCCATTCCACACCCAAATAAGTAATGGCTCCATTTGCTTGGTTCTCTGCAGTACGTACAGAGTACTTGTCACCTTCAAATCAGTTTTTTATCATAACAAGACTTAGGATAAAGGTAACACATTAAACCTTTGTACTTTGTAATCTCCAGCTTCTCATTCGTAGTCCCTCACAACATTAAAATAAGAAATAACCAGGCAATACATATTTACTGTCCCCATATACCTTTGGTTAAATGTTTGACAGACTAGTACTAAGTGCATATTTGAAAACTTCAAAAAGTCACGTGTCTAAGCTAAAATAAGAGTCTTTTTTCATATCCAACTATCCTCAGAACTTTAAAAAAAATATTGTTGAACGTCCAAAATGACTTAAAGACTATTTCCATCATTAAATTGGAACATGCAAATATTACTGTTTATTACGATTTAACAGAAAAAAACACATCTTGTCATAATATTGATGACAGACATAAATTAGAGTCATAGAATACTTTAAAAAAACAAATCACATGAGTTGGGACTATATCGATGTAGCTACTAGGCTGCTGATTTATTCAACTAGCTCATGCAGGACAACAATATTCAACAATGGTTCAAGTTGTAAAGACTCTGACCATCAGACTTTGTACATTTTAAACAATGTATACTCTCAGAACCAGCCCAGTATCAGCATTTCCAAGTCGCAACATTAGCATTAATATACTACCTACCTACTGGTTCAAGATATTTATAGAAAAAGTAAGTGTACCTGAACTACTTCTAAACTAAGTAACATTCTGGAAGAACACTTATTTTGCTGTTTTTAATGGGTAACCTCCTCCATAAAGTAAAGGAACCTCAAACAAAACAGAACCCAAACAACTACAATGTCGGCAGCTCTCAAGCCACATCCATTGTGCATAAGGAGTTTACATTAATTCTTCACATCACTGTCTTACATCAATCAGAAGAAAATACTAACAGAGCAGTCTCCAACAAAAGTTTAGGTTCAGTTTTATTTCAGTTTCATGTATTTTAAATAAATAAAATTATAAATTTATTCCAGAAACATTTGTCAGCTGTCAGCTTATGGGAAGGAGCACAGCAGTAATCAGACTGTTCCAGCAGTCCAATTTAATAAGTTTACAAGTATTCTAAGAAAAATACTTTAAGTGTTCAAGACTTTATCAGTAAGGTCACCTCCCACCATAAGAAAAAAGAAAATGAAAGCAACACGCACCTCTACATGTACACTAGAGAAGTATTATTAAACCCACACCATTTCCTAACCTCATGCATAGCTCTCAATTTACAGTACAATGCTGTATCTGCATGCAAACAGAAGAAAGCCACCACCATGAATCACTCAAATTAAACAATGGTTTTAATGACTCAGAGAAAACATTCAGAAGTGATGCATGAAATAGCGCACATGACACCCTGTGTATACAAGGTCCTCCCTGACAGGGTAAGTTTACTTCTACTTGTTTCAACTTCCAAGTGTCTGCCTTTGATTAATTATTACTGATCAAGGTTAGACTTGTTTCCTGCCTTTTTACATTTATAGTTTGGTCTCAATCCTAAGTACACATTATTTGCTACATTATTCTATCAATGTCAATACAGTTTCACTTCAAGCAAAATGTAAACCAGTTTCCTCTAGATGTTAAGTCCTTTGCAAGAAAGACCAAAAAAATCTTATAATCTCATTGTAAGACTGTTTGACATTGCACGTGGAAGTTCCTCATGCCCAGTTTTACTGATTTAAAAGTGTAGTTCAATGCATCAGGTAATAGAGTTTACAAAGAAGAAATACAGCCTTGTGGTTGGTGAGCTAAGAACTGTAAACCATAGAAAACTTTAATTCTGGAAAACTATTTCAAAGCAGTCAGACTTTTGTGAATTGCATTTGTTTAAGACTGCTGTACAGTTTGACTCCTCCTTCTCTAGGTCCAAACACAATCCTGTCTCTCACAGTTCTTAGGCAAAATACACCTTTATAACTCCTCTTCTTCTCTCATTTTTCAAGTATTGGATAATAAAGGAACTTATATATATATTGTAAGGTCAGAAAAGTGTTGGATCAAGAAAAGGGAAAAGACTGATAGACTTATTATTTAAAAGACTTTTATTTCTACTGCCATCTCTAGTACTATTTGTCTGAACAAACAAGTTACTAGATTCATCATTATTACCCATTATTACATCATTATTACCCCTTATTACATCATTATCATCATTACTAAACAGTGTTTAGAACACTGCTCTAAACACCCAGCAGCAGTTGTCACAGTGGTGAGATTAAGGAGCAATTGAAGATGCTGGTTGCTAAGAACATCCTCCAGTTTCTACTACCCTTGTTGAAATTGGGGTACCCTTCTTTTTCATTTTCTTTTTTGAAATACATCTCTAATGAAGACGATTTGTTCAATTGATATGTCTGCAGACATTTTCAGAAATCAGGCATATAGAATCACAAAGGTCCTTAGCACAGGAATCCTAAGCAAATGAAAGCCTCGCATACCACTTTAAAAAAATTTAAAAATTTAAGAATCAGAATTTCTTTATTTACATAATGCAAGTTACCTAACTTTTGCATTACTTGGCATTACAAAAACCTCTGCTTCAGACAAGAAGTTGATATTCTTTCTTTTCTATACCTAGTGTTATGAATTGCAAAACCACTTGTACTTTAAAAAAATCATTTTTCTGTCCAGTTTTTCTTCCATGTAAGAAACATATGCTGGAGTGCTAACAGATTCCTAACTGAAATGCAAAACAAAGTAGTGAGATTTTGTTTGAAAGTCTCACTCCACCTCAACCAAAACAGATCTCAAATCTCAGTTCTTGCCTGTTTCTGGAACATCAGCAAAAAAACTGGTGAAGAAAACAACAGAATGACAGTAACTGAATTATTTCACAGACATAGAAGCTTAAGATACTAAATTTTACAGCTCCATTTAGGAAGAGGATCTTAGAGATCTTTTATTCTAGTAATGAACCTTTATTTTTCCAACTAATGTTTTTTCCAACTAATTATTTTGATTAATTCTGGGAAATGTAACATCCAAAGTTATGGCACATGGCCTAACTTTGTGCAAGTAAGTAATTGCAGCAGGAATTCACTCTTGCAACTTACCGACACTGATTCAACAAGCAGTGGACAAATAGAAAGGAATGAGAATGGAGGGCACAGAAATACCAAACACAAGGACAGTGGCAGACAAACAGTAGAGCATATCCCTATCTCCCTCTTTACCAAACAGCATTTCTTTATCTACTTTCCCTAAAAATAACATTGAAAGAAATACACAGACAGACAAAAACATCCATCAAGAATCACTTGAATGCTCCAACTATGACATAACTCAATTTCATACATACACTAAGGTAAGAGTACACATTTCACCCTTTCAAGGGTTGTACTCTTCCTGTACATACTGAGTTCACTCAGCATGTCAGACTGGCTCAAAGGTAAAATATTATTTCACACTGGTTCTTTAATAAATAATAGAAAACAACATAAGTTAGCCTTCAGACTGTACATGCATCTCTTGCCTGAACTCTGCTTTTATCTGAACACAATGGAATTCACAGAAAAAAAAAAAAACTAAGAAAAAAAGATTGCTCTACCCATCTCTTGCACATAGTTGCAAAGCAGGAGGAACAGCAGGGGGAGAATATGCATCGTTGCTCAGACAGAAAAGACTGCCACGATGTGTTAGGTGTGACACTCTAACTAGATCTGTCTACAACAAAATACAGAATAAATACTATTTACCAAATGCCATCATCTTAGCCAACTACTTGCCTACTTTGTTTACAAAATCTCCCCAAGCATTCAAGTTCCTAAGGCCATGGGAGACACCAAATACACATATGCTACCCAAGTTGCTTCCTTAAAGGCACGTGCTGAAGACTGATTGTTCATTACTTCCTTTGAGGAAACACTCCCTGTAGAAATTCTTCCTTCTGTAAGAACTTAATGAAGTCTAAAAAATCAGTCAAAATGTAACTTCACACTGTAGTGTCTCTTCTTGCAGTGCCAGTCATACACATGGGAAAAGATTATGTTAAAAATCATCTACTGGAATGCAGGTTAGGTGATCAAGATGAACACAAGTTAGAATGCTTAATTATACAATTTGAACTATTCAAGCTTATACTATTAATTATTTGAATTATACAAGCTTAATTACACAACTTGAACTACATTTCTCAGGAGTGAACTGTCTCGCCATGAAGCTGCTTTCATTATTCAGATTTCACTATCAGTCTCCCCCTGACTGGACACTGCTTGTCAGGTCCAGGTCAAAAACAGGTACATAGGCTTCAAGCCAAAGCATTTAAGCTTAAAAATGAAAATAACTAAAAGTATTATAGCATATATCTAGATGCATGATTTTTACTCCCAACTATTTATTTAATAACTAAGTAGGGAGAAATATATGCATTCTTTATTTTGCCATAATTGTAACAGCACCCCACAACCAGACTCTATTTTCTTTCTCATTATATCCCCAGTAATTCTACAACATCCCTACACATTTTTAAGTTGTATCTTTCACCATAAGCATTAAAGTGAATTCCAAAGTGATAATTTTTGACTTCTGAGATCATAATTTTCAGATTAAGCATGTTAATGTTTCTGGATTTGGACTACAGATGTTCTATAAATTAATTTTGTGTTATTAATCATCTTTCATAAAACTGCAGCAGAGAACTTAATTTCTCATATTTTATCAGCTTCATAAAGCTTATCAGTTTTATCAGTCTCTCTCTCCCATCTTTTAATCTAAAACATTATCATTAATTTTAAAAAGACAAATTCACTAGAAGACTGACACTTTGTTCGATGTATTTGATACAGAAACACACAGTAAGCAATACAGATTCCAACAGGACTTTTTAAAAAGTTTTCTCACATCTGTTTTCACCATCATCTATGAAGAGTAAGATTTTATCATTATTGAAGGAGGAATTGAACTGCAATAGAAATCTCACCCGATGTCAGTAAGAGGTGGTTTGTCCCGGCCTCTCTTGTAGCAAAGAAAAAGTTCAGGACTCTTTAGACTTCCATAGTTTAAGTTGGCTTGGAGGGCTGTAGGGGTGGCCTCAACACAAGTATATCCCTCTGGGACAGTTTCACCAGCTGATTTAATTATCACAGCAATGTCAGTAATTGGAGCCTTGGGACCAGTTGACTTCGTTTCATGTCGGCTGATTTCTTGGTCCAGGAGGGTTGCTGTGTCTGTATCAGTGAGCCCTGCCACCACGAAATAGTCAGCCACTCGTGGACCTTTGTCTTCTATCATGGTTACGTCTATACTTCCTGCGTAAAAGAAAGAGAAATCAAATACTCTCCTTTCAAGCTCAAACCCTTCTCTCAACAACTATGAGGATTTAGAACTTCTGAAAAAAAAAAAGTGCAAATAGAAAAATACAGAGTTATATGTAGAGTTCATGAAAATTCTATGGAAACTGCAAAACAAACTTTGACTTTTGCTGCACAAAAAAGATACCGAAAGATATTGCGGGTAATCAGATTTCAGTTCGAGCACCACAACAGTAATGTTTTAGTACCAGGAAGTTTAAGTGAGATATAGGATAACTCAAAGCTCTTAACACAGCAGCTACACAGAAAATTCCTTTGTGTTATTTATTAGACTGTCCAAGCTCTTCACAGGCTTGGTTGTGTATACACCTACACGTTGGTGTAGGTATCCCAGTCTAAAAGCATCCATATTTTTCTGCCATTGCTTGTGAGCAATATGACCACAGAATCGTGGTGGTCTTTTTTTTGTTTTGGTTTGGTTTGGTTTTTTTTGGTTTTTTTTACAGAGAGAGAACAATTGCAAGTACAGGCTCACCACTTTATCTTCTCCATAATTCATCCATTTTGTTTTATAACATAGACCTAACAGTGCAGTCTTGAGACACTCTTGTAACATCTGGAAGTCATTTACAAAAATCACACATCCAACCCACATTTCATCAGCTGATCAGGCAGTACACATCACTGCTCAGCTGCACATTCCAGATCTGGAAAGAGCTGTTCTCTCAACACCACTGATGTTCACTAAGCATATGATGGTAAAGCAGTGAAACATAAGTTCCTATTAAGAACAAACCTAGCTGACAGTCTATGTTCAACTACCTCAAGTACAATTTCAAGTACCCAAGTCTCATTAAATCTTTTATTTTCACAAGACGAGCAAGACATATTTAAACACTAGGAGTCAAGCAGTGAGCCTGAATACTGTTATACCTCTTCAGGAAGCTAAGTACGACATTTTTCTAGATCTCCTTGCTTCCCTCACTGGATTTCTGGGAATCCCATATAAAAAACTAATGAGTAATGGAAGTCTGGTTCCCATCTCTGAAAACAAGACTGCCATAGCTGCCAAAGTCCTACCTACCAAGGAGCAGTGGTTCATGGGTATTACCACCAAAATAATTAGTGCACCAATATTGGGAAGTTTCTTGTATTCAGAATGCCCAAGTGTGGTAACTGCAGAAACACTGGCCTCTGCTGAAAGAAAGGTGGTTTGGTGAAGGCAATATAATCTTGTTCTCTGAAACCTGATTTATGCTCCTATTCTTATCCTGCTCTTTCTTACTAACATTATATTCAAAAGGTATTTTAGATCTTCACAGCAAACAAGACTTCTAAGACTTCTGATAATAAGTGTATTAAATACTCATCTGAGGCAAAAATCAGTTATCCATACTGCATATTTACTAAGAAATTTTAGCATAAGATTATGCAGCTTGTGCCCAACACTACATTGCAAGCCACTGTAGCATGAGACGAAAGTAGGGAGGGGAAGGGAAATAACTTCATGTAAATTTATTGTACCTCTATATTTCAACTACACTTACTTTCTTACACTGAAATAACAACTTTTCAAATCCTTTCAAATCTGAAAGGAGATTTACCTGCACCCTCTAAAATACTTTTCCATAATACTTTTCACACTGTCACTACAATGTTCTCTAAACACTTTGGCTAACAGCTTTGTAGGGCAATCCATACAGAGACAGAGAAGAGTTTGGCTCCCTTGCAAAGGAGAAGGCCAAGGGACAGTTATTTATATGAATAAAAACATGTGGATGCCATATCAACAGGAACAATAAAAAGTTTATTCAATTTGTCAGGTCATCATTTTCTTGTTCTTCAAGTGCCTACGTCTCCTGAAGAACAAGGAAATTACCCCAGAGCCATAGCTACCTGTGAAGCTCCTATCACCTTTAGGTACAAAACTTGCCTCAGTTTACTTTTACTGTCATAAAAAGCATGAAATCAGCAATAAAGTGCCTTACATCTAAGCAAGTCAGCAAGAAAATGCAGGGGGAGTGGCTTCAACTTCATCTCTATAAACTTCAGTTAAAAGGTCCCTTCTCACACTGCTCGTTTCTACCTTCGCTTCTGTCCAGAACTATAGTTTGTGCAACCACATAATGAACTGGAACAAGAAATTGCTCTGACTGAATGCTAACCTGGCAGAGACTTAGTGTTCAACCAGAGCAGTTCTCCAGCAATTGCCGGTGTCAGCACAAAAGCAGTAGCAGTATGACCCTTTCAGCAGCAGCACTGACTTACACTGGATTAATCATAAAACTGCGAAGTCTAAAGTGTTTCAGTTTGCCTCTCAAATGCTTGGAATTGTTTGCAGAACCATAAAAATAAAGAAAGAAAGAAAGAAATAAACCATCCACTCTCTGCTCCTCTTAAAAGAAAGTCCTGAGCTAGAATATCTTGCAATCTGTAAAACACCATTTGAATTGAAATCAAATTACTGGAAAAAGCTGATAAAAACAGCAAAATGGTTGGCATCCTATCGTCTTTTGTTGTTTTTTGGGTTTTTTTGTTTTTTTTTTTTTGTTTTTTTGGTTTTTTTTTTTACCCAAAACCTTTTTTAAATGTCCCAGCCTTTTATTAACTGGGCACGTTCACACAGCTCAGTATCATGTTCTCTCAATGCAACATTAAAATCATGGCCTACATTTACTTTTAGCACACAGAGCAGGAAAAAGACCAAACAGTAACAATAACAGCATATGTCAAAAACCTCACAAGAGTTTATATTTTTAATCACAGCTCAAGTTCCTGGAATTGCACTAATGTTATCCCCAAATATGCTTTAAAGGGAGAACTTAGTTTTCCTAGGAAAACAGAGGGAGGAAAATTTAAAAACACCTGAAAAAGTAAATGCTAAGATTTGGAAAGAATGCAAACTAAGAGAATCCATTGCTAAATTTTCATCAGTGGGGATCTAAAAAACCATAGAAATTAGTTGCAAAGGAGCATATGCTTGTATCTCCTCGTGTACATTACACTTTTCTCTTAGCCATGGCTATGTTTTACCTCATAGAAACACTGTGTAATATGTGGCAGGCAAAAGTCAGAGTCACCAGACAATTCAGCTGAGATACTTGGCACAAAAGCTTTGTATGTCAGCACAACATTTAGTGAGTTTTTCAAAATGTTCCGAGTCTCTCAAAACAGTTCCTTTTCCACAAGGATAAGTAAGGTTTCAAATAAGCACTGTAAGTCAGCTCTTCAGGAATCTACTCTCCAGTTTCAAAAAGACTTAAAGAAACAGGATCACTCAAAAGAGACCTAAAAGTAATAGCTCTTAATTAAGCCATTGTGATCTTCACTAATGCAACAGTTTTAGAAACATAAACAGACAAAGAATTAGCAGACAGCCGCCAATACAAATAGAAACAGCAGAATTCACCAAGTCCAAGAATACTCTGCCTTCTGAACTGCAGGAAAAAAACCCATAGGATTTGTGGGGAACAAAATGAATTCACTATTATTTTCCATTATTTTTGTGATGACTCACACAAGAACAAGTATGAACACTGCTCCTCTTAATAGACAGGGGAACAAACATTCTTCTAAGAGCCCATCTATTCTAAGTTTTGTCAAAGCAACTTTTTCTAAGAACTTCAAAAGCTACTGTCCTCCATCCACTTTCTATGAGCACAGCTCTGTACATCACAAGACTAAGAGAAAACCTCAACATTTAGAAAATATTGGGATTTCTATTGTAACACACAATAGTGTGTCTCCTTGCAGGAAAAAATCTAAATACAAAAACAATTCTAAAATTAAAAACTGCTATCTTCAGGTTGGACAATGATAATGTAGGACATATTGGGAAAAAAGTCAACATACAAGTCCCATTAAACATCTTGTTTTTCACGTCTACCAAGATACCTTATTTTAAGCTAAATAAACTGAAAACAAAAATTGGAAAATCCATTTTAAGAACATGAGTATTAGTGTTCGAGGAATTGCAAACCCCAATGTCCATATGGACCCACACGGGTTATGAAAAAAACTATTCAAGTGAAGTTTGTTTTCCAATTCATTCATAGTCCACAATAGGAAAGTTTGCTGTGAGCAGTTTAGGAACAAAATTATTTTTTAAATAAAGGAAGGGAAAAAAAGGAAAAATGTATTCAGAATAAAAGATGCACTTTTAACCCACTACCCCCCCACCATGTTCTTCTAAAAGAAATTCCCATGGGCAGTAATTAGTTTTGTAGAAGGAAAACAAAACCAGTCAGCACAGACCACACTTTAAGGCACTTAGAACATCTAGCCTAAGACAAGATTATTTAGCAAAAATATGCAGCACTGAACAAAATAACATATTTTCAGTGCTAAATGCCAGAAACATGACAAAGTGTTCTCTCCCACAGTTCACTTAAGGTTGGCTGATTTAAGAACATGATAGTCTTTCTCACAATCAAAATACAATTTTATAATTCTCATAAAGTTCTATCAAAATATATATTTAAGTTGCTATTATCTTTACAAAGGTCACTGACCTTTAACCATAAAAATATTCATAGAAATTGCCTTGGTGAAAAAAATTCCATTTCTATAAAAATAATTTTTATAAGTTTTGAATAAAATTACTATATTAGAATTTGCTTCAGTTCTTTACTAGCCTCTAAAGCTTCGGTTAAATTCTAAAAAGGTATTTAGTGTCAAATTATCCTCCAAAATTAGGCTAGAAAGTCAGTATAAGACTACAAAAAATGGTTAAATGCAGTTTTTGACAAGTGTCCTAAAGAAAAGGAAGCATAAGCTTTGCGAAACTGTGTATAGAAGCAGCCAAGGGAAAGGGTTTGTTACAAACACAAATCTGATAATTTGCATACAAATAATAACACCTTCAACTAACAAGAAGGCAGCATTCTTGGAAAACCGCAGGTGCAGGAAAATCCTTGAGTACTGCTTATTCATTTCAGCTCCTGGAAAGAAGTGTTGCAAATGCTATCTCAATGCATAAAACCAACAAAATAAACTTACATCTAGCATGTGTGTGGATATCAAGGGGTATTTTTTTCAGTTCACTTCTAACTGGAGTGCTAACCTTATGTGTTCTCACGAAAACCCAGCACAAGGCTCAGGAGGCCAACTAGCATAGCTTTACTCAGAAAAATCAAGTTGATCTTTAAAGTCTTATATTTCCACTTCAGCAAGCACTCTACTACCTGAAAAGGTAGTAATGTGTGTAAGTGATTAATGGCTAGCACATGGCATTGCAATTTATTAAACTTGCATCTTCTTTCACATACTGACATCACCCACAAACTATTATGTGTGTGGAAACTACTACTTACAAAGTACTTGCTGTTTGGAAGCCTGTAACATGCATACACAGATGACTGAAGAGCTTAGAAAGATTAGTTATTCCCTTCATAACTAGAAATATTTTTGTAACCTGACTGCACAGGAAATGAGTTTTATTCCAGACTGAAGAATAACTTTGGCACTTTTTATTCACTGGGATTGAAACATCTATTTTGTGAACAGCCTCCAGTTAGAATTTTAAGCAAGGTAGAGGTCAAAATTAACTCAGTACAATTTTTTAACTTAGCAAGTGAACTATACTTGGCTATTGGCAGTAAAGAAGTTAAAAAAATGTATATACACTCTGCTCAGACATTTACTTTTAAAACAAACTGACCTAAAGATCACTGAAAACACTGGCTTTACTACACTAATTTAAGAGAGAAAGACATTTTACTGGATAGATAGAAGACAGCGCATTAGGAGGTCATCTGCAAGACTTGGAAAACTTATTGGGTACCATCTGAGTAAGAGAGAAGCATTACCGTGTCTCTCAACCACTGCCCTAGGCAAAACTTTGTAGACAACACAATGACTACCACAGGCATCTCACTCCTCAATACAGAAATACAGCCATGCGACCAAGTCTTCTGTATTATTTCCAATGAATTAATCAGAAGAGAACAAAGGGTATACAGATTTTGAAAATACAGAAACCTTTCCCTGGAGTGCTAAAGAAGGGAGATATCTCATTATTTATTCACACAAACCATTGTTTATCTTGTATTGAGATTAAATAGCACTGTTTTTGAAGTAATGAAAAAACAATGTGCTTTTCCTTTGTATAAAAGAATCTTCATTGATGCCAGCTAAATCTTTATTTTATAACAAAACAACCAGTGTAGAATTTATTTTAATCAGTGAATTTGGAAGTGTGCCTTAAAACACATAAAAAGTATGACATAGTATGCACATACACCTCCGACAAGCACATTAAGAAACAAGAAAGAGATACTTCTTGAGATAAACAGTATCAGCTTTCTGTTCAAGCTGAAAGGAGAAAAAAATTTAAACAAGATTTGTAATTGTCTTTAAATACATGTTTGAAGAAGTTAAATCACTGTCATACCCAGAAAAGAAATACAACTGAGCTGCATTAAGCTTTCAGCTTGTCACTCTTTTCTTCTGCACACATTTGAAATACCAGAAGGACAAAATTATTTTGGTTGGGAGCAGAGTGACCTGATACATCATCTAGTTCCAACCTCCCTTGCCATGAGCAGGAGCACCTTCCATTAGACCAGGCTGCTCACAGCTCCATGCAACATGCCCTTGAACACCTCCAGGGATGTGGCATCCACAGTCTGGATACCCTGATTCTCTGGGCAAGCTACACCTCACCAGCCTCATTGTGTCCTATATACAATCTAAACGCCACTTTTTAAGTTTAAAATTGTTGCCCCTTATTCTGTGACCTACAGGCCTTCTTAAAAAAAAATCTCCATGTAGCATTTCACAACAGTGGTAAAGATAACAGCATGACAAAGCTGGTGGCAAGAAAAAGATGATGACAGATGATCAAAAAAGACCAATTTTTGTAGAAGCAGGTGATCCTAAATCAGAACAACTAAGTTTAATCACCTGGGGCAAGAGAAAGTAGAACCTGAAAGCCTGAACATAGCAAGTTTGATCAGCAGTGAGGATTTAGACACTAAAAACTTTTGTTGCTAGGACTGCTCATAAAAAACATCAAATCTAAATACAAATGCCAAAGGCCTACTGGATATAGTGGCTAGCATTAATACTATGAATTTGGTTTTTTAAAACTTCACATTAGTGAAATACATCAACAATAGTGCTTGCTTTGGCTTTTTTTTTTTTTTTAATCTTTCCTAGGTGTATTCCACAGCAACAGACAGAACACAATGAAGGTGGTTCTCAATGTTAACTGTATCCTGCATGGTTGTTCTTATTAAATTAATTTAATTAAATAAATCTGCATAGTTGTTCTTATTCTAGTTGCCTCAGTTTTTGTCTCTGTTTAACTAGATTTCCAGACCAGGAAGTTGATAGTTGAGTTCACTCTGAAAAGCAGCAAGGAATGCAACTACAGACTATACCTGGCAATCAAAACTTTATATACTGTTTTGTTTGGTGGGTTTTTTTCCTAGACACGAAATACAGTTATGATCCTAACACACTCATGTACCCACACAGGCTTAAATGTACACAACAAGTGCAAACAGTCCCCACTATTACCACTTAACAACCAGAGCATACTGCAGCTGGCACTCCAGTTGCTTGTCTGTTCCAGCATACCTTTCACTGCTACTGCTCACATCACTGTGCTTGTTCATATCACAATCACTTCTAAGCAAACCCATTTCTACTCAGATAAGTGTGCAATTCCAGCTCATGCATTTCATTTTTGCAGCAGAAATCAGACCTTGCATGAGCATTACAGATAACTTACTATTACAACAGAATGAAACATTATAAACAAGACTATCCCACAAAGTTAAGTGAGTTCATGAGGAATTAGTCAGCAAGGACTTAAAATGGCTCTTGCAGCACACAGGGAAGTCACAGGGACATATCTATGTGTAAGTTCTCTGAAGCATGTTTTACAATGTGTAAGAACAGAAAGTGCTTCCGTATATACACACACATATGCACACCTTAACAAAAGACAAGGTAAGGCAACATTACTTCCAGCATACCATTAGCACTGAACAGGATTAAAATAGAAAAAAAAAGTGGTCCACAAATTATTAGCCAGTCAGTTAACAGCAAGAGGAAAAAATTATTAGAAATGTTTTTAAAGACTTCCTTTTTTGGATTGCATATCAGATTATTATGAAAAAGTAACAGTTACAGTCACTTGACTAAATTACATGAGTACTAGAATAAATGGAATTGCAAATATAACTTCAGAGATTCACTGCCCACCTTCTACCTGTTATAACACAAACAGCTGTGAAACAGGACTGGCTGGATGTCACTGGCATTTTTAGTCTGAACATGCAAATATGCAAATACAGGGCCATTCCTTCCTACCAGTTTTCAAGTAAACATTGGAGAATATTGTAATTGCACAACTGAAATATATTACAACCTACATACTGATTATCTTACAGAGGCCTCTAACACTGGAAAAATAAACTTAAGGACTAGGTGAAAGACAAAAAGCTGGCCAATTACATTTTAATGAAGCATTCCTATAGGATCCTTAGGCTTGAATTAACTGAATTTCATCCAGAAAATCACCTGTATCAACATCTGGCACTGAAAATAATCCAGACTAGCTTTTTGCATCAGGTAGATAAATTGTTGAAAATGCAAAAATTGTTAACATATGCAAAGAAAGAAAAATATGTTGATTCTGAAGTTGCTGTTTGTGTACCAGATTGTTTTCTGACTGCATATGAACACAAAAACCAGGCATAAAATGCATATAACCAGGCTTGATGGTAAAGTTTTCCAAAGCATTCCAAACTGGTCAGGCCACTACAGTATGAAGCATCACAGCAAATCGCCTCAGGTAAGCAACTCCCATGGAAGCAAAGACACCAAGCCTGGAAAAAATCTGATGATACAGCAGAATTTTTTTCCCTCCATCTGTACAGAAAACAGTTCTCAGAGCAGCAGAGTTCTGCAGACTGTGAATGTTTGAGAATCAAATCACTTCTGCATTAAGCTTTTAGTATGTCAAACATATTTAATACAGTTAATACTGAAAAAAAACCACTGTATGGTATAAATTGATTAAGTAAATAAATCTTAACATCAAATTACCATAGTTAGAATCCAAACACCATCGCCTAGAACACCACAGATAAGAAATGTAAAGAAGCTTTTCACACTTTACCTGTTACTCCTACAATGACCAAAGAAAACAATTTTTTAAAAGACTTAGACAGGTATTTGGTGTCTCTTTTTAGGCAATTTGTTACTAACATTTTCATGAGTGCCACTAAAAATACACCATTCATATAATGGGAAACAGGTGTCAGTGTTCTTCCAATGTAGACTTCCTTTCCAGTTTGCTTGGAGATGACGCAAAAGTATATATCACAGGAAGAAGAGGTGGAGATGAAATAAACTGACTCTGCAAATCCAGTACTGTAAGAAGTGCTAATGACATAGCAATAAACATCTAGTTTTCTCATTCATATACAGTTTGCCACTTATGCATCAATTTTGTTACTAAGAAGTCTTACAGCTTTTCAGACATGTTTTACAAAAAGTGGAGAGCACTTTGGCCTTAAACGAAATATATTATTGTTCCCCATTACCTTGAAATTTCTTTGCATTTGTTTTCTGGTCCCATATGCAAAAATTATCAAAGGAAGTGAGGAAACTAGCCACAGTTTTTCAGGTTTATATTTAATAAATAAAAATTAGTTAGAAAAGCATTCTACTAACAATTTAAAGTTCTGTCTTAGGAGGTAGAACTGTGCTTTCAGTCTGACTTTTTTCTGATTGCCAGCAAAACCAGTTACCACTGCTAGAAAATAGTCAGGCAATGATGTGATGATATAAATGCCTGTATGAAACATAACAAAGCTTTCAGAAGCAAAGTTTTGTGACAGCAAGTTGAATAGCTACTCATGAATTCAAAATGGCTGAAAATATCAATAAGTTAATGGACACTGTAATCCAGGACTCTCAGAGGTCTGAAAATTTGCACCTCAGAAAAATTCTGAGAAAAAAAACAAAAAACAAAAAACAAAGCAAACAAAAAACCCCCCCAAAAACCCCACTACCACAAAAACAAAACAAAATAAATAAACAAACAAAAAAGGCCACCAAGAAAATGAAACCAAACCAAAAAAATCCCCTATATCTAAGAAATACCCAACCTACTCTAGACCATCTAGTCTACTTCTACCATATTAATATTCAACACTTTATTTTTTCTGATTGAACAGTAATTCCAAGTTGTCCAATGGTATAAAAATTGAAGCACTTATGCGAGGCAAAAACTCAAATTCTGAACTGACCTACACAGTCTTGAAAAGCAGCTGCAACCAATGAAGGCAAGTTTGGTACCAGCAAACTAAGTTCTATTGCCAAGGACAGAAAACAGTAATGGAAAAGATATGAGACAGAAAGAATGATAATCAGCAAGCAGTCCAGCTACACTGATTTAATAAACCAGTTTAATTTTGTTTTATCAGTGTTGTACCCAAACTGTTCTTTCACATAACAGAAGATGGCAACTATTCCAAAGACTGCAAAGAAAATAGCTCAAAAGAGAAAATTTAACAACACTAATAATAACAACAACATAGTTCTCAGACCAAGAAAAGTACTTTATAAAATGCACTTACTGCCCCAGTGGAAAGCTTTAAAGGTTAGCCATGCTCAGTATTATGTAATGAGTGAAACATCTGCTGCCCTGGAAACATTCTTTGTTAGAGAACTCTTTCTGTAACTGGAAACTCCTTTGGAAAAAAGCCAAATATAGTAGCCTGAAACAAAAACAAAACAGCAAAGAAAAAGTCAAGAGACAAAAAGTCCAGTGGTTAAATTTCTTCCGGGAGCCCAAATCTCCAAGACTGCTTTTTGTAGTTATTTGGGTGTCTTTTTTTCGTTGGGGTGACTGGGGACTAGGATTTGGTTTTCAGAGAACAAAGGAGAGAAGAAAGAATGTTGCTTCAAATTCACCTGAGAGGTTACTCCGAGTAAGCTGTAAGAATCAGAGATACTCTCTTTCTTATTGCTCTCTCTACTAAGCATTGAAATAGTTAAGTATTAACACTGAAATTACTTTGCCAGGATCTCCACAGAGATTTGCCAGATCATAGAATCATGGTTTGACTAGATTTCTGCTAGCCATCTACAATACAATCAGCCATATGTCACTTGAAATCATCATCTAAGGGCTCTACAAAACCAGAGAGAAAAACCCACTCACTGGTTTTGAAGAACACAATTTACCTCGTTTTTATCCTTCAGTAAAAAACTACATCAGTGCAGGAAGGCATCTTTCTTCTCTGTAGGTCTCTTCATTGACAGTTTCATCACACCAAACACAGGCTGTGCCATCGATATGTTCAGAGCCCTGCAGCCTATCCCCACCCCACTGAACTCTTCTTGTGCCTATCAAGGTGAAATTATTCCCATTTCTGGCTGGCCTACAATAACCAGCCTGAAACCACTCGGCTTCAGCATTTTCATTCTTCCTCAGCTGCTTTTCAAGCTTGGTGGGAGCTTATTAACACTTCAGAAGTCTGCCTTTTAATCCTCTTGCCAACTCCTCATTAAGAAACTCTCATTTGCCAAGATGTCTTAAAATTAAGTCCAAACCACACACTTGACAGCAGTTAGAATATTCATGCTTTTGGTCTTAAGCTGCACCAGTGTACTACTTATACAGACATATGTGTCAATAAATATTTTCCTCAAACATCAAAAAAAGCTATCAAGGGTAGCAAGCTTGATATTTTCTGTCATGAAGTCCTAACACATACCAGACATGATAAATGTGAAGTCTGACATTACACCTATTTTGAGCCTTCTCTTAATATCATCATATGACACTCAAAATACCTATACTGTGTTACTCAACACACTGTGGAGTTGTCAGACAAAACAGTTACAGGGAACTTGATTTTCTAGGATAAACTGTACAGATTTTAGGCAGTTGAAGAAGTCAAATCATTGTCAAGAGCATACCATTAATTTCTGTCATAATTTAACACATGCCCTTGTCTTTATTTTTAAAATATTCTTCATGCTTGTTTTTGTGGTTTTTTTACTGTTTTGACACACATATATTTCTGGATTTAGTAAATGATTTGGTAATATGTTTAAAATAAAACCCCCTGTTTTCCTAAAGCAGGCTATGACTACCATGAATATAATTTGCAATTGTTAACATTCCTATTTCCAATTTAACCATTTAGAAATTAATTAATTTGATTTACTTGGTGAACTGATCTCAGACTTTTCCAATTTTTTTTGAAATCCCAAAATTTGATCTCATATGACTTACAGAACAGCACAATGCTCATTTGCTGTGGCATGTATGAAAAGTTTGAGACGCCCTACATTCATTTCTCTGCAGAGGGTGGAGTGGAATTCACAATTTCCTCCTTTGCAAAAAAACCAAAACAAAAAAACCAAACCAACCAAAAAAACCCCAAGCCCCAAAACAATAAAACCACCAAAACAAACCCCTCAAACCCTCCCCCACCAAACCAAAACCCAAACAAAAACAGCCAGCGAAAACGACCAAAAAACCAGACCCCTATCCCAGCCCTCACAATGTGCTCCCAAGTATTCCGCAATGGAACATCCTCATTTTCCTGCAGTGATACTGCTCCACTGTACACTTTACCATACTGCTGGCTCTTGGAAGGGACTGGGGGGATGACAGTTGTGGAGTCAGAGGATTTACTTCAGAGATGGACTACCATCATTTTAGTCCCTGCTCAAAAGAGAGAGCATAACCCTGTCTTCTATGATAGCTTTAATCTTTTACACACTTTTTTTTAACCTCTGCCAGGTCTAGGGTAGCATCAACGCTCCACATGGACAAGGGGAGTAGGAATATAAATGGAGTGACATGACTTCTACACTTAACAACCTGGACAACTCAAATGCAAAGTCGTTCAACGCAAACAGTCAAACCAGAAAGCATGCTAGTTAATGGTGAGATTTAAAAAAAGGAACAACAGACAATTAGACATTTGAGGATCAAAGCAGTTTCCCTCCTCAGATCTGTGAATCATCTGGCTACTAATATAACTAGAAAAACAGTTCAAAATTAGAGGAGTGACTGAGTAAATAAGATCTTTTATTCCTAGCAGAATCAGCTGGATCAAAAAGCCTAAGAAGAGGTTTTGAGATGTACAGTGCATACACTGTACATCTGAATCTCACAGGAGAAAAAAGAAAATCTGTAAACCTCTTTGAACAGGAATTGTTCTGCTTTCTTTAAAATAAACTGAAACATTAGCCACGACATTCACAGTGAATGACTCATCATAGTCCAAAAGAACTTCAGGCATTTACATATAATTATCTTACGAGTAGATTTCTACAAACAAAGTTCAAAGCAAAAATGCAGCAAAGTATATGTATCAGAGTTTGAAATGCCTATTAAGAAAGCATGGGTTTCTTTTAAGAAAGTTTGTGTACCATGCCTTTTTTCAAAGATGAACTTGCTATTTTGTCTACCCAATCCTGAACTACATACTTCTCCCTTTATTGTGTGTTAGGTGCATCTGGTTTATTCCGAGAATTGTACTAGCATAGCCAGAAGACCACAAAAGAATTCTGCTCTTCAGAGTCACACAAGTATTCTGATATAAGCCCCTGTGAAAGTACGCCACCACTGGCAAAACAAATTTTTGGTTTGCAAAATCTGTTCTACTTATGGCTTGAGATTTTCTTATACCAGCTCCAGGTTTGCATAATTGTTGATGAATATTGGAAAACTTTAGTGGCATGTCTATACTTTATTCACAAACAAAATGAACAGTCTTGTACAGGAAGACTTGCGACTTACTTATTTACTACTAAGACATAACAAAAAGTGAAAAGAAAAAAACTAAGGAAGGATGTATCCCCAAGGTTAAGCAAGAATTTAAGGCCAGAAAAAAATTCAAGTCTTTCACTGATGATTCTAACTGCAAGAATTCACTTTGAGTCAAATAAACATTGTACAGGAGACATATACACTTCCTTTTTCTGGTTTCAGGAAAACTTGGAGAAAATAGTAACACATTTATGCAGTTACAAAGTTTTATCTTTTGTGCCCTTCTGACCTTTAAATATTCAGAACTGAAAACAAACCTGGATGTGACCTATAACAGGCAAACTGCTCCCAAGCACTAGCAAGCCACATCACAGTGGTTTCATTACTTTGAAACCTTATAATAAAAACATTTGTACTCTTCCTCCTCCTGCCAAATCCAAATTCTACTCCTAAATGTACGTGTTCAGAAAACTAAACTTCATAAGGTTAGCCTTCCCATGTTCCCTCTGCAGGAACTGGAAGAGGAGCTTCAGCTGGTAATTGAGGGCACCTAAAGTTAGGCTTTCATTGTGAATTACCCCCTAAAAAGAAGGTGGTGGACAACAAGGGAAGACAAAAGCCTAGGAACTTGAGTCTCCCTAGGCTAAAATTAACTTATGTCAATATTGCTCTTCAGTCACACCTTTGGCAGCTTTAGCACCCTAACAGTTACAAGACACATATGTTTTACATACATTAAATATTTCTCAAGTTATCCATCTTCTTGAAAGCATTTCCTCTGGCAAAGACATAGCTTATTTTTTACGATTTGTTTCAAGGAAACCTGCAAAAGGTATTATCTATGCTGTGAAAAAATACACCTCAGCATACTTAAGCTCTTATTACCTGCAAATACAACAATTTCCTGCCACTTCCAGCTAGATACCCAGAATTTTACATTCTCACTAGGATCATTAATTACTTAAAATGTTATTATGAAATTTCACGCTCAACTGTGAAATCACAAGTACAAATGACTCTGTAGTGTAGGCAAGCTGCTATTTCCAAGGATGGCTGACTGATCAGCTGTTGAGAACTGGCCACACCAGTTTCCATATTTTGCAATAGTCTCTTTTGATGATTAGAGTAACTCAATGAATAATCTATTGCTGTGACTCAGCGTTTTACTTTATGTTTCCTTTCTATAACCTTCTCTTAGGCCAAGATGGATATCCTGCAGAAGCCTCAGGGCTTAACTATACAACTACAGGTGCCTTGAATTCTTGAATTTCCTGAAACATTTAATTAAGTCCTTAAACTTCTTTTTCTTCATATGCTGCTCATAGGTAGCTGCTCCCTAGTTGTGTTCTCTTTCTCCCAACTTCAACTATGCTTTTATCCCTTCCAGAAGCAGAAAAATATACACATTATGGAGACACAGCAGGAGGATATCTTAATCACAAGACTTCTATTTATGTCAGGTTTCTTATCTGGTTGAAAGTACAGCTTCTTCCCCAGAGAACAGACACAAGGGCTGGAGCCATGTTATGTGACACCAGGAACAGCACTGGGTTGCCCAACAGGGAAGAAAAAAAAAGTCTTGTTTTCAGCAGTCAACTCCTCTACATTACAAAGATGTGCAAAAGGGAAGAGCAGCACTGAAGAATGCATCAGGAGATAGACTTCAGCTTATGCATTACTGATCAAAGGCTGAAATTAATTATAAAGATAAAAGCTATTACTGAAATGAGCTGGTTCAGAGAAAAATCAAGAACATTGCGGGTTTTGCCTCTTTGGTAAAAAATGGTTAGATTTTGTGTATACCTGCCCTTAGTTCTCAACTGGAGAACACTTTCATTTCAAAATGATGATTGGCCTTTGGACACTTGTAATTGTAAATTCAGCTTTTGCTGCTAGAAGTGTATATCTTAATTTGCACATCAATCCTTGATTTACACTATTTTTAATATCTTTTAGGCAGAGGAACACAGGCTCTTGGTTTTTGCTTGAAAAGCATCAAGTCTCTTTAGAGACTTTTTGAGAATAAAGGAAAGGAACTGAAGTGTCACTAAATGCAAAGATGAAAGCAGAGTAAGGCAAAACTGGCCCACTGCATTTAACTGAAACAAAGCAAATGGAATGTTTAATGACATGCAAGCCAACATTCAGCATGAAACTGTGGGTACATTTTTACTGTTCTTTCGATCAACAACTCTGAGATGCTATTAAAAAAGAAGAAAGCATAGAAAATAGTTGCATGATTAAACAGAGACCATAATCTTAGTAATTCTGAAAACTCTTTTCAAGTTTCCTGTCTGCCAAAGCAAACAATAAACATCAGGGCTACATTCATACCCTCAAAAAGTCTGTAAGCAGAAAGAAAGGGCTAAAGTGAGATACTAACCAAGACAAAACTTTCTGCTCAAACAGAGCTTGGAATGCAGAGCACAGTGAACTTAAACTCCCAAAACTTCAGAATAACTAAGTCTACATGCTCACATTTTGCGACAGATGCACAAGAATTAACTGAACATGAAACAGTAACAGTGCACCAGAAACTATGTTACTCTCCAGAAACTGTCCTGAATTAAGTCACTTTGCTTCTAAGAACAGAGAACTGTGAACCTTTAACTACACAAATTTGCAGAATGAAACACTCTCATTATCATTACAGGGGTGTAGGATTTCCAACAACACTACCTTTTCATCAGATGGGAAAGAAGCAGCATCACGTTTCTGGACAACCATGGGCAACAACTTTAACAGAGGGATTACTTTTGTAGCAAACCAGAAATTCCAAAGCAGGTGAAAAACCCTAAAACATTCAGTTTACTGTTTGAAGCACTACAGGAGGAAAACAGGTCTCATGATGCAAGTGCAGCAAACTGATTTTAATTTTACAGATCAGAATAAGCGGTATGAACAACTATCAGGCAAGTCACATGGGAAACAACTTAGTAACTAAGACTATGACCCCCAAGAACTATTTTATAGGTCACCTATGCCAAGATCTCCAGTACTTTGAATATCATCCAAGAAAGCAGCATGCTGAAGGTGAGCAATCCTTGCCTTGGGATGACTAGCATGCAGAGGAAGAAAAAGATAGCCCTTGAAAGTGCAAGCTACCCTTAGACAAATAGACCTGATTTAGAGGTTACAGGCAGTTTTTGCTGTTATTTCAGTCAGAAGGCCATGAAACCAGTAAGAAGGCCACCAAACACACTAGCCTTTATGCACAGTGCTCTATACCTACAGGTGCCGTTGAAATTTATCTGAAAGCTTAACAGTAAGATATAACAGTCAAAAGACTATCTTCCCTTCTTCTTACAGCTTTTTCAAGATATCTTTTCTACCAAATTCTACTGTGACTTTTCTCTTACTGTACTTTCAAGCAAACCCAGATGGAGTGTCAAGATTAACACTTGAACATCTTTTTCCTTGAAGCACATCAAGGTTGAATTCCAAAATCAATTCTCCACTGGTGAAATGCACACCTAAAGAAGAACTAAGCTTAAAAAGATACCACTTCTAGAACTGTATTTCAACAATATGTATCACTCCAAGTGAGAATTAAATACGTGTTGAGTCAGAGGGATGCTACACATACCAACATTTAATATTCCAATTTTGCTCAAGTTGTTTTTTTGTTTTTAATGAAAACCATGTAAAGGTTGATCCAAAAGAAATCACACACACAGTCTTCCAATAAGGAAACAAGTATGTAAGACATGGTCCAAAAAGATGTCATTACTTTACTTATTATGGAGGGAATCAATCTTAACCAAAGAATAAACAACCAAATGTAACATTATACTTATCCATAAGTTTTATGAAAATGCCCATCTTAACTTGTAAGATTTCTTTCTTTAAAAAATTCAAACATTGAGATTTTAGCAGTAATCAGTGTCAAGTTGTGCTAGTAACTATTTTAACACAGAAGTCAGAACTCACGTAGGCAAGCTAATATTTATATTTCTGGTTTCTACTAAACTTCATTGCACTGCTCAAGACAGACATGCACTATTAGCATTTCATATCCACTGGAATAGTAAAAAGCAGAATATCAGCCAATTCTTAAAAAAATTAAAAAATCTTAAAAACCACTTACAGTCATTTATAAGATAAAAATTCCCAAATTATCTAACAGTTACAGTTTTTAGTTGGTGCCCTTTGTACAAAGGATTTGAAATATATATGCTAGTATGGCTGGTTAGTATCACTTAAGTCTGGTCATGACTGCTTTTCAAAAAAAAAACCAAAAAAAAAATTTCTTTTTTTTTCCAAACAGATATGAAGTAATTTGCATTTCACCATTAATTTTTCCACAGGAACAAAACCTTTAAAAACTAACTCCTAACATGCCACCTTAAAAAAAGTGATGCAAAAACTTTTACTAACTTTGTGTTTGGTCCACACAAAGAAACAGCCAACAAAACTAACAGCAAATAATTATTTTTTTATTAACATGTCCACGTGCAGGCTCAAATTTACTTAAACTTTAAATTACTATGAAGTTTAAAAATTGCATAGTAAGCCAAGAAAATATTAGAGAAGTCCTACTAACACAACTTAGAGGAAAAAGAAAAAAAAGTCAAATGAAATGTCCTGTTTGTTGTTTGTCCTGCTCTCATGCAGGTATAAAAGGTTAGCCACAGGCATTGTTTGACAGCAGCACAACAGTCTGCAACATGTTTGATCTTAACAGGAGAAGAGGACTTAACAGCATTAAAAAGATTGGTACAGAATTGACATTAAGTTTAGAATTAATATAATGTTGTTCGGTTTTTGCATCCCTTCTGAGACTGCAGGACCAACACTTTCGAGGACTGTGTTTGGCATTAACAGCACAGTTAATCAGCTTACATCATATTTAAAGCGTCTGTGAATATTTTTTCACTGTTTGCCACACGAAAGCCCTAGCATATCACCAGATCTTTCCGCTCCATAGGCTATCTGGCTGCGCAGCAAAGACACACGAGATATCCCCAGATGATAATACAGATTGATTAAAAGTTATGCATTTATATTTTCCTTGTTCTCACTTAAGTTTCTCACTCATAAGACCAACTTCCAAAACACCAGTGTGACTGAGTCAGGACGATCCCTATTATCATAACAGCCTTCAAACAGCCGGGAACGATCTCCAGTTCGGCACAGACCACCGCAAGGGTTAAACTCGCTGACGCCGGAGCTTAGGGGAGGAGCCGGGGCATGGAAAGGGAGAGGAAAATGGAGAAATATAGGAGGGAGCTGCTCCGGGACTCACCTGCAGCGCCTGCCACCTGCGCCGCTGGAGAGCCCCGCGCTCCCGTGGGGCGGCCACGCCCGACGGGAGCAGGGAAAGTGACTATTATCATGGTAATAATTATCGTGAAAAAGTCCAGAAAGCGCCTCCGCCCTCCCGGCCGCGCAGAGCGTGTTAAGGACGAGCCCCGGCGCAGGAGCTCTGCCGGGGCAGGTCAGGGCAGGAGCTCTTCCCAGGGACCGAGTAGGCGCGGGGGAACACCCCGAACTTCCCTGCCTGTCCGGCGAGGAGGGGAGTTTCCTCCGGACACATTAG
>VZRH01004172.1:1260968-1301752 GCA_013397555.1 Urocynchramus pylzowi | reverse complement strand
GGGCAGCCCCGGAGCCCGCCCCGCGTCCCCTCAGGCGGGCAGCCGGGCGGGCTACGGGGGTGCTCTTGTCCTCGCTGCGGCCTCGGTGGGGTGTTGGATTGTACCAGGAAAAAAAGAAGTAAGAAAGGAAACTTGGCGAATCACAGAATATTCTGAGTTGGAAGAGACCCACAAGGATCATCGAGGTTCAGTTCTTAGGCCTATACAGGTCAGCCCCAAGAATCAAACTGAGAGCATTGTCCAAATGCTTCTTAAACTCTGTCAGGCTTGGTGCAGGCTTGGGGAGCCTGTTCTAGTGCTCAACTACTCTGGGGGTCAGGGACCTTTTCCTGATAGCCAAACTAAACATCCTTTGACACAGTATCATATAATTCCCTCGGGTCCTGTCCCTGTTCACCAGAGAGGAGATCAGTGCCCCTCCACTTCCTTTCATGAGGAACCTATAATCTCTGATGAGGACTGTCCTCAGCCTCCTCCAGGCTGAACAGACCAAATGACTTCATCTTATCCTTGTATGGCCATGATCATTTCAGATACCTACCCTGATGAGGCTATGCACTTCATAGGTGACTCTCATTTAACCAAGTAGTGTTCATCACATTTTCTGAAAGATATAGAAGTGTAGTGGTACAGACAAGGTCAGAGGAGCTTACATTGAGTGAAGGGAAGATGGTTGACAGTTTTTCTGTATTTTCATGAGGTTTTTTGTATTTTCAGCATCCTTCTGGACAAGTCGTCCAGCAGGAGAGGAGGTTAACAGTGCAGTTGGTGAAGAATTGGCTGAAGGGCAGAGCTCAAAGGGTAGCAGTCAATGTGACTGTATCTGGCTGACAGCAGCTCATCAGTGGTGTTCCTCAGGGTTCAATTCTAGGGCCAGTCCTGTTTGATGTTTTTTTTCTGTGATCAGGAGGCAGGAGTTGAAAGCACATTTAGTGTATTTGTTGATGATATAAATTGGGGGCTGCTATTCACTCTCTTGGGGGACTCTTTGGATGCAGAGCAATCTGGATATATGAGAGCATTGGAAAATAATCAGTGTCATGGTGTCTAACAAATCCAGATTCTGCCTCTGGGATGCAGTAAAGCTGGGCACAAGTATAAGCTGGGAGAGGAGTGTGTGTAGAGCAGCCCTGCAAAAGGGATCTGGGGGTGCTGGTGGGCAGCAGCTCAGGGTGAGCCAGCAGTGTGTGCCCGGGCAGCCAGGAGGGCAAAGCCCATCCCGGGGTGCATCAGACACAGCATCACCAGCTGTGACTGGGATCATCCTGCTGGATTCAGCCCCGGTGCGGCCTCACCCTGAGTCCTGTGTGCAGTGCTGGGCCCCACAGTCTGAGAAGGGTGGGAGGGTCCCTGGATGTGTTCAGAGAAGGGGTAAAAAAGCTGGTGAAAGGGCTGGAAGGAATGTCCTGTGAGGAGCAGCTGAGGACTCTGGGTTTGTCAAGTTTGGGTGACCTTATTGCCCTGAACAGCTGCCTGAGGAGGGGATGTGGAGAGGGGGTGCTGTTTTTTTCTCCCTGGGACCCAGCAACAGGATGTGTGGGAATGACTAAAAGCAGCACTAGGGAAGGTTTAGACTGAACACTGGGAAGCATTTCTTTACAAAGAGGGTGGTCAAACACTGGAACTGACTTTTAAAAGTGGTCAATGCCCTAAGCCTGTCAGTGTTTGGGAGGGTTTAGCATGTTGGCGTCAGTAAAGGACTTTAGGTTTTAGTCAGCAGTGGTCAGGCACTTGGACTGAATGATTGCTGTAGATCCCTTCCAAGAGGAACTGCACTATAGTTCTCTATTTGGTTCTACCCTAAGGTGTCTTCCTTTCTGGCTGCAGGTTTCTACCACCTCTCAGCAACTCTGACATCCGTCAGGTGTTCCACTATTCTGGTTTTATTCAATAACTGACTAGGAAGCTCAAGGGGTGTTTTAATGTGTTCATTTTTTTTTTTTTTCAGAATTCTTGATTGAAAAGAGTATCCTAAAAAGTCACTGAGTAGTAGATCTGCCATAAAAAATGAGATGACCATCCTTTTAGCACTTAGTCACGGTATTGCTCATGCCATCTTTAAATTCCACCTACCTAATGGAAAGAATGAGGCTAAAAGAGAGGCAGCTAATTTATGTGGTTTTGAACCTATTTCACCCAGAGAGATTAGCTCTGATCCTTGCATTTAAAGAAGTAGTGGGTTGGGTTTTTTTCCTAGAATACCAGGAGTTTCTGGATCCATTCTGCCCTATTTGTCTTTTAACCAAAGCAGATAATCTAAGCATCAATGGTTTGTTTTTTTTTTTAATAATCCTCTAAATCATGCATGTGTCAGGCAGCTTGTTACTGACCCTGAAAACCAATAATTTAAGCATTTAATGTTATTTATTCTCTTTAATTTCTATCTGAGTAGCAAAAAATCTCCCTCTGTTTAACGTAGTTTTGGGTAGTTTTCAAAAATTGCCTTGACTTTGATTAATCACCAATTGCCAAATTCATACTCCAGGCAGGCCTGATCCTTCAAACTCATTTGTCATGGATTGACCCTGGCCCAATGCCAGTGTCCCCATGAAAGCACATTTCCCCGAATGGTTACTGTGAGATGTGACCCAAAATCCAGCAAAGCAAGCTCNATGAAAGCACATTTCCCCGAATGGTTACTGTGAGATGTGACCCAAAATCCAGCAAAGCAGGCTCCATCATCTCAGGGGTAAAGGAATAAAGCTTTATTACACCTACTATAAACACAAAAGGAAGAGGAAAAAAACATACATACATACACAATGTCTACAATGGAAATTTTCAAAACCACTTCTCCTCCCCCCACCTTCTCCCATCAACACCATGAGTCAAGGCTTTACCTTCCCAATCCAGCTACCACCCCTCGAACACTCAATTCTCTACCCAGTACCATCTCTCACTCTACCAACTCCCAGTTCATCAGGAGAGAGGAGTCTCCCTCTCGCACCACAGGCCTCCCCCCGGAAGCACGGTCGAACCCTCCTGTGCTTCCATCGGCACACCTGGCAGCCATCCAGGGAAAATCTGCCAGGGTGCAAATCTTCCTTCCATGTTCAGTGCTCTCACCACTGACCATGGATCCAAACTGCTTCTTGGGTGTCCTTTTTTAAGGATGCTTGGCCCAGTTCCAGAAGAGTGACAGTCTCACATTTGGGACAGCAGTCCCCCCCATATTCTTTCCCCTGGGGCCTGGGGCTCTCAGGAACAGAGATCTCCTCATCCATCTCTGTTCCTTCCACATCTTCCTCTGACACACTGCACTCCTCGTGGCTCCCAGCCATCGCCTCCCCCCGGAAACAGTCTCTGAATTATAGAAAGAAATAGGCTCTGTCCCGTGGCTATGCAAGAGAAAAGTCCAGCCAAAAGCCACTCCAATCATCTCCTCCATCCAGGACGCTTCCCATCCTCTGCTGACATTTTCTTACGTACTCGAACTTTCTCTCCACTTGCTCATTTCCATCTAGCTCTCTCTCTTCTTCAGATTAGGGAGGATTAGTGCTTCTGTGGCTTCCATTGTCCAGGAAGGGGTTAAAAATCTCAGCCGCTGTCTGCCAGAACATCTAACTCCCACAGCTGGCTGACCGCGGCTGGGCACCTGCTTCATTCCTTGCCCTCCCCCTTCTCCTCCTCAGCCCGAGGTGCCAGCACAGATAGCACACTTGGAGCTGGCACAGACTGTCTCCGTTCCTCTCTCTGGGGGGGCCTGCCCAAAGCACCCCAGGGTCCCTCAGGGCTCCGGCCTGGCCTGCCCAAAGCACCCCAGGGTCCCTCAGGGCTCCGGCCTGGCCTACCCAAAGCACCCCAGGGTCCCTCAGGGCTCCGGCCTGGCCTGCCCAAAGCACCCCAGGGTCCCTCAGGGCTCCGGCCTGGCCTACCTCGGCCCCGGCCGGCCGCATGGCTCACCCCCTCCGCCACCCAGCCGGAGCTGGGCAAGGGAGGTCAGGTCTGATTCCCCGGTGGACCCAAAGAGGAAGTTCCCCTGGGAATGCTCTGCTTTTAACCCCTGTGTGTTTTCAAGGCGTGTCCAGGTCCCTAGTGGCCACCCCAGGTGCCAGTATTCACATCTGGCCACTGATTGGTTTGACCACCACCTTCCCAAAAACTTCCTTCCTTGTCAAACCACCACATCATTGAAGCAAATAATTTGTTTATTTTGAGTCCTTGGGAATAAAAATACCGTCCCTTTTCAGATTTCTGACAGAACAATTGGAAATTTATTCATAACTGCTGGAAGATTTAATTCCTTAATCCTGTAGATGCCTCCCCTCATATGAATTATGGAAATTACATCAGAGACCACTTCATCTTCTCTGGGTTTTGGAACTGACAGATGGAGTAGGAGTTGGGTCTATAAAGGGGGTAGTGAAAATGAATAAAGGGATGGTTGCCTGCTGCCCCAGGGAGTTCTGCTGATCGCAATCTGTTAAAGATTGTGTGAGGTAATGCTATCACTGTAATACGTGGAAGATCTGATCACTGTTTAGTTTTGAACAGTTATAGCTGTGTTCTGCAATTCCATGTAAGACAGAAAGCTCTGAATCTGAGTGTTTCTTATTATTGTGTAGCTGGTTATGGTTTCACAGTTTATTTGCTCAGACTGTATGGTATGGGTGGGAGTTGAAGATTCACAGGCTCTCTCTGGCTTTAGTCATGTAATCATACAGAGATGGGATAAACATAAAATCATTGTTTTATATAACTTCAGCTTAAAACATGTATTCTGTAATTGGCAACTGTATTTCAGCAAACCCATCTGTTGAAAAACCATCATATTGTCTGACAGTATCAGGATTTCAATCCAGTATTATAAATTTTTGCTAGTTGTCACTGTGTTATGAGATCAAAACTTAAGTTAGGCTATTCTTGCTGGAAAGGTCTTCATGAATACCAGCGGGGGAGGATAAATATACCTTTCTTTATATTAATTATTTTTAAATTAATAATATTTGCTGCTTAAAATATTGGCCTAAATTCAAGAATTCTTTGAAATGAATCAGTTTTTTAAATCTGGTTATCTTGATCTTTTCTGCATGAAATGTGGCAGGATTTTTTTAGATATTTATCTTCCAAAGTCTTAGTATATTTTTCTGAAAAATATCACATTCCCTTTCTTTCTAAAAGCTTTTAGTTAGAGTTTCTCTGTGTCCACCTTAAAAAGCAACAGGTCTTATAATTGTTTTCAAAATGTTTATGATTCCCTCAAGTATTATTTCTTACATAAGTCCTCAGTAGTGGGAAAAAAGAGGTTATTCCTGCTAAAAAGTATTGAGCATGATACCTCTTGGTTTTGGCTGCACGTAGAAAATGGGGGTTTCAGAAAGCACAAGCTTGTTGCAATGCCTGTTTTTGCTATGACTTGCTTCTGTCTGTTTTTTGCTGTTAGATTAGGCTCTGGGGTTTTTTTAGCAGGTTCCTGGGCTAGTTATCATACAACGGTCAATTCTTTATACTCACAGAAGGTTCTCTATGCTATTGCATGTTGAACCTGACTGATCAGCCCATGTGAACAAAAAGGCAGAAAAGACAGTAATTTTTTAAGTACAGTCAGGTTTGTGTTTTGTGTAATTTTTGTTCCACCTGTAATTGCTGAGATAATTGATCATGTCCTAATAGGAACATCTCTGAACATAAATTCTGTTTTAAAGTTCAGGTCAGTTTATGCTGACTCACTTTGTCCCTCACTTACCTAACCTGACTTAACTGTAGGTACTTACTTAGGTCTTAATGGCTGGTTTTAGTAACATAACCTCATTTTTTTATTCATTTTCCAAGAAAACTCTCTTCTTGGAAATGAGAACTCTTTTTCTTGAGCAAAAACTTGCTCAGTTTATCAAAAGATCTGGGTTGGCTTGATTGAAATAAATAGGTACCTTCACAAAGACTAAATAGGACCTTTTAATTTACAGAGAAGAAACAAAAAATAATGTCTGGAATATAATGCCACGCAAATTGCACCTGGGTTGGGGACATCCCTGGTATAAATACAAGCTTGAAGATGAACAGATGGAGAGCAGGTGGGTGAGAGGCTGGACATGACATGGCCATGAGCACTCACAGCCCAGAAAGCCAAACGTGTCCTGGGCTGCATCCAAAGCAGCGTGGGCAGCAGGGCCAGGGAGGGGATTCTGCCCCTCTGCTCTGCTCTGCTGAGACCCCACCTGCAGGGCTGCATCCAGCACAGCAAGGACATGGACCTGTTGGAGAGAGTTCAGACTAGGCATGGAGCACCTCTCCTAAGACAACAGGCTGAGAGAATTTGGATTGCTCAGCCTGAAGAAGAGAAAGCTTTAGAGTGACCTAATTATGGCCTTCCAGTACCTGAAAGGAACTTAGAAGAAAGATGCAGAGAGATTGTTTACAAGAGCATCTAGTGACAGGACAAGGAGGAACAACTTCAAACTGAGAGTAGATTTATATTAGATATTAGGAAGAAATTCTTTACTGTGAGGGTGGTGAGGCACTGGCACAGGTTTCCTAGAGAAAATATGGATGCCCTATCGTGTGTATGGCCAGGCTGGATGGAGCTCTGACCAACCTGTTCTAGTGGAAGGTGTTGCTGCCCACAGCAGGGTGTTTGGAAATAGATGATCTTTAAGGTCTCTTCCAACCCAAGACATCCTATGATTATATGAAACTCAGATGTGAAATAAGACATAGTTTCTTACTGTGTGATAATAAGCCACTGGAAAAAAAGGTAGATATTTAATTTCTAGATGCTTTTTGGGACAGCATTGTTTATTTCTGTGTAGTCTAAAGAAGGCAATATGAGCTAATAACTTTTCTTGGCTTCAACATCTATGACTAAATCCAATGTTTAGCTCATTTATTTTATAAAATAGGTCCACCCAATTGGTCTTTAATTGGTCCTCTGAGCACTGACTGAAAATGCATAACACTGAGCCAAATTAATTTGTCATTTTATCCACGCTTAACAGAAAGATAGAAGTTAGATCTTGTCAATATTAATAGGATGTTCCTTGTTGAATCTCAGAGATACTGCTGGAAATGGGCATGATACTACAAAGCTGAACACAAGAGAATAGGAATTGGAGGCAAGTAAACATTAACATTATCATTCTATTGCTGTTTTCATTTAAGAATTAGAGAAGCAACAGTTCTTACACTGGGGGAGTGCAAAATGCTTTCTGGGAAGGGAGTAGGGATGTAGGCTGGGGACTACTGATGTGAGGGTCTTTGGCTAAGAGCTCAGGTATAACTGATGCTACATGGCATCAGTTAACTCACTGGGAATACGTGGGGGTGTTTCTTCCTGAGAGTTAACCACAGGTCTCTCTTGCTGGACTGTAGCTTTCTCAATACTTTGTTCTCTGACTTTACCCCTCCTCTAGCGATTTCTTCCCTGTTGACTCCTGTTCTCTAATCTCAGTGACAGCAGTATGTCCTCAGTCATCCCACTCCATGAGGATATCTATGAGGGGAGAAACTCCCTCATATACCACACATGACAACATATATTGTACAACATCCTTGCTTATCCTATTAAGGATTATACAAGAATCTTTGACTATATTCTAATGAAGACTAGGTTTTCTGTGTCTGCAGAGACAGATGTCTTAATGCAATTTGAGACCTGTTAACTCAGGTTGTGATTCCACAAAAACTTCAAGCCAATGGAGGAGGCCAAAAAGCACAGGTTTAGCTTTCTTGTGGCTCCACAGATGCCGCAAAGACATCAAAATAAAGGCTTTGTTTTCCTAGCAAGAAAGCACCCTAGCAAGGGTGCTAGTAAGAGCACCCCCTTCCCAAGCCACTCAGTCCACTTAAAGAGTTCTTCAGAAAATACCTTTGAAAAGAGGTTGGAGACTCATAGTAGTTCTAGTCACAGTGGAAGCAGGTAAGTACTGTTTGATGTGTGGGGCAGCAGGTAGAGTTGCCTTATCCAGACAGTTTGGGTTTCTATTAAAAAACCCTATTTACATTTGGTGTAAGTGAGCTTAAAAGCTAAGTGGATTTAGTGAAGTCCACTCTTAAGATTTTAATCCTGGAAGCACTTATCTGAGACCCTATCTCAAGGGGAAAAATAATCACTCAGTGTGACTCATGGAGTTTGGTCCCATGTTCCAGAGCATATGTAAATACAGCAAATGGGTGTGTATGTTTGGTTTTGTTTTTTCCTTTCACAGTTCCTTTTTCATTTATTAGGTGCTTTAAAGGGAAAAGGATGGGAGTTGAGATGGGACAATAGACTATGTACAGAGGCTGATTTGTATACAGAAATAGAATATTTGATCCTATGGGAACGTCCCAGAGTACAGAAGTGATTCTCTTGCAGGACTCTGCAGGTAAACAGTTAGCTACATGAATGCTGCCTAGCCCTTTTCATTCCTGAGCTAATGGTGTTGTCATTTGAACACAAAAGACTTCAGCATTCCCAGAAGTCTCTCTATTCAAGTTTTCCATCTCCTGCTTGAGAAAGCGGGAGGGAATGACCTTGTAACATATTTCTGGCATCAGATGAGTGAGAAATGAGGTTGGATATCTCCCTATGCTACCATACCCATTGGCTCAGGAGTGACTCAGCCTTTCATCTTTCCGAAGTAAATAAATAGAGTTCTCTGCAGCGTACCATGGGTGGTGGTTTCACCCATGACCTTAGAAGTTTGTATTCTCTTTGCTTCATGTATTTGTCTTCACTCATTTCAGAAGAGTAACTGCTCATTGCACGTTTGTTTTCCTGAATCTTTGTTACAGTTCTCCACTTTCCTAAATTTGTTACAGATCACATAACAAAGAGCAAGCCTAGGTGAATGATCAAATCAGTGCCATTTGGTGGCAAAATGTGCAGATATGTGCCAGATGCATGCTGTTCATTTGTATCTTTTCAGGCAACAGGAAAATCTAGTAGCCAGAGCATATCACAAAGGCACAAGGAATACACACAGCCCCTGTATTTCTACTTCTTCCCCCAGGATTTTTAACTACCATTTATGAATTCCTTAATTTCTCTATGCTAATTATAATATTATATAATTGATATTTTCTGTAGCATTGTGTGATATCAGGATAAAAACACATCAAAAGTGTTAACTGTCATGATTTTTTGTTACTATTGACTAACTAAAAAACCTAGTACTCAAACAGAAAAATATTTCTCTGCTAGAACAATGTTTTCACACTTCATTTAACTGTTCCACAGGTTTATAACTATGGAACATTTCAAAAGCCTGTGAAAACTTTGTTTCAATCGGAGATAATCCAAGCACATACAAACAAGATTTTCCTCAAATTGTCTGAAAGCAAAAGTTATTTTACAAACAGAATGAGTAACAGCAAGAATAAACGTATAGTTAGCACTGGGTGAAAAACACGCACATGAATTAGTTCCGAAACAGTTGCCTGATAAAGTAGTCAGCCTTGCTAACACATTGCCCAAGCACAACTGGATGTAACTGAGAGCATGGCCCGTTAGGCTATGATTTTTGTTATTTTGACTGTATTTAAAACAATAGAGTGATAAATACTTGATAAAGAGCTTTAAAGGCTCAGAAGTGGATACTGTTGTATTGCAGCAGAAGCTGTTCCTCTACATTTTATATTACAAGCATATATAAGCAGTTTAATATGTGTATACTAATATTAATCAATTTCAGAATAGCTCTGTACTGTAGCATAAAGTCTAAAATTGCTTATTCATACACTAAAATACATACATTTCAAAAAAATAGGCTTTCCTATTTTCAAAATTGTAGAAATAGAAGGATTCCTTACCCTATTAAAAAAAAAAAAAAGGGAAGGAGCTTGACTGTGATTAGAATCTGGATCAGTGGATCACAAGTGTCTTAATAAGAAATCAGTATTGTGTATCCCACAGTTTCATGTATTTCTATGATGAGTTTACTGGGTTTTTCTAAACATGGCATTTTGCAGAATAGCCAATTTTAAAGCAATGTTATAATAAAAAAAATTGATAAAACAATAAAAATAATGAATAATAAATAACATATTTTTCTTTTAAAATCTAATAAAAATTTAGTTGGAGTAGCTGATTTAGGTACAGCAAGATTTCTTCTTGCAATTCTGAGCAAATTAAGAATTTTTAATGGCCTACTAAATGTAATTCTGTTAGGACATGTTAATCTACTTTTTAGGGTCTATTCATTCCTCTTGTCTATTTAATGCTGGTTTTCCTCTCATCTCTGTGGTTGTGGGGGGGTTTTTTAGTTGTTGTTTGGGTTTTCTTTTTCATGTTTTTCATTAATTCCTTGGAATTTCCATTTCAGCTGTATTCTGTTTTTACATAGAAAATCTTTTATGAAGACCAAATCTGCCCATACTTGGTGACTTAGTATCTACAACCAGAAACACATACCGTAGGACTAACTGAAGGTAATCTGTGTTTATCTTAAAAAAGTTATGCATGATTTGGATGTTATAAGCCTGAAAATGAATTATTTTTTGGAAAAAGAAGGCCTTTATTTCAAACTTCCTTAGTAATTTATGGTGTTTTGGGATAATTTTTTTGTAGCTTATTACATATTGCAGTGTTAGGATTATTCAAACTGGATTGCTTGCTATAAGCATCCTTCTTATCCAGACTAAGGTATCATCACATTGTTTTTTTCCAAAATGTGGAAGAGAGGTGTTTTTAATTATATCCACTGGAGTAAATACAGAATTTTCGTATATCTACATTAAAAAAACAACCAGCAACCTGATCTGCAGGATGTCACTGAATTGATCTGATGGGCTGTGCTGCAGGTTCATACCTAGTGAAAAAAACCTCATACCTGCAAGCACCTAATGAGTTTTTGGATCTTTGAGTAGCATGTGTGAAGGACTTTGGTTTTATCTGGAGAATGCAGGTTACATAAGTAATTGCTACAGCATGGAACAAAGCAAACAAAGCATGACATAAGATCTTCACCAGTGTAAGTTCAGGTAGTTCCCTCAAGTTCTGTCAGTCTTTACACAAAAAGGACCGTTCCTATTATTTAATGTACAAATTAAATACTCAGAGCAGCAATACTCAGAGCATTCTCTGTTCTTTAGAAACTACCATGATGCCATTGACCTAGTAGCAAGGATAGCAAAAATCTATTAGCTGTTGAATGCATGAGGTAAAATTGCTGCTGTTTCTTAGTTATTGCTGCTGTAAGTTCTACTTATAGTGTTATTTTTATATAATTATGTTTATTACTTTGATGCACCCTATTCAATTGTGTCTCCAAACAGTAGTTGTGTAGCAAATAGTAAGCGTACAGAAAAACCTTTTCCTTTCTGACCATTAGGTGGAGCTAAAAATTTCTTACACAGGCAAGTTATTTGGTTTCTTTCCATCAAATTGTCCCCACCTCTATTTGGTTTTGTTGTGTTTTCACTTTTCCCTGACAGAGAGTGGCAGTATTGTATAATCTCATTTCAGGAAATTTCAAACACTGGAGTCTGTGTTACTTAAAAAGCTGAAAATTTTCAGAAGTTCAGCAATAAAATCATTATAATGAAGGCTTCCCTAATTATGGATGTTGTCAAGCTTTTAAGTTAAACAAATGTTTAAGCACTTTACTGGGTTGTGTCTTACATATTCTTTATATGTCTGGATTGCTGCACTAAAATATCTGGTGAAATAAGCCTGTTTATCACATGGACCCTAAATATGTAATTACCTGTCTTTCTGACGTCAGTTTTTAAAATTGTTAAAACCAGCTACAATTTGTGATTCTGGGAGGTCCTGATACTTAAACATAATTCAAATGTGTTGTGTCCTGCTGGTGTTGCATGGACTTTCTTTAGGCAGAGTGCTGCTACACACAGATACAGTTAAAACTGGAGTGCAAATGTCTTAATTTTACTTGTAATTCACAGCGCATGCAACTGTCCTGATCAGAGGGACAAAGCAACCACTTGTGGTTTATAGGATTTATTCTTCTTTGTAATGAGGGAAAGAAGCACAAGATATTCTAAACATGTTAGCAATTGTGTGATTTTTGTAGAAAGAGAAGGAAAAGTATTCCAAATTACAGCTACTCCTTCTGAAAATCTGTAAATAAGTTTGTGGTTATTATAAATAGACAAAGTTGCTGTTTGCATTCTATTTTGTTTATATTCCACTGAGATAATTTGAAGAATTCCTGCATGTTCCTTCATACTGTCCTTCACACTATGTATAGGGTTCTGTAAAAATTTTGTAATTTTTTTAATGATGTCGTATTTATAAGAAGGTTTTTTTAAATGGTGGTTAATAGTATAAACTTTATTTCTGCTGTGACACTTGTTTCTTTCTAAATCTGATACAAAATGCAGAAGCCAGTATTCTTTTAATTTGTTCAATTAATGGTTTTCATTTTTAATAGCCTGTAAACTACAAGCCATAGAATACTGTTAAATTGGCTAGATGATATTGCAAGGCAGAAGCAAGTCTTGTAAGTGGTTTTATGGAGGCAAAATCACATTTTTTTTTTTAGGAAATAAAATGCTATTTCTGTGGTATTTAAGGGACAGAAATCGTAACCCATCACTTGCTGTAGTAGGCCTAATACTGTTTTCACTGAAAAGATAATTGCAGGCTTTAATGGTTGTCACTGTTTTGGAGACAGATTCTCCTGAGTGAACCTGCCTTGGTTAATTGTCTCAGGTCATTGAAGGCTCGTGTAATCTATAAGAGACTCTTCCTGCCTCTTGTCTCAGTAAAATCTAGTATTTTTGAGGAGTCTTGAAAAGGCAGGAGGAATTTTAATAATGTTGCTTGACCTCTAAGAATGGGTTTTCACAGTAGCCACATGACTAGGGCCGGCCATCCTTTAGTATTTAATAAGAATAACAGTGTTTCTTAGATGAAAATGAGTAGTTAATCAGAGAATGACATAATTTAAAAAAAAAATCATATATGTTAATCTTACTACTCAGCAGATCTGTATAAGTGTAACAGGATTTAAGTTTTCACTTCAATGATTATTTTTGTGTGGAACTGGGCAGCATTTTTGTCATATTACTATGTCTTATGCAACATGGTATGCTTACTTCTGAATAATTTCTTCTAGAATGATTGTTTCATTCTTGTATAGCTAGTTTATATGTTGTTGTATGTGGAATTGCACACCAGATCTCCTACTTTCATATGAAACTTTGATTGGACTTGTGTTTTATGCTGTGTGTCTGTACTGGGTTTGTCTGGCAAGGTTTAGGTAGCAGGGGGTCTGCAGGGATGACTTCTGTGATAAGCTCCTAGAAGCTTCCTCAGGGTCTGACAGAGACAATGGCAGATGGCCCTGAGAGGAACCCGCTGCTGGCCATGGCCAGTCCCATCAACAATGGTGGTAACACCTCTGGGATAACGTAGTAAAGGAGGTATTGAGCAGATGTAACAGCCACTAGAGAAGAGCAGGGAGAGAATACGTGAGAGGAATAACTCTGCAGTTACCAAGGTCACTGGAGAAGGAGGGTGAAGAGGTGCCCCAGGCTCCAGACCTGAGATTCCCCTCCAGCACATGGTATAGACCACGGTGAGGCAGCTTGCAGTCATTCTGCTACTAGTTAGAATGACTGAAGATTGAGAAAAGTCTGTGAAATTTGCTGGTCAACATGGTAAGGACAGTAGAACAGAACTGCATTTTATTCACTTGATAAGGTCAGTAGAACAGAACAACATTTGCTCTTATCAAGGACAGTGGAACATAACAGCACAACTTTGGAGAAATAAATTAAGGATGTAACCTAGGCAAACAGAAGTCATGCAAAACACAAGCAGGATGCCAACTCAGCTCTACAAGGACGGCAATGTAGAATTTGTGCAAAACAACGATATCGCACTTACTCAGAAGCAGAGGTCAAGGAACAGTCACATAGAAAGGACACTGGGCATTGAGGACAGATCCCAAAGAATCATATAAGGACTTCTGATAAAGGGTCTGATTATGCCAAATAAAGTCAAGTAAGTGGAGACAGCTAATGAATATATAATCAGTGTGTATGATAAAAACTCTCTTCACTCAATTCTCAGGGCACTGAAATGGAGGAAGGGTCCCCCAAGAGACCAGCATGCTTTCTAATACTCAAAACTGTGTTAGAAATTTTCTATCCAGACAAAGTTTGTTTTATTATCAAACAAACTAAGAAATCAAAAGAGTTTGGTGTTCCCAAGGATTTTGCAAATATTTGTTTTTCTGCTCTTCAGAATATTTGTTTGCATCCAGTAATAGAGTTAAAAGTTAAATTCTAAATTACATAGAGTTATAGTGATGAAAGTTACCAAAAATATAGTCTGCTTTAAAACTATATTCCTCAGAGTATAGATTTCTTCTTTATTCCTGCTCTTATGATTGGCAAAGACATCTCAAGGGTTTGCGAAACTATAAATTCCACTTAAATACAGAAAACATCATCAGTAACTTAGTGAGACAAAATTCATGGCCAACATTTACACTAAGTTCCTATTTTTTTAAAGTAGACATGGAATGCCATCTAATGCCAAAATCTGTTTTTTTATTTTTAAATATTTAGCATAAGACAATGCTTTCATAAGTGATGTGGAATTTATTCAAGAATATGTTAGCTGAGTATTTGTCCATGAGAAGATACCAAAAATATTTTTATCAAAAAATGAATGCATTGTTCACATCCAACTATGAATTTAGCAAATATATGTATAAAACTAAAATTGCTTACTTATGAACAGCCTTGGCTTGTGGGAGATCCACTACCTAAACAATTTGGCTAGCAATGGTACTTACGGGTACATTAAGTAATGACTAGTGGAGGAAATTCAAGTGAAGTTATAACAGTAAGCAGAATTAAGAGGCCAACTAAATGAGGTTAAACAAGGCCAGGTGTTAGGTCTTTCCCTTGGGGCACAAGAACCCCATGCAACACCACAAGCTGTAGGGAGCAGTGGCCTGGAAAGCTTCCTGGTGGGAAAGGACCTGGAAGTGCTGGTGACAGCAGCTGAACATGAGCCAGCTGTGCCCAAGTGGCCAAGAAGGCCAACAGCATCCTGGCCTGGATCAACAATAGTGTGGCCAGCAGGACCAGGGCAAGGATTGTCCCTCTGTGCTTGGCCACTGGTGGGGCTGCACCTCAAATCCTGTGCTCAGTTCTGGGCCCGTCACTCACTGTGGGACAGACGTTGAGGGGCTGGAGCATATCCAGAGGAGGGCAATGAGGCTGGTAAAGGATCTGGAAGACAAATTTTATGGGAAGCAGCTGCAGAAACTGGGTTGTAAAACCTGGAGAAAAAGAGGCTTGGGGGGACTTTATCACTATCTATGACTATCTGAAAGGAAGTTGTAGCAAGGTGGGAATTGGCCCCTTCCCCTAGGGCAGCTACTGACAGGACAAGGGGAAATGGCCTTAAGCTGAACCAGAGGAGGTTCAGATTAGACACGAGAAAGAATTTCTACCTGAAAGGACTATCAAGCATTGGAATGATCTGCCCAGAGAGGTGGTGGAGTCACCATCCCTGTAAGTGTTAAAGAAATTACTGGAATGGTGCTTAGTGCAATGGTTTAGTTGGTGGTGTTTGGTCAAAGGTTGGACTCAGTGATCTTGGAGGTCTTTTCCAGCCTAAATGGTTCTAGGATTCTACGCCAAAAAGCAAGAAAATAAATTTACTCATATTGAATTATATAGGTACTTTGAAGTTTTGTGAGAAAAGCTTGGAAGATCAGTACTGGGTTAAGACTATAAACAGAAAAATGTTGAAAAGCTGATAAAGCCATAGCTGCTAAGAAGGAGGAAAATTAGTAGGCTTAAGAATTGTATACTTAGTGACCTTAACTGTTCATAGGTCACACCCACCTATTTTTTATTCAAATACAGATACTCTAGAGTTTGTCTAGAAGCAAACAAACCTGAGCAGTTCGAGTAAGTTCATAAGGGTTATCTTTGAAAGAGGGATGAGGAAGTGAGCATGAAAGTGAAGTCATTCTATGAAACCAAATACAAGACTGTGAGGCAGTTCCACCTGAGGGAACAGAGTGCATCAAAGCCATTAAGTTTCATGTACTCTCATGGTTTATACTGATGCTGAGCTTACAAATACCAGCCATTTTACAGCATGATGCTTTATTTCTGTATTTTGATTCAGATCTGAGTGGAGCATTATCTGCCAATAACCTGTGAAAATAGGAACTTTTTTTTTGTCCGGAAAAGGACTGACATAGAAGAGTGGCCTCCAAACCCTGAGAGATTTATTCAGTGCCTATTGAAACCTCTGTCTGCTCATTAAGGGATGCTAGATCACTTGCATTCTAATCCAAAGTTTAGTGAAGTTAATAACAAATTTCTGATGTATGTTTTAAGTCTGAGAATTAGGATTTTCAGAACTGGAATGCTTGCTTAATAATAACAATTTTAAAAAGCCCTTTTGCTCCTAATTAAGTTCTTATACACTTTATTAATTATTGGTGCAAAATAATTTTGAATATCATTATTATTTTGTGTTATTAGCATAACTTCTATGAGAAGCACATGTTTTGTGCTTTAAATAGCACATAATACATTTGAGGAGATCATGTGGCTTTGTAAACTTATAATTTTTTCTTTGGAATTACATTTTCAGATGTCACTGTTAGTGGTTCCAAAATTTCAAAGTTCTTATGAAGTAATAGCACAGAGCTGGGGGGGTGGTTTTGGTTGGTTTTTTTTGTGGTTTTTTTTTTGTTTGTTTGTTTGTTTTGTTTTGTTTTTGGGGGTTTTTTTTGTTTGTGTGTTTGTTGGGTTTTTTTTGGTTTTGTGTGTGTGTGTTTTTTTGGGGTTTTTTGGTTGGTTTTTTTTAGGGGGGTCTTTCTTTTTCTTCGTTTCAGCTGCTATAAGAAATATTGCATGTCTGTAAAGGAAGCCATGATGTCTGTTTTCTGACAGAAGCTCCATAATTTTGCAGGTTTATTAGAAAGAGAGCTTTATAAATAGGCCATGCTAAAGGGATTTAACAAAAAGTGAGGTATTTGAGGTATTTGCATTAATTATTGAGAGCGATAAATTAATGGATTTCTGCTACCTGACTAGTTCTGTCCTTACTATTTGTATAAATGTAGTTACTGATCAGAGGGATAAGCAAGTAAAAAAATATCAGGGAGAAGATACCCTAATTTGTGTATCTGTTGTGTTTCCTTATTTTCAAAATCAAGGGTGTTGCTTTTAATACAGAAGACTATGAGCGTAGAAAAAGAAAAGAAAGAGAAACTAGAGTAAAGGTCAAAGATGAAGTATTTAGCAATTCTGGTAAATACATACAGCAGTCTGGCAATCTTTGTCTGACACATCCCACTGCTTTACAGAATAGAGGGGAAATAGGGACCGCTGACTTCACTCAGGAAGCTTGTTGTCTGCTGACTCACTGACTCACTGTTGTTCACTTTGAGAAAAAGTGGTTCCATATGAGAGGAAGACTTCACAATTAGCTGAATTGTTCTGAGGAAAGTAAAGGAAAAAGACATCAAGGTTTTGACTATAAAGGAATAGGTTTTAACTCCACATGATATAGTTTGGTTTTTTAGGTTTTTTTTAAAGGCAGCCTAGCTAGAACAGAAATGCTGACTAAGCTAAAAGCATACCTGCTTAGTGCAAATAAAACCTGATTGTGACAAAGTCAGAAAAGTTGAAGAAACATAGGCTTTTGGTAGGTATCAGGAAAAAGACTAAGTAAAGCTTGAAGTAGGTTCCACTTGCTTAAGGTACTAAAGAGAGATGCCTCCCTTATAGGGAGATGTCTGCAGATGTTCAGAAAAAAGGTTTTCAGAAAATAGTTACCCTGGAACTCTCCCACTGCTGGAGTAGAAAGGGCATGGCTATTCAAATGGCTCTTTGCATACCTTTAGATTCAGTGCCTGCTTCTTGGGATTTGAGTGAAAAATCCCTTATAGAGTTCTCTAGTTGTTCATTCTTATGTGGTGCTAGCAGCAATTTAATGAAATAATTGTTAGTGGCAATCTGTCATATTTCTTGTTTGAAAGAGCTGTCCCAGCCTTAACACTATTTTCTTACTAAGCAGCTGGGGTGAATTTATAAATCTATTGTCCTAATCTCTTGCAGGAAGAGACATATTGTTACCTTTTTTTGGCAGGCATGTAGTAACTCAGATAATTAATTTCTGTTTTCTCTTTGTATCATCCTTCTGCTTTTAAACTTAATTATAGAAACCTTAAATATCTGGTTGAAGAAGAAAAAACAAAGAGATCTGGAAGGAGAAAGAAGTTCGCTTGACAGAAGTAAGAAGAGCTCTCAGCCCTTGAGTTAGTTTCTTTTCTCCTCTCTGTGGTTGTTGGTTACTGGAGCTAAGAAATACACTTGTTTGAAGGGCCCTGATACCATCCCTCCTCCTGGGGGTTTGGCTACCTCAGGGCTAATTTAATATTGTTGACGACTAGTCCTTCTCTCTGGTAAGCTTGGAAAGATCCCTCCAAGGGACATCCCTGAAGCATCACCAGACAGCATTGCAGAAAGTCCTTACCTTCTTGTGGGAGCTGACCTAAGTTGCTGCTGTAGTTGGATCCTACCTGAGCTACAGGTGCTACTACATCACAATCCTGTCTGTGCCTGGCCTTTAGCCCGCTAATCTGGGTCCAGACCCTAGGGCACAGGATGATGTCCCATCCTGACCTTGGACCTTCCTCATCACTATGGTCCTGTCTGGTGATCACTTGTTGTCCTTACAGTGCCTGGTCCTAACTCTGAATTGCTGACTTGTAATAGTCCTGATTTTCCCCAGCCCTGTCTCATGACCTTGACCTTGCCTGATGTCCTGGGCTCTTGGCAAATTTCTGGGGTCTCCTACAGCTCCCAGCTCCCCTCCCTTATGGAGCAGTCAGCCTGTGCAGCATGGTGACCTCAGACTTTCTTGAACTCACAAGCCGGTCAGCCTGTGAGGAGGGATGCACTTACAGTACTTACCTTGGCATACATTAGTGTGTCAGTTGACACAGGCAGGCAGAGGGAACAACCACAAACTTGTGGCTCAAACACAAAGAGTGAATTAATTTCTGTTACCCTGTGAACTGGGATATCCCCGAAGCAACACCTGGGCAGAGGTATACAAGTGGACATGCAGGCACTCTTAAACTCAGTCCTTGCTAGAGGATCACTGGCCTGCTCTTCACATAGGCTATCCAGAGTCATTCCCAGCTGCAAAGTCATTTGAGCAATTTACAATCCTCCTCTCCAGTCTTCTGCTTTTTAATCTATTTGCCACAGTAAGTAGTGTATATATTACAGTAATTAGTGTGTAAAAATTTGACATTTATTTTGGTATTTGAAGCAGTCATACTAATAAGTACCCTGGGAGAAAATTGTGCTTGTGAACATAACAGTCAGCACAATGAAAGTCTGGGTTTCCAGACCCAGAAAATTAGGAACCAAATTTCAGTCTTGTTGTAGAAAACTGTTGTGCAAAGAAGGGAACTACAACAGTCTGTAATTGGCACAAAGGTACATAGGTACCAAAGGCACATATGCCTTCCAGGAATATTAAGGATTATTTTAGAAAACATATATATAAAAAAAAAATCCACCAAAATAGTCCATTTTCAGTTTCACCTGGCATTAATATGCTCCACAAAAGAGCCTGATGGTCTTGATCATTCCATTACATTCTTTGCTTTTGTATTCTACCCTCCTTTGTTCTTTACGTGTTCTGTTGTAAGAAAGGAAGATGAAGTTCCAACAAATGAATTTGTTCTGTACACATAATTCAAGCTGGCTTTACTTTAGTCCCGGAACCTTTTATGATCACAGTTTCACTGTCTTACTGCAGAGTTTTTTGTAGGCTCAGTACTGATTGTTCATTTGGTTAGAGAACGGAGCTTTACAAAGAGAGTATCAGGGTACTGTGCCAAGCCCTCATTCCAGCTGTTTCAAAATTAAATCCTGGGAGACTGTTCATGTATGAAATTAAACTTTGGTGAGAACGTAATTCTTTCAAGTTCTCTTCTGTGATGGTTTTACTGCATGGTTACAGTATTGTACAGGGGAGATGCAGCTTCTTTTTGTTTCACTAATGCTGATGGAACAGATTGTTATCCTCTTCGAAGTTACAAGGGTTTCACATCTAGAGGTTGATCTTCTTGTGTAAATTATTCATTCATTAACCCATGTGAGGCAATGTGAGATGAGTTAACAATGTTATTTAAGCTATCTGAAATAACCATGTAATTTGATGGACATGGGTTGGGGAGTATTACACAATTCTTTCCTTTGGCAGATCTGAGAAGATGTTGACATCTCTATCTACAGAACAGGAGACACCTGGGAAATGTTAAAGTAGCATTTTCTTCTCTATTTGTACTGTTTTGTCTCTGCATTTAACCTGCCAAGGTATCAGAGAAATAAGAACTTAGTGGTTTTGTTGACTAAAATGCCTTTCAGCTCCTCTTCAATGAACTTTGTGAAGGCTTCAGAATACTGTCATCATAATACCCTCAAACAAATATGGTTGCTCCTTTCCATAACAAATGAGGCATTATTATCCATTAATTACTTGTGAACTTGATACAAGTGGATACTTTAAGATGGATAATTGCTGAGCTATCTGAATTCTGAAGGTTCATAAGTGATGGAATCCTGCCCTGGTGGGCACGTGGGAAAGAGAACCAGATTTTTTAACCTTCAGAATATACTTAAGAAAATAGTATAAATGCTGAATTTCTATCACTTTCAGAAATTCAACTAAGTTTATGGAGATACTATTCTTTTATCCTAAGTGCTTTTGTTCTCCTTCTGGATTCCATTTCAGTTTCTGTTGCAGGTTTGGACCTTTGTGGACTTGCTGATGTCTGTTCTTCTTTTTTTTTAAGAGGAAACAGAAGCTGGCAAAGAACAACCTTCAGCATCTGCCTGCTTTACTAGCTTTCCTTGAACTTCAGATGACAGAACATTGGAAAACATCATCCCACGTCCTCATGCAAGTTGCTTGTTATCTGCCTTGAACCTGTCAAGGCGAGCTTAGCTAGACTTATCTTGCCAGAAGTAAATTAAGACTCTCTCAGGAACTCCTTTGCCAATAAATCTAAGGAAGAAGTAACATCATATGGCAAAACAAAGACAAAGAGATTGGGAAAGAGTTTTCCACATGCTCTTAAAAAGAAAAGGAAAGAAGTATTCTTGGATTTGCCTACTGATTGTACAGTCAATGAAGATATAGTTTTCACACAAATTTACAGTTTAACTATCAGGCTTCTTACACTATCCCACTGATATGAAATCTACAAATGTTTTTCCTTCATTAGGACTTTTGGTTAGTTAGTTCAGATGAAGAATAGTTTCTTACTTAGATTAAGAAAACCTTTTCCCCTCCAGTTGTAAGATAAAACTGTAAGAGTGCTAGATTAGATCCAGAGCATAAAATCACAGAGTCATAGGATAGTTTGTGTTAGAAGGGACCTTAAAGATCATCTAGTTACAAAGATATAGGACTACAGATCAAAACTTTGCCAAAGACTGAAGGTCACTGAGTGCATTTCATATTTATTTGTTAATAACAAAGTGAACTCATCATTTTAATTTTACAATAGGAAAAATTGAAGCACTAAGAGAGCTAGAATCTAGCTTCTAAGGCAACCTGATTTTGAATATCTGAGTTGGACATGCCTTTCAGAGGTACTGAATATCAGGAAACTCCTGTTAGAGCTGAGGAAAATTTGCCCTTGTTCAAAGCTTTGTGAGCTGCCAGCCCAGGCTTGCCAATTTGAAAGAAAACACTACTAGATTATGAAGTATAATAGGCTATGAATCTGCAATCAGTTACATTAACATTCCTGGTTTATTAAGTTCACTTTCCTTCTGGTTTTGAGCACTGGGGGTGAGTGGCTCTGTTTCTGACTACAAGAATAGCATTCAGAAATAAGCAATTAAACAGAAGTAAGCAGCAACCCTGTGAAGAATTTTTTGAGATTATATGGAGAAACAAAGTAAGTAGCTATAAATTCTGTAACTTAGGGTAGGTCAGCAGTGATGACCTCCATTTTCACAGCATTACACTCCAGTCTGACAGGAAGCTATGTGCCCCTGTTAATAAAATGGGATACCTAAACTCTGCTTCTTACTGGAGCTGGTGAATTTGAAATGAATGGTATACTAACATAGCAACAGAAACTTCCAGATCACCAGTTTTGTGTTTAGCAAGTATGGAATCTAGGGGAGACCCTCATTGTTACCAGTGGATTTTGAACCTTGATCTGCTGCTTTTCATCCCCCTGAATCGCTGACCAGAATACCTAATCTTGTGTACACGCATTGCGCAGTACAATTAAGCAAGCGCCTAATAGCCTGATTTAACAGTATAAAATAGTGTTTGATTTAGCAGGTTGGTGAACTCTGTACTACAAAAAAGATGAGTCATTTTTATTGATTGTGTCAGAACAGCCAAGTGGGCCTTAACCAGGGCATGTGAACATTTCCATGCATGAGTTGCATATCAGTAGCACATATTCAAAGCAAGTATCTTGTCAAGAGGACAATTTCCAGTGCTACCAGGGATGCTAAAATGCTTCTAAGAGAAAGACATTTAGCCTTGTTCAATGTCTAAAAAAAAACACTAAGGTGAGGAGCTTGTGGAAAACTTAGAGTATTAGGAGTATCCTCCACAAACATGCAGAGTAACAGCAAGGCTTCCGTGGAAGCCTCTTTGGATTGCGAAAGAAGAATGTCTTCCACACTGCCAAACCTGAGACTTGATTCTGTCTCCAAAGGCTTTTGCCACAGGATCTTCTGCAGCTAAATCAGAATAGAACCCAGGAAGTCAGTAACACCAAAATGATTTCCAGCAACTGTCTGGTCCTCTTTCCTCTTTTTGTATCAAGTCAAAAGAAATGTAAGTAGAGAAAGCCTGGATGTATTGTAGAGCATTCATCTTAGAATCTTATGTAGTATATAAGAATAAGTATACATCTAGTAAGGAAATAGATCTTTTGGAACTTAATAAAGGAAACTCTCAGATCCAAATAAAAAGAAATGATTATTTGCTAATAAGTAGCTTGTTGATAAAACATTAAAAAATAATATGGTTTAGGTGTAGAACATGAAGTATCTCAGGTTTTGTGGTGGGAAGGTCTTATAGTAGAGCCATTATAGTTTTAATAGCTATGTGTTAATAGTTACATTTTAATTAGTTATTAGTTATATTAATAGTCCTAGAACTGTTACTTAGTTCTAGAACAGGCCTGGACATTTTTGTCCTGTGCATTATGTATCTACCAAGAAAATCCTTATCCATAGCTATATCTTCTGATTGTTAATAAAATACAATTAAACAGTTACAGGATCTTGTTAGAATAAATACAGTACTTGGTGTATTGTTTAACTGATGGAACCTAGATAATTGCCAAACAAGGACATTGTTCTTTCTGATGGTAAATTATTATGAAGTAATTTGTCTTTTAAAATAGACTGCTTTATTGATAACTCTTGTCATGGCCTCATCTAGTATGTTTTACTACGTAAAGGGTGAAAACTAAAGGGGTACACATGGCTGATAGGAGTTACATGTCACATGAGACATGAAGGCTTGCTGTTATCTTTCTGAAGTGCAGCATGACACCATAACAGGTTGCTGACCAGCCTTCTGATGATATCTGGCAGGGTTATAGATGAACTGTAGTCAAATAAAAAAACCCAAAAAGTCCTGTACAATATGTAAATATGTACAATTTACTACCTGTCCTTATCAAGCCAGCATGAGTTACTCCTGTTCCTTCTTGTTCTGTCTTAACTAAACACGTAACATCTGTTGTGGGGGTGAGTTTATAGTGCCTGTCTGCCTGTCATTGATGATACTGTTACTTGCTTTTGCCTTTCTTCAAGTATTCAGAGGAGAACTAAGTTTGACCCAGTTAGTCTCTTTTAAATCAGATGTCATGTTAACTCTGTAACAGCTGAAGAGGAAAGAGGTAATGGTCTTTGGACAGCTAAAAAAACATAAGACACACTGAAAGATGAGTACATTCCAGAAAAAAAATGAGTATGTTATAGAGAAAACCTGCAGGTTGTGTTACTCAGAAACAAAAGGTGGAGTGCTTTACTTCTGGGCAGAGCAGAATAAGGATGCTATTCTTTCTAAGTACAATTAGTGTGGACTTACAAAAGGAGGATCAGGCCTCACAAATCTGATGTTCTCTTCTGGACACAGGAAAACTAAGTGAGTCACCGCAGGAAAACTATTGACATGACTAATCAGGACAAGGGGAAAGCTTTTCATACAGGAACATACAAAAGGCTTAATCCCAAACCAAGGAGGAAGGCAAATAAACAGTTTAAGTGAATAAGAAGTTAGTTGCAAGTTCCAAGACAGAATGGTGCAAGACATGATTACAAAGACTAGAAACTAATTACTGTGAGACTGGAAAGAAAGGGGAACGGTGAGATCACTTGCATCTCACATGACATCTCTAAACACGTAAAAGAAAAATGTTCTTTGAATGTTAGACATCTATTAGGTTAGATGAACGGGTGTAATGAATTGAATTGATTATTTATGTTATGGACCCAGAACCATCCATCCTTCACAGCTATAAACACCTTCTTTTCCTTTGTGTCCCTACAGCATTCCTGACTGCTGGGAATACTTTAGTGCCGGTGCTACTGACAAGAACTTGAGGCAAAGAAGCATGTCATTTTTCTTGTGGTTCGAGCTCCCTACTGAGAGCCTCAAAAACTGTGTCTGGAGGCAGTCCTTCAAAGCCTGCTAGCTTCCTAAGGCTGTGAGTGCACTTAATTTGTTGACAGCTCCAAAGGGCTTCTCTGCTCTCTTCAGGCCAAACAGATAGTTTTTGGATAGTTTCTCATTTCATGGCTAGAAGTATGACACCACTTCACTGTTTGAACAGTCATCCTAAAGACTGAGAAGAGGCTATGGCTAGCTATCTTGATGTGCAAGAATGACTACTTATATAAATAAAAATAGCTTCAATCTGTTGGAAGGGCTCTCAGTCCCCCATTTTTTGCATTCCCAAAATTTCCCTCCATCCACCAGCTGTGAGATCAGGTGAAGATCCCTGTATCAGATTTGGTTAACACACTAGCACTCTAGCTGTCAGTCAGCCCTACATCAGAATATTAGATTACACCTGTTCCTAAAGGAGTATTAACAGACTACTCAGGTCCCTTCAGACTTAGCAATGCTCTCCCCTTTGGCCTTTCTGTCATCTTGTCTGGGAACAGCTGATAACATGGTCTCAGGACAGGTGGAAGTACCTCTCCCCTGCTGGAACTGTTGGTCACGGCCTTGATGGCATGGACAGGACTTACTGTCCCTGCTCAGCCTTCCCTAGAGCATCCCACATCCTGCCATTTCTGCTTCCCAGGGCTGCCAGCCCCGGCCCCAGTGATGCCACCACAGCAGGGATGCTCTCTGGCTTCCCTGAGCAGTGCTAGACCCCAGGGTTGATGTTCCAGCAGCTCCTCCTCTTGGCTGTACTAAGATGGTAAGAAAAGCTGAAGGAATAGTGTTATCTATTGTTGATATCTCTGGCAGAGCTGTGTTTCAGAGATAGGAGGCTGAAACCTGAGGTGTTCTGTGTCATGAAGGACATTATAATGAGTTTAAAAGAGATGCACCAAAGGATAGATAGGCTTATCGTCTGAATTAACTCATATATTTAATTTTTTTTTTTCTGCAGTTAAGGATACGTAGGTGGACTTATTTTCTAAAATGTTAATTAAATGGACTTGGATGGATGAATGTGCTGATGTAGTACTTTGAGTTACTTCTTGAAAGAATGAAACTTCTTAGATGCATTACGTGACTTTAAACATCTGCCCTTGCCTCATGGAAGAGAAGGGTAGGGTATACTATTATTGCCTTCCTCTTTTAGGAAAGGCTGGTGTGTCATGCTTTTGTGTTATCTGTCACTACTGCTTTTCTTGATACTCTTCTGCCTTCCTCTTCATCAATCTTGACATGGACCACACCACTGCTCTCTCTGTTTTATGATATTTGAGGAATTTGGTCAATCCAAGATCTAATGTCAGCCTCTCCCCCTTCCTCCCCCTGCCTGCCTTCCCCTGTAACAAAGGCAATGTTCTCAAGAGGCATGTTTGTAGATTTTCAAAACTTCAGGCAAGCCCCTCCAAGTTTATAAAATACAGAAGGGCACCCAGTTGTGAAGAAAAACATGACCACAATCTACATTCTTAGCCTGCCAAAGATTGTCAAGGGGGTGGTACTATCTCTAGTTACTGCAGTTCTGGCAGAGTGTGTCACTGGGCTGTGAGAGTCTCGGGTGTTTCTGTACTACAAATAATGGTGCTACTCATTAGTAAATAAATCCCTGGAACGGTCTAGAATTCCCAGTAGAGACACTCATGACAAAGGGCGTTAATTAATTTTGTGGTAGCCATGGACACGCTGAGTGGTTTACACTTGAGAAGCCACATGACTAGGAAAAGAAATAGAGAGCTCTCAGATTACAACAATGTAATGAAAAGAGGAGAGTGCATGTAGATGTTTGGTATGCATGCTAGGAGAGGTGTAAGAAAACAGTTCAAAGAAGTAAAAAAATCTGGTTTGTTCCACTTATTCTGCTCTGCTGTCAGGGGAGGTTTAGGTTGAATATTAGAAAAAGGTTCTTCACCCCTAGGTTGGCTGGACACGGGAATAGGGAAGTTCCCTGCCCCAGAGCAGTGGTCACAGCACCAGCGTGTCAGAGTTCAAGAACGTTTGGACAGTGCTCTTAGGCACACGGTGTGACTCTCGGGGCTGCAGGGCCAGGAGCAGGACGCGATGATCCCTGTGAGTCCCTTCCATCTCAGCATGTTCTGTGCTTCAGTGAACCGGCCTTCAGCAGGACCAGTCGCACACCAGCTCCCCTCAGTAAGGCGCTCCCGGACAGGGCAGTGCCCTCCCGCTGACCGCCGGTGCGGTCACTACGTGTCCGGCCCCGCCCCGCGCCGCCGGTGACGCGCGGCGGCGGTGAAGCCCCATAAATAGCGGGGCGAGGCCGGCGCTCCCCACTCCGCGGCGGCGGCGCCCGTNCCCCGTGAGAGGCGCTGACCGCCGGGCCGCCCCCGCTGCCCCCGCCCCGCGGGCCCCGCGGCCCGGCGTGCTTCGGTGCGCTTGCCGAGGTTCTCCCGGGACCAGAAAGTCCCGAGAGCCTCGTCCGCCCCCGGGAGCGGCGTTGGAACGCCCCATCACGGAAGCGGCCCGTGGAGACACTTGGGAAAGCGGTGCGCTTTCTGCTTCGGGTACCGCGGCGAGCCAGAGCAGGCGTCGCGGCTGTTGTGTGTGGCTCATCGCGCTGCTTTCTTGCAATTCTTTCCATAGGGATGGGGCGAGTAGGAATGAAGTTTGTGATGTAGCCTGTGTGCTTTCCTCTCCAGAAACTCTTGTTGTCTCTGAAATATGCTTGGCCTCGGATTGCAGGCGTCTCGCTCACCTGCTCCTGAGGATGGAGGCTGAACCTATTCAGGGGGGTCTCTGAAACCGTGCAAGATTCTAGTTATCTTCCTTGTCTTTGGGAGCAGGAAAAACTTCACAGGCTAACTGGACTGATTTATTGACTAAAATTCAAATGCATGCCCTATGTGTATTGATCTTATTAGACACACTACAAATATTGAATAATCCTTAAAGTAACGGCCCTTCTTCCTTTGGAGGCCAGATTCTGTGCCGTTAGCATCTTCTCCTGTTCTGTAGCATGCTTTGCAGTTCATGGTGAAATACAGTACTTAAAGTATCTGACTTGTAATGCTGTGTGAAAAACATAGCATGTTCCGGCAGGTATTTAAATTCTTGTTAAATTAAATGAGAACTTCTTTGTTACCGCTGTAACCATTGTCTGTTACTCGTCTTCCTTGTGTGTTCCACGTACAGTGGTTAATCTCATTACCAGCATTACTTTATGGCACATGTATGTTAATATGTGCAAATATGCCTGCAAAATGTTAACAGGATGCCTTTGTCCTCATTGCCCATTATGTAATGGGGAAAAGTTATATGTTGCCTCAGATGGAATATTAACATGTTCCTTTTTTGTTGTCATACATATAAGACAGAAGACTGCTCTTGGTTGGCTATTTGACAAACCTAGCAAACCAAACCTGGCAAACTTTGTAAACCACAATCCTTTTGAGGACGAACTCGTAGTTTACCTTTTTGTTGCCTTCATTCAAACAGATTCTTCTGGAACTTCAGCATTATGTGAAATCATTAATGGAAAAGGTGCTTTTTGCAGATTTAGTTCAGCCTGCATGTGTACATAAAATGACAGTGTGCTTCATTGTGTTCTCATGTAGCACTGCAATACCCTGCCCCTTCTATAGGGTTCTTGTGGGGACAGCTGTTGGTATTTTCTCCATGGGAATACATGTTGGAGTGCATGTTGAGTGCTATAGATTTTTTGAATGACCAATGTTTGCAATTTGTTTCAGTGGGGAATGTGTAATAATTTAGTCTAAATTAGCATAAAGGAGATTCATTTTCTGCAGTAGGAAAACCCAAAGCTCTCCATGTCACAGGAATGCTAACTCCTTAGCAAGCAGAACTGAGTAAGCCTTAGGTGGGCTCCCTAGAAGATCGAATCTGATTAAAGCTATTGGTGGTGGGTTCTTCATCTGACTTGGACATTTTAAACTAGATTTTCGGTGACTCACAGGCTGGCTTTTGTTTGTCCTGGCTCCACAGATAAGTCTGTCTTAATTCTCCTGGAAAAAAAGGACTCCACCACCTGGTTATTCATCAATGAACTGCTGTACCTTAAAGCCTGTCTTGTGCATATGCTGTACTTGCATTACCTAAACCAAGTTTTGGATTTGTAAATTGTTACAATAGAATCTAATTCCTGTATGCATGAATGTGAACATCCTGATCCCAGTAAATGGGGTGGATCACAAGAAGGTTGTTGGTTTCAAAGTTTGGTGCTTAGATGAAGCAGATATGATGCCATAACTCATATATGCCTCTTTCACAGGCTGTGTAAGGTTCAAGACCTGAAAAAATGGCATTGGCAGCAATTGATCCACAGCAGGTATGTCTGAGTTAGTCCTGTGATTTTTTTGTCTAGATCAGAAAATAGGAGTCAACTAACACCTTTCTCTTTTAAAACAGAACTTTGTATCGAGGGTTGCCAAACTTCCTTTGGTGAGCTCCACCTACGATATGGTGTCCACAGCTTACATCACCACAAAGGATAACTATCCTTATCTGAAGTCAGTATGTGAGATAGCAGAGAAAGGAGTGAAGACGATTACATCAGTCGCCATGACAAGTGCTATGCCTATCATTCAGAAACTGGAACCACAAAGTAAGGCAAAGATGAAGCTGTTGGTAACTTTAGTTCAACTGATTGTTTTTTATATCCAGATGCACTTATGGTTTAACATGGTCATGCTGGTCTTGAATGCTGTTTCGTGTAGCTGACTGAACCTGTTGCCTGACTTGTTGTGTAACTGAGTACACACTGATAAGACTTCAAAAAAAGGGTAATAATCCATAATGAAAGCAGATTCCAGCTTTCATAATACAAAATTGATGGATGACTTTTATATGTGAGATGATTACACAGTCTCTTGCTCAACGCCTTCCTCACCTTTCACCTGGTTTCAGATGCTACTGTTGTGCTTTTTTACACTGAGAACTGGTTAAATTTGGAAGCTGTGTCACAAGGCTGTTGTAACCAGAAGCCTAGTTTCATAGAAGGGCAGAGGGACAGGTGTTTCAGCTTCTTCTGCCAGTTGCTTGTAAATTATCAAATGAATTTTCTTTGCCTGCAAGTGAGGATTTTTTTTCTGGCACTGTAAACCTGCCTTTTTCTTTGGCTTTGCTGACTCAAATCTCACTGAGAAGAGGAGGAAACTACTTCAAGGGTTTTGCATGAGTTCTTATTCAAGAGGAATTTTCAGTTTGATTTGTTTTACTAGGGGAAAAATAATTAAAACCAACTCTTGTAATTTCTTTTATAGTTGTAGTTGCCAACAACTATGCTTGTATAGGTCTAGACAAAATTGAAGAGAGACTGCCTATACTGAATCAACCCACTGACAAGGTAAGTTCTTTCCATTTATGTATGCTAAGCAGAAGAACCATAAACTCTTCTTTTCTATTATCACTAAAACCTAAGGGAGACATGTTTCAAAAGCTGTGCCTGAAGCACAGCTTGGAAGCAAGCTTTTATTAAGCTTTTTTTTCTTTTTTTAATTATTTTAAATTGCCCACTGCTTGACAACATTTCTCTGTGGGTGCAGTTCACTGGTGGGTGTCTTTTAAAACTTGAGTCTTTGTCTCTTGCATGAAGAGCTTGGATTACATTCACTGAAGTTTTTTGAAAACTTCAAAAGCTGTGTGGCAGTTGTGGTTTGTTTTTTTTTTTTCTCTTGTAAAAATTTTTTAGGGCAAATTTTCTCTTAGATAACCAATACTTGTACAAGCTTTAGCATATATTTATTATTTCCTGGATTATGTAGCTCTCACTAGTTAATACTTTAGTAAATCCATGTGTGTCCTATGACAGGTTGTTGCCAATGCCAAGGATGTAGTTGTTGGAGCCAGAGAAGCTGTAACAACCACTGTGACTGGTGCCAAGGAAACCGTTGCTCACACGATCACTGGAGTTGTGGACAAGACTAAAGAAGCTGTGCAAGACAGCGTAGAAATTACCAAGTCAGTTGTCAATGGCAGCATTAACACTGTCCTGGGAAGTCGTGTGGTGCAGATGGTGAGCAGCGGTGTGGACAGTGCTCTCACAAAATCAGAGACCCTTGTAGACCAGTATCTTCCACTTACAGAAGCGGAATTAGGTGAGACCACTTGAAGGTTTGATTTTTTTGGAATGCTTATATTGGAGAGAAGCAAGCAATCATCCATTTATTGCTTACTTGTAGTGGGGAAGGGGGCACATGCTTCCCAAACTGTCTTTTGCCTTGCTGATTGTAATAGCAGCATCTTCACAAGGAACCAGAATGAAAGACAGGATTTCTCTGTAAGGTGGTCTATCAGCCTAATCATGGTGCTAAAGGACTACTCAACAAGCCCTGTATTCATCTGTAACTAGGCAGATAAAATTGTCTCAGACCTTTTAAGTTTTCCTCTAGTCATCAATTTGCTTCTTTTCTACATACCTAGAGAAAGAAGCTGCAAATGTTGAAGGCTTTGAAGTTGGAGTCCAAAAGCCAAACTACTATGTAAGACTAGGATCCCTGTCTTCAAAGGTCCGCACACGTGCCTACCAACAAGCCTTAAACAAAGTTAGAGATGCTAAACAGAAAAGTCAGGAGACAATCTCTCAGCTCCACTACACTGTTAGTCTGGTAAGTTTAAACTTTCCTTGATATGTAAAAACCATATGTTAGCCTTGGTTTACAGTGAAGAAAACAGCCGAAAGAGTCACAGGAAAACTGGGATTGCTCTCTGACTAAATCCATGAATACATTATTACATTAAATACAAAGAATTTTCCATTAAGTGGTTTTTATCACCATTCAGGAGAGTTCTAAATCACGCTAAGCTGTGAACTAATGAGCAACTAATGAGCTTGTAACTACAAGCACTGCAGAAACAGAAGTGACATGTTTAAATTTATTCCTGTTTTGTAGTGCTGGTTTTGACACATACTTCATTCAGTGGAGAAAGTGTCATGCAATTTAGAAACACATCAGTCCTTTAAATCCTTTTTATTAGTAAAATTTCAAATTCTTTTGGGGCTTGCTCTTTCTGCTTCTATCTCTGAGTATTTCTGGTACTTCAGTAGTCTTATCCCAGCAAATACCTTTATGTACATGACAAACTGCACATAGAGTCATGGCCTTCTATACACTTTCAGTTCCTCTTGTAGGATGCCAGTGGGGGATGGGGAAGTAGTTGAGGCAGAGGGGAACACTACACAACATCTTAAAACTGCTTTCAGTTTTCAATTCTTTGAGGCTAAACACACTCTTATACTCCCCGAAGTTGTTTATACTGAATTTCTGTAGTATTTTAAAAGGAGGTTACTGAGGCAAACCATGAAATCACACTGCACACAGTCAAGGTAGAAAAGCTCTAAAGGAACTGTTTGGACTCTTGGCTCTACTTCCTTATTTGGCTGTATTTCAGATCGAGTATGCCAGAAAGAATGTGAATAGTGCCAATAAGAAACTTCTTGGTGCTCAGGAAAAGCTTTATCAATCCTGGGTAGAATGGAAGAAAAATACAGGCCAAAATGATGGTGATGATCTGCGTAGTGCTGAGGTAAATAGATGTAAATGTACACCAGAAAGAAATGTATTTTATCCCATCAAGGTAATGGCAAACTAACTAAACTAGCCTCTAGAGAGGCTGGATGCTGAAGCTAAGGACAGCTGACTTCTGAGAACTAGGGGACCTGAACTCTATAAAGGAGGCTGTTTGCTGCAAACCCTCTGGGGTTCATTCCCTCTCTTGAGAATGCTTATCCTGTTTAGCATGTGAACCCATGTTGGGATGTCTGTATGTTGATTAGCTAGAAACCATTTATGTGATGTGTCCAGACCAGAAATAATGATTTGTCAGCAGTCTTAGGCATAAGGACTCACTGAGTCCTACATGTAGCTTTCAGGGATAGTTCATTGCTTAGAGTGTACTTACCTGCTGTGACTTGTTATCCAGAGTTGAAACAAGAATCTACTTGACTGTCGCTGGTAGAAGCTATCAGTTTCTTTTCACGAAGTACTTGAGGGTTGAAGAAATATCAAGTACTTCTAAGTCTTTGATGCTTCAGATTTAAAACCTGGTTTATTATCTGCTATAGCTTTATTTCACCTACATCCCCTTTACTTTGCTTCTTTATGTGTCTTGAACAACATAAAGCTGCTACAGTCATAGTCATAAAAAGACACTAATGTGCTGTTGTGCTTGTTCTTTCTAGCACATTGAGTCAAGAACTCTAGCTATTGCACGGAGCCTCACTCAGCAGCTTCAGACCACCTGCCTCACACTGGTCTCAAGCCTACAGGGGCTGCCACAGAATGTACAGGATCAGGTTTACAGTGTTGGGTCAATGGCAGGTGATGTCTACCAGAGCTTTCGGTCAGCATCCTCTTTCCAAGAATTATCAGACAGCTTTATTGCAGCTAGCAAAGGACAGCTGAAGAAAATGAAGGAGTCTCTGGATGATGTGATGGATTATCTTGTTAACAACACACCGCTCAACTGGCTGGTAGGTCCCTTTTACCCACAACTGCCTGGCATTCAGCATGCTGAAAGCAAAGGTGAAGGGGAAGAAAGTTCCAGCCAGAAAGACAAACAGCCTGAACACACTACTGAACATACTGCATAGCACACATGTGCTCTGCTGACTGATCAAATGAGTGGCCTTACTAAGTGTAGCTGTCAAAAAAATCCATTTTCACCATTATTTGGCGAACAATTCGTAAATACAGGAATAGGGGAATCTACAGGCTGGGACACATACACATGGGCTGTATTATCCTGTGTAGTTAAGCCACTCTTAAAACTTCAAACTAGACTCAAGAGCCTAAGTATTGGCAGCTGACAGTTGTCAGGATGCCCTATTAGTCTGTCAACCACCTCATCGTGCTTCAGTGGTATTAATACCATTAGTCTAAATGAAACCCACGATAGCTGAAAGCTTTTGATTTGTTTCTTAATCTCTACCAGAATGATATAAAAGCCTTACATACTGTGAAATGCATTTAACAGCTCTACAGGCTAGCTATGTACACTTAAATGCTATGTTTGCTGCAGATCATACATTTGATAAATATGCATCTGACTATCTCAGATTCTATTGCTACATCATTCCTGACAAAAGTTCCATGAGTGCAGAATGCCAAAGCTGAAAGTGGGGTTTCTGAATGAGTCAGCTGGAGTTAAATGCTGTGACAGTGTTAACATTAATTAACAAATTGAATTACTGTATAACACAGTAACTTGACCTCAGAATCATAGAATATCTCAAGCTGGAATGGACCCATAAGCATCATCAAGTTTGACTCCTGCTGCTTGCAGGATTACCTAAAAACTAAACCATATGACTAAGAGCATCATCTAGATGCTCCATGAACACTCTTCAGTGATTGACCAAATAATTATCAACACATTTTTTAATATGCAGTATAAAGGCAAGATTCATGCTGTTTGTACCCAGGTGCCTGCTGTTGTGTGTGTGTGTTTTTGTAGCTGTTTTGTAACTCATTTTTGTATGTTAGTAATAAATGCTTTAGTAGCCAAAGCCTGTCTCCTTTGTTTTAAAACAATCTAACTTGTTCTTCTGTGACCCTCTCAAACTGGGTCCAGCAGAAAGCAAGTTTGACATGCAAATGATGTAGATGTGCATTGAAAATGTTTGTGTATGTTTTGATGGATAGATAAGATACTGCTGCAGCATTTCCTTCCTTTTGAATTTCTCTGTATCAGTCCATTGAGTCTTAGCTTTACTGCTGCTTTTGCTGATCCTTGCTGTTGTCACCTTTAAAGATGACCTAAGCTGTGAGCTGCTGGATGTTCTAATATTGAAAAGAGATGGATATGGACAAAAGAACCCTCTCGTCCTTCACAGTAGGTGTTGTATGTCCTTGACATGGCCATCTACCGTTCTGTCTTCTGGCTCCCTATAAAGTTTTACTTCTCAGCTGCATCACCAGTTTTAACTTTATTGTCCTCTTGAACTTGAGTGACAAACCTATGTTAACACTCAGCTGTTTCAGTGGAATTGTTCTCAGTAAAGTCCTGTGAGCCCCTCCACTGGAAAAGAAGTAGTTTCTTATAAATAAGCTTTCTTGGGTTAGGGCTGTCCAGGTAAGTTGTATCTTTTTCCTTAGATGCATGCCCCATACAACTTTGGATTGCAATCATCTAATGTAGCAATGCCAGCCACCATTTTCAAAGAAGTCACCCAAATAGGGAGGCAAAAACACAGTTCAAAGAAAACTTACCACTTAGTCACACATTGCTACATGGAACAAATACCTCCACCTGGCTTGATGTAGGCACTAAAGCAAATTATATGTTGTCCAGCCTTTTAATGTGAGAGGGTTAGCTGTTAGATCAGGGTTGGCCTAGAAGTGTGAGGAAGACTGTTTTAAGCATGGTATTAAATGAAACTGTAGCAAAACAGGATTGTAGGTAAAGATTATGTAACTTACAGCTTTTAATACTCACTTTATATAAGTGTGGTGCTTAACATGAAATTAACATGAGATAGTGAGACTCCTTTCTAGCTAGGGCCTGAGTTAAGACTTCTGGAGACATAGCGGAGGAATTAATTCTTTTAAGGAATTAATTTATTTTTAAGTTTACTTTACTATTGCATAGATCCAGCAAAAATATCCTTTTTATCTCTATTTGCAGTAATACTTGTAGAGTGCATCCACTATTGTAGATGTGCTCAGAAACTGAATGGAATTAATTAGTGGTGGGAACTATGGGCTGTTCAAAGAAGGGAATTTGCATTCTTCTATGCATGTTTTAAAGTCTAGTTGCTCTGGGACTTCATCCTGAGGTGATCAGTCAAATAAGATACTCAAACTTTTCAGTGTCTTTTAAGGACAGAAATAAACAGCATCATCTAGCATTAGTGCAGGAGCAGTACATTGTGTCTGTTCTGTCTTCTGTTACTGGTTTGTATTCTTGCATGTCTGTCCAGCTTTACTAAATCTCAGCAAGCAGATGAAGTGGAAAGCAAGGAAAACTTGTTACCAGCCTAGACCTTCAAAGCATTTCTTCCTTACCATGCACTGTTGGGTAGCTTCTCTTCATAGCAGCTAACCTACAACTGGTGGCTGCAAACAGAGCAAGACCTGGTTAAATGCTTACCTAATGGTTGGACTCCTGTGTCATGCTGTTGTGATAGGTGCTTGTTTTGTTGGATGCTGCCCATCCCACAAGTGTTTTTAAGTTTCTGTCCACACATACACAACCCCCCCATCCCCCATTAGAATTAGGAACTCTTCCCTAGTGGAAGAGACTGCTGAGTAATAGCAAATTGGTGTTTTTTAAATATAATAAAGTTCTCTGATTAAGATTATTAGACTCTGCTAATAAGAAGAGCATTGAATGTTTAAACTGGTTTGCAACTGTACTTGCATGGGTACCTTATTGCAGGTAATTTTGCATAGCATATTCCGCACTCCAGTCTAACTGCAGCTCTACAGACAGAACTTGGGATTTTTCTCTAGTGCAGCTAGAGAGAGGGACTATTAACATGTCTGCTGGAGGCAAGAATGATGCCTTCCAAAGTCTTGTCTTTTTGCCACTGTTTTTGAAGTGAGAAAGCTGAGGTGCTTCCTCACAAACAGAGATAGGAAAGCTGAGATACTGCTATCTCACCTGTTTCTCTTTAACTGTATATATATTAAACAGCTCAGCTGCACTGCACAGAAGTTCGCTTCCTCTTAGTCCTAAATCATGTTTGAGGATATAGTTTGGGCTAGAAAACGGTGAGGTTTCTCTGGAACCTTTTAAAAAAGGTAAGACCAGGTGTGTTGAAAATGATAGGAAATAGATTCAACTATTTTCAACAAGGCAGGTAAACTGGATTAAATGGAAGAATGTCAAAGGCTTCTAGTCACACAAAACCTGGGATGGTAAAGGTTAGAATACTAACCTGATAAGATCATTATCACTTGTAAAGTTATTTAGGGTTTAGTTAGAATTCAGAAAATTACTTTTTCTCTTTTAGAGATCACTCAAAAATTGTTCATGCTAGTTGACATTTCCTGTTCCTAGATGCATTTAACAGAGAACTATTATTCTATCATTGCTGATAATTGTTTTTTAGAAAAGCTTTCAATAGAAGCATTTGTAAATAGCTTCATATGGTATACAAGTTTTGCAAACATATTTATAGCATTGGTCAAAGCCAAATTACAAGATTTGTGTAAGGCCTGGAGTTGCAGTTAGCTTGCCTCAGTCTAAAGGAAGGTGTAAAGGTTTGGAAATGTTTCCTATTATTCAAGATTAATATTTTTGCAATAATCTTTTCCAAAATTCAACTTAGGTTAATATTTTATAGCTAGTAAAATAGGTGAAAGGATTTGGGAACAACTGATGAATTATTTCTCATTATTTAAAAAAAGCAGTAGTTACCACCAAAAGGCTTTTTTAAACCCTCAAAAAGATGAAATGGAGCCAAACTTATTTTTAAGCATGCTTGGTTAGTAATTTTCATGATCAGAGAGTCTTACATCCAGCAGCTAGCTGGAGGTATTATGCACAATGTTTCATTAAATGAATTTATTTTAATTTATTGCCAATTCATGGCAATTTTATTTCTTTTGGATCATACAGTCTCTAATGACTAAAAATAAGTGTTTGTTCTGAAAGCTCACAAAATGAGAACACTGTGTCAAAATGCTAGTGGCTCAGTTCTAAAAACTTAGCAAAAAAAACTGGATTGAAGTTATTAGTACTGACATCAACATTTGTATATGAAGACAGCAAAATGCCAAAGTATTTTTTTGCACTGTTCTGTGTAGGGATTCTGCAAGTATTGTATCTTTGTAAATGATTTACTGAATCATACAGAGAAATTGCATGAAGAAGAGTTATATCTGGTATTACTCTTTTATTGCAAGAATTGATATGAAGTTGAAAGAAAACAGTGAGTCAATTGTGAAGAGTGGTGTGGAAACAAAGGTCTTTTACATAAGCAATCCCATAACACCAAGGGCTTTGCATTGTTTTAGTTAGACTGGTGCAGATATATTCTAATACAATTTAGCATAGTCAAAACTGAGGTGAGTCATACTGACATCCAGTCTGTTTTACTCATGCTGAGATACACTCCAATTTGAAGTTCTCTCATGGCTATCAAAATCTTACTGTTTCATTAAAGGAGTCAGGTTCTTCTACTGCATGCATTAAGGAGATGAAGAAAGCAGAAAATTAAATTTGAGTAATTACTCTGTTGTCACTAAGAAAAAAATGGATGTAAGTAATAAAACCTCTTAAATGTATGATAGAGAAAATTCTTAGTGGTCAGACATACTTACTGAACATGGCTGTGTCCTGGTCCTGTAAATACATAAAACTATCAATTTGGGCACATTCTTAAAAACTGTGTATAGACTACTTAGTCTTTTTAGGATACCTGTATTTGTACTGCAGTATGAAATACACTATAATGTGCTGATAATGGGGAAACCTGTTGCTTTCTCTAAGAGCAGTAATGAGAATTTTAGGAAAACTGCCATAAGCAGAAAGATGCAAGTTAATTCTTGCTTGTAGAAAGATGTGTTTCTTGAATTCCTAGTGCTTTTTGATCTTCTGCAAAACAAAAATTACTCATCTTATTTTGATTGAGCGTAAGTTCCCAAAGTGGTGCATATATGAATTACCATGCATTTCATGGTATTCACAGTAGTGCCTGGTTAGTCACATGCTGCTTAAGTTCTTCTAAAGATCAATTTTAATAAATAGTTAGTATTTCAAAGATTCCTGGTGTCCAATGACGACCTACTCTATAAGACCAGTAAATTACTGTGCAGTGCTTCTGTGTTGTGTACAGCCTGGTAGCTGAAGCAGCAGTCCCTTTATTTGATATGTCATCTGCCCTTCTGACCTGTCATTGTAGTAGGCAAATCATAGATTTTTCTTGCTTACTGTCTTTTGTTAAAGTGAGTCATAAGGTGTTTTGCAGTTAGGGGATGCATTAAAATGCCTCTTCAGTGCTGAGCTTAAGTTACAGAAATGCCTACAAGCTGCTCTTGATTTGAACATGCAGAACCAAGGTCGTGTCAAAATGCAGCAGTAGTTATTTGCTGTGTCTGGCTCCAAGTATGTCACATCACCAACATTAAAACTAACCATAAACCATATTATGGATGTATTTTTCATTTGGGGCAAAAAACTTATCAGTTAATTTCTTAACTTTATCCCATTTTTCAGAAGTGTCTAAGTAATCTAAGTCCTACTAAGGGGACTTAAGGGTTGGGACTTAAGCTCCTAAGTGTCTTAGCCAACATTTTTAGAAGTCTGTAACATCCATGTATCCACTGGTGTCTTTCTGGCAATTCCTGAAACCCTGTGCTGCTTAGCAGTACAGAATACTATACATGCAGTTAAAACAGAGGCCAAAGTGAGATTGCAGTTTCAGGTATTTGTTTCGTTAGAAAAGGTCTGATGCAGTAGGCAGGCAGAGCAACACAGCAATCCGTATCAATCTCCTCAGGGCAGATTACTTTGTATAGTCCATTGCTTCGGTGAAAAAAAAAAAAAGGCAAAATTAGTTGGAAAACCTCCTTTTTTAATTTTCCAGTCACCAGTTTCACTAAATTCACTTCACTACATTCAGTTATTTTCCATCTCTACTATAAAATCTGACCTTCTAAGCAACTGATCTCCATCTTGTGTACTATTCGATTTGTCTTAATGGTTCCTGTTTCCTTTGTGTCTCAGCATATTTCAGTCTGTAATCAGGATGTTTGGTTGGATTTCTAGAGGTGCTGAGCACCTTTGTGTCCTGTCTGCAGTGAAGGAGTACTGCACAAATTTGTTTAGTTTTACTTTTGAATTGATTGAAATTTCATTCCTACACAGGTTCCAGATTTCGCTATTACAGACCTGTCTTCAGAGTCGGATGATGTCCCAGACATTTTGGATTTGGATGAAGAGGATCAACAGGATTTTTCACGCACAAATGGTCCTTACACTACAGGGCAGAGAGCTGAATAGAGAAGCATAAAAATGTCTTTTTGATACAATGTACCTTTGCCATGTTTAATTTAGATTCCTCCTTTTTAAAGATGAACCTGCCTAGTTTAGGGATTATGGGGATACTTTTTTAAAAAATCAGTACTGTTTCACTAGCTGCATCAAAAATCTGGGTTTTTCAGTGTAAGGAATGCATGCTACATTAATTGGTTAGCACGGGTGTCAGGCTCCAATTCTACAAGCCAGGTATAGCCTAACCAGTATATACAACTAATCTGATTTTTATTGATGATTTGTTCTCCTGCTGGTAGCAGCCATGAGAACATCCCAGTGCTTTGCATACAGGGCTGCCAACAAAAGGAGTTGATGAGGATTTGCCCACTTTCAGTCTATGTGAAAACCAGTGCTGCATCTACCTCTTTGCTGCTGGAAGGGGTAAGAGACTTTGTCTATCTCAGATTTTCTCAGGTTCTTTTGTTAGGCTCTGCACCTACAGAGCTTAGACGCTTAGAGCTTTCCTTTGGCAAGAGTGCTTTATGCGCAAAAGGACTTCCTTTCTTTCCACATGCCTTCTGTGTGCAAATATTTTGGCCGTCATGATGCTATCAGTTGTGGCGCCTGAGACTAAAGGGAGTAAATGCTTCAATATTAAAGTGTTTTGGGTATAAGAATAGCATTTAAGTAAGAAAAGGGAAGAGGTTGTAAAAAGAAAGGAAAAATAGAAAGTAAAGAGATAAAGGCTTCGGACAAAAGAAAATTGGGAAAAAAAGATAGAATTGAATGTAAGGAGAGTTCTGGCAACATTGATTTAAAAAAAAATGTTTTAATAAAATCTCAATCAGTTATTTGCTAAGGGTGGTGAGTCTGCATTTGCTCGCGACAGTAAGTTCTAGGAGCTGGGGAGAGTGGGAACGGGACTGGAGGCGGACTTGTTAACATTTCTTTCCGCGGACCAGGCCGAGCTGCTGCCGCAGCGACCTCTCCGTGTCGTCGTTGTGACTGCAGCGCAGTCCCGGGCGTTGCGGCAGAACGCCGCCCTGCTGCGGCCGCGGGCCCGCCGCCGGGCCTCGTCCCGGCACCCCTGGCCTCGCCAGGGCCTGCAAGGCTGGTCACTGAAATGCCTTGGAATAAAAGTTTGAACCGCACAGCACGCTTACCGGTGCGAGTTTTTCTTGTTAGGGTTAGAGGGTTTTTTTGGTGGTTCGGTTTTTTTTTTTTTTTTTTTTTTTTTTTTTTTTTTTTTTTTTTTTTTTTTTTTGTTTTTTTTTTTGGTGGTTTTTTT
>VZRH01004172.1:1210049-1260928 GCA_013397555.1 Urocynchramus pylzowi | reverse complement strand
TTTTTTTTGTTTGGGTTAGAGGGTTTTTTTGGTGGTTCGGTTTTTTTTTTTTTTTTGGTTTTTTTTGTTTGGTTTGGTTTTTTTGGGGCTGTTTTCTTGTTTGTTTGGGTTTTTTTGTTTGTTTTTTATTTGTTTGTTTTGGGGTTTTTTTGGTTGGTTGGTTTGGTTTGGGGGGTTTTTTGTTTGTTTGTTTGGGTTTTTGGTTTGTTTGGGTTTGTTAGGATTTTTTTCCCCCCACGCGTAAATTCTGCAATCCACTTACAAAAACGAAGGGCCCTGTGGAGGGATTCCGGCACTCGGACTACACCTCCCGTGAGGCAGCGCGTCCGGGAAAGCACCTCGTCTTCGGACGCCGGTGGCGGACGGGAGGTCTCGCGAGGGTAGGGGCGTGGTGTGGGCGGGCCCGCGCGCGGGAGATTTTGGCGGGCTCGGGAAGATGGCGGCGGCGAAGGTGGTTTACTCCCGCCCGCCGCCGGGACTTGCCGTGGGCACTAAGTGGGAGAGCGATCACCTCTGGCTCTGCTTGCTGGCCTTGGGCTTCGACCCGAAACGCTACTGTGGCGTAATACTAGGGAGGTTAGTGCTAGGGAGAGTCGGGGGAGGGCGGAGGCGGGGGGTCCGAGCGGGGCCCCGCGTGTCACTCGGGAGCGCGAGGCGGGAGCATTTCTCCATGGCTGCCGAGGGGCCCGGTGCCCCCGCAGTCCACATTATCTCAGACTTTCTGGAGAAATGAAACCCAGGAATGGTGAGACACAGAGCGCCCGGGAAATGCCCGCAGTGCCGCCGCAGTCCACATTATCTCAGACTTTCTGGAGAAATGAAACCCAGGAATGGTGAGACACAGAGCGCCCGGGAAATGCCCGCAGTGCCGCCGCAGTCCACATTATCTCAGACTTTCTGGAGAAATGAAACCCAGGAATGGTGAGAACTCCTGCTCCCCCTCACAGTCCTGTGGGGAAGGCGAGGTCAGGGGCTTCCTAGCGCGTGTTTTGAAAGCTTGCCTTGAAAGATAGCACTCTTACCGGAATTGTTTCACAGCATCGTGACCGTTAGGGGGCTAGAATGGACCTTGAAACATCACACAGATCCAACCCCGCCCCTCCGCCGTGGGCCAGGATATCTCGTGCTAGACCAGGTCCCTCAAGGCCTTTCCCACCCTGGCCTTAAACACTGCCAGGGTCGGGGCATCCGCAACCTCCCTGGGCAACCTGTTCCAGTGTCTCGCTACTGTCACAGTAAAGACTTTTTCCCAAATACCTAACCGAAATTTTCCGTCTTTCAACTTGCACCCCTTACTCCTTGTTCTTTTCACTACAATTCCTGACGAAGAGTCCTTCTCCATCTTCCCCGTAGGCCCCCTTCGGATACTGTAAAGTTGCTATAAGGTCTCCATGTAACCTTCTCCTCTCCTGGACAGCCCCAGCTCTCTCAGTCTTTATAGGGGAGGTGCTCCAGTCTGCTTTTCATCTTCGTGCCCCTTCTCTGGACTTGATCCAACAGTTCCATGTCCGTGTTAAGTTGGGGGCACCCGAGCTGAATGCAGCCCTCCAGATGGGTGGGTCTCACAAGAGCAGAGCAGAGGGGCAGAATCACCACCTAGGACCTGCTGGCCACACTGTTTTTGTTGCAGCCCTGGATTTCACCCGTGTTAAATAGGATGAAAGGTGTATACTTTTATACAGGAAATATAGCATTCAGTTAATTATTCTGTCACATAACACTGTTTTGTAGTCTTTGGCAGCCAGTGAAAATGCTCTGTTAATTAGTCACCATAACTATTTCTGATGTGGCTGTTTATGTGTGTATTAGGAATATGTTTGCTAAACTGAACAGCAAAGCGTTTTTTGTCATTGCCCGCTTCTTGTTTACTAAGCTGGATAAGCACCGTGCAAGACAAACTTTCAGGTAAGTGTGTGGTTTCTGAGGTTACTGCTGTGCCCTTAATTAAGAATATATTTTATATACTTGCTGGAGGGGAAGGAAGTGGTTTCTTGGGGAGTACTTTGGAAGAAGAGCATACAGGCAGAGAATTTGTTTAGTTTTGATCACAGCTCAGTCAGTCAGTTTTGGTCAGTCCAAAACCTTGCCTTAATTGGTTGTTTCTGTTACTTGACAACTTTGATATAAATTTTAATAGTTGGTAAATAATCTACTTGTCCCATTCTTTCTGAACAAACAGAAAATAACATTTGCCATTTATGGATTGTTTCCAGGACCTTCAACATGGCAAGAACCCTGTGTTCTTTAATGTTTTTTGGGGTTTTTTTGTATAACAGAGCTATTTCAGCTTATACATTTGAAGATATGGCAGGAGGAAGACCAGTGATAGGAAAATGGTCAGGGTTCTGGCCTCTTTTTTTTTTTCTTCTTCTTCCCCTGTCCCGAGTTAGAAAGAGCTGCAGACAAACCTCTCTCTGAAATAATCTCTAATTAACTTATGGAAAGAAAACATTGTCATTTGACAGACCTTTATGTGTTCTTGGTCTGGGGTGTATGCCCCTCATTTTCTGGCTCAGCATCAATAAGAAATCTGTCCTACTCTTGTTTTTATAGTGGTTAATTAGGAACCTGAATATTTGAATGTGTTTTGACATGGCTTTTCTTTTCTTCCTTCTTCCTTTTCCTTTTTAAATGAAAAGGCAATTTGGAGTCAGAAAACTATCAAGTCCTAGCTTAAGGAAGCGTTGCTGTCTGTGGCTAAGAGAAATTTCAGTGAGTATTACGAAAAGTGGAAATTGATGCTCTACTGGTTTCTGTGACCTTATTCTTTTTTTGAGGAAACTGTTTTATATCAAAGTTTTAAATGAGAAATTTTTTATCAAATAATTCAGTTTTGATTTGTATATTCTTTCATACAGTTTATCTCAGACTTCCTTGAAGAAAAGATGTTGGCATTGGGGAATTTAGAAGACAGAGTCCTAAAGGACTCTTTTAGGACCCTAGTTGGGTCCTAAAACTGCTGTGGCTTGCTTTTGGGTAACAGTATTTGGTTAAATGGAAGTCTAGAGAGTCTCTTAGCCCTGGATGAGAATAACTTCCTTCGCCTTGAGGGGTGTTTAAGTTGCCTGGGAAGGTATTTCTTGTTGGAAAGCTGATCCACATGCAAGAAAAACTTAATTAATAGTATTTTCTTGTATATGGGAAAGGGGCTGAAATGTAAGGCAAGCTTTTTAAAGACAAAGCAAAACTGATTGCTTCAAGTATTGTTGATTATTATGTTGCTTTCTTGTGCTGCCTTTGTTTTAATGATTGTTCTAAAAGTCTTGTCTTTATGTTCCTCAACACTTCAGTATTTTAGTAATAGTGGTTAAGGTAAAAACCAATGATGCAATATCTTTACATATGATTAAAGTACACTGATTCATGACTTCAGTAGAAAATATGAAAGAAAACTTGAATGTGTTTTCAAAGATAGGGGTTAACAGGAATGAGGAGGGCACCAATTTTTAACATTTATCATAAAGTGAGAACACTTTATGAAAGTGATTTCAGTATTTGAATTGAAACCATCTTGTGTACAGAACTGAGTGAGTGTTGGAAACATTGGAAAAAGCTTTATACTCTTCTGTTGACTGCAGTAGGTGTTAACTGTGGTGGGCAAAGTCATTTCGCTTTGCACCAGGCTTGCTTGTGGGTAATCTGCAGCATTTGGGTATGCAGACAATTCTTTGATTGCTGTTATTTATGCTTTACTTCTCAGATTAGTTTTGTGTTTAAAATGATTGCACTTTTCTAGCAGCAGAAGAAAGCAGCTCTTCCCCGAATTACACCTTCTGCACTGATTTGTCCTGGTGGTGCTAAACTTACTCACTTGTTCTACTGTCTTGCAAGATATGCAGTGATTGAGAACATGAAAAAGCTCTCTGTAGGTAAGCTGTATAGGACAATAAAAATGCTTAACATGCTATGTTTGTAAATGCATCAAGTCTTTAATATATGACAGGAGCTTTAAGAAGTTCTTAGTTGGATGCTCAGGTCAGAGTCTTTCACAGGGTTCTGCACGTGCACAGAGCTACTGCTAATAGTGCAATGCAGATTGTTTTGCTCTCTGTTGCTTTATGGGTCTTGTTCCAAGGTTCACCTGTGCAATGCTCTGCACCATTAGCCACACAAGCAATGGTTTAGTCCAAAAGTATTGGAGGGCTGCACTATTTTTTTTCTCAGAACTTGAGGAATTCTGAAGGATCAGATCTGTGTGTTTCAGGCATCTTGTATTATTGTAACCTAAAGAATATAGAAAGGGAGTGAGAGCGAGGGAATGAAGATGTATACAACAGAAAAAAAGGCAAAAGAGGCAGTACACTGCATGCTATGTTTCAGTGCAGGTACAAATGAACATCTTGATTTGTGATTCTTGCAGTTTGATCTGGGTAGATTAGGAAGTTGTCCATTTGCTAAAAGCAAATTATGTAATCCAAACCCTGGCTTCTATTTAGGCACTGGTATACCTTTTGCTGAAGCTATAATGTGGAAACCTCAGAATATGGACATAGCAAAAGCAAGACACAGAGTTGCATACAATAAACTGCTGCAAAATCTTCAAAGGGAAGACTTTGTTTTTCAAGAATACAGGAGAAAAGCAGGGTAAGTAATGCATTAAAAGAAAGTGAGTCTTTTCATAAAAGCTGACTTGTGTATGTGTTTTCAGAAGGATTTGAAGTCTAGGTATGCTTTACATCACAGAACTCATTCTGTTGAACTCCTCCCATATTTTCCCTCTTTACTGTCTAAAGAAATGAATCGTTGAGGAGATGCTATATGTTACTTGGGCATTAAAATGGTCAGGGAATTCTAGATGTATAGCAGTATGATTTCTTCTGAAGGGTCATATCCTAAAATATAGCATTCTGAAGATGAAAGATTTGGTTTTGTTTATTGACTGTGAGACACATTTTATTTACTTAAACCTTAATTATTTCACCAAAAGTAAGCATACTTTTGATGAAATAATTAAGATTTAAGTAAATAAAATTCTTAGCTCTTGTTTATGGCAGACACTCTCAGCTTGAGAAATTTCATGAGCTGGAACTTTCTCTGCAAGCACAGAGTTATGTATCAGCAGAATTTACAGAAGTTGTGTGGGGTAGTTTACATGACTGGAGCACTGTCATGGACAGTTGTGAGTTGATTAGTAAATGGCAGAAAAGGGATTGCACTGTAGGTGGAAGAGCAGTGTCAGTAGTGTATGTGCTTGTAGTATAGCTTACCCTGGTATTCGCTGGGAAAGTAGTTCAGTGGTGGGTTAGCGATGTAAGAAACGAGAGTACCTAGAGGATGACTTTGTGATGCAGTCACTAAGAGTGCTGATAGGAGCGGTGCTCTTTTTGAACTCACTGTGTGTAAATGAGAGAAACAACTTCTTTGGAGACGTTACAGGGCTTTTTTTTTACACTGCAGCCAAGACTCTAGAACTTTAAATGCAAAGGAATGTGAGGAAGACAAGAGGAAAACTGATGACACTGGCATTTTAATTTGCGTGTATTTCCACAGGCCTAGGCATCTGTAGGAGTTACCTTGTGCAAAGCCTGAAAGCTCATAAATGATAGGATACTTTCAGAGATCCTTGCTGAAGCTCATGTGTCATCCATCTCCTTAAGTCAAAAAACAAACAGGTGCAACAAGGAACCAGCCTGATTAAGACAGTGTAGCAACATATGGAATATAGAAAAGGGAACTGCTCTTAAGACACAAATACAGAAATATTTCTCAGGTGTGCAGTGATGTATCTAGGAAGGCCTAAGTTCAGCTAAAGCTCCAAGAGCCAGCTAAGAGCTTGAATGAAGAATCCTGTAGTATATTATTAGGAGGTGGAAGTGCATGGAGGATTTAGATCTGCTTCTGAGCAAAACGGAAACTTGCAAGTCTCACTGGTTGGGATACCCAATATGTGCCTTGCCTTAGGCTGTGTGGGTAAGATCAGTAGCCCAGTTTCTGTGCCAAGAAGCAATGGTGAAAGAACCAACAAAACACTGATAGCAGAAGAGGGTAAAGCGAAGGTTTCATTGCTTTTGTCCAAGGGCACAGGGATACTTACCTGATGTTGTTTCAGAACAGATCTGACATATTTGGCAAGACAGAGGGCTAGTTAAATGGGTGAGCCCAAAGGGTGACAGTGCCTCAAAGTTACTCTACTGGTCTATGAGGGGAGTTCCTATGAGGCTGGTGCTGTGTCTTCTTAAGGAATATGGATTACAGACTTGAATACAAACCCACCAAAATTACAGACAGTGCCAAACTGTGAGGAAGGAAGATACTGCAGTGGAGGAAGCATTTCACAGAGAGACCTTGCTGGGTCTGGAGACTTGCACAACAAAAATTGTGTGGGGTTTAACAAAGACCAGTGTGAGGTCCTGCACCTGAGATAGAGAATAGTCCCCAACAGCAGCACAGGTTTGTGGGTGATTAGCTGTGGAGTAGCTCTGCTAAGAATCGGAATTGAGAGTAATGTGTGGCCACAAGCTGAGCATGAGCCAGCAGAGTGTCCTGGTAATCAGCATGCCGTGTTGTATGGGAATGAGCGCTGGTCAGCAGATGGTGGGAAATTGTATTATGCATCACTAATTTTTCTTCAGTTTTACTCCTTTCTCTCTTTCTCCTTTACATCTGTGTTATAGTATTTTTATTTCAGTTATTAAACTGTTCTTATCTCAGCTCATAAATTTTACCATTTTTCAGATTCTTCCTATTCTTGTAGGGCTGGGGAGGTGGGAGGTGAGTGGGCAGCTGTGTGGTACTTAGTTGCCTGCTGGAGGTGGCAATTCTAATGCCACATGTGGAGTACTATGTTCAGTTTTGATCAGCTCACTTGAAGGTAGAGAATAAAAGGTGGGAGAGATACTAGCAGAGGACTGCAGTGGATCAGAGGTTTTCAGAGTGTGAAATGTATGAGTAAAAGCTGTAGAAATTTGGGTTGTTTAGATTGAAAAAGGCAATGCTAGGGGTTTAATCAGAGTTTCAGTATCTAAAAAGTAGTTGTAGAGAACATGGAGGTACTCTTTCACGAAGATGTGTTCTAACAGAACAAGGCAGCAGGTGCTTCAGGGAAAAGTCCATCTGGAGATTTAAAAATATCTCTTGTGAGAACAATTAAACTGAAAAAGGTTGCCCTCAGAAGTGAAATATTGGAAATAGTCAAGACTTGGTTTGACAAGATTATGAGTAGCGTAATTAAAGGCTCTGCTTTCAATGGAAGACTCAAAAATACAATTTCCAGAGGTCAAAGTCTCCTAAATGCCTCTGATTTCTGTACTTCTGTGTCTCCTGTGACCTTGTTTAGGAAATATTACTACTGTTTACTGTTTGAGTGATACCCTTCAAAAATGTAATTCTTTTATAGATTTTTTTTTCATTCTGGACAATGCATCAGAACTCTGAAGATCCTTTTGAATGCAGCATGATTTAGGCACCTAGTTTTTCTGAAAATCAGGTGTTTTTGCATGCTTATAAATGCTAAAATGTCAATAAAAGCACTTAGGCAAAAAAGCTTCTGTGGTCTAGCTGCTTGTACTCCAGTATTCTGTTCTCTGGTCTTTTGAAAGTGAGGGATTTGGGTACTGTACAATTGCTGAATTTGTAGTTCACTGTGCTAATAAATACTTAAAGTAACTTAATTTATTGCTGTTGGGTATGAGAAACAACTGCCTCAGTATGTAGATTTGGAAAGAATGGACACAATTGTTTAATGCCTGTAAGCAATTCTGATAAGCCTGTACTAGCTGTTGAATTTTTTCCCAGGGTTTTAATTGGGGAAATAAAGTGGACGAAGTCTAAATATGCAGCTGTGCAGAAGCAGTTTTGCAGGTAAGTGCTTTTCCTTGTAACTAAATTAGGTTGTATGAAGTGGATTAGATGCTCAGTTTTATGAAATATGAACTGTAATTTCACTGTAGTCCACTTGAACTTTTGTTTTGCATGTGCATATAGGAAGAAACAAAATGACCAAAACAAAAATGATACAGCTGAGAGAATTCAGAAGGTGAGCATTTTGTTCCTGCTGTGGCAGTATGTTGAATTCTAACATTTCTGCAACACCTACTGTCAGATACTCTTATTTGCACTTGTCTACCTGTGATTATGCTAGCACTTTAATCTGCCTTCATGCTGTTTTGATACTCTGTCATTATAGGTATTATAGCAAACATTTTAATACAGTGTTTTCTCCTTTCCTGTTAAGGTCCGCAGTATGTGGACACTTATAGTGGAAATGCTTACATCTCTGAAAAAGGAAAAGGAAGTTGTGGATTCTGTACTTGAAGACTGTGTTAACCCATGTATTCTAGATGGAACTGATGTTGTTTTGAGTGTTCCAGGGTTGTTGACTTACAGAGTTGAAAGTAACGTACATGGAGTAAGTGGTTTTTGTCCTTCTTGCTGAATTGCTAAACTGCTTTCATTCAGTCCCCAGGGATGAAATTAAATACCTTAAAAAATTAAACAAGTACGTCATGGATTATTAGAGATAATTGCAGAAGGATGCATGAAAAACATATAATTCATACGCAGAGATTTCTTATTATTATAGTGCTGGTTTATATTTGTTATTTCTAACCCATTAACTTTTTCAGTTTAGTAAATACATTGGTAAGTCTGCGTGATTATAGTACTTGACTTTTTTGTTGTTTAGACATTAAAATTATGTTGACTGTTTTAACTGGTGCTTCAACTAACTGGCTTTTGTTTCCATTCTGTTGAATATGGTGTTGTTCAGTTATGGCATTGGTGGTGTTTGGGCCGTATCTTTTGGGGCAGTGGTCAAACAGAATACCTCATTGTTGGAGTTTTCTTGGCTTGTATTGCTTTAACCTAGAATGTATTTTTTGAAAAATGAAACTATCAGGACCTGAATCTAAGTATAACTTACACAGTGTCCTGGCTCTGACTACAGAAGACATAACTTTCTGATATTGGTACTGTTCACTTATTATTTTTTTAATTGCTTGCTCTATTTCAAGTTTGGTACAGGAAATTTATATGAAGATGGAAATCTGAATTTTCTAACAGTTATTCAGTTGCTAAATGAAGCCCTGATGACATTGAGAGATGAACATTGTCCATGTCAATTGAAAGAACTTCACAGAATTGAGAATGTGGTTACATCCTACAAGAATACACTACAGAAGTTGAACACAGAAAGGTAATTGTTGGGAGATTTTCTCTAATTGCTTGTTCTTAAATGGTAAGATCATGTCTACTGGAGTCTTTTCTAGAAAAATGTTACAGCAAAAATGTGTTGGTTCAGTCTTTTTCTTATGCCTCTGGAAAAATTAGTGTTTGTTTTAATTATTTATATAACTTTTTATTGAGATTCTTCTCTAGTTAGTTTCAGCTTTTTGTCTTTGTTTCATTAGTATTTTAGTCTTTATTCCTGGGGATCTCATTTGCTTGCTGATCTGGTTTTGCTTTTTTTTTTCCCTTGTTGCATTAATAAGTTCTGGGATTTTTAAAACTTTTGTCTGTAACCGGCTTAGGGAAATTTAAAGTGTTTATACGTTTATATGTTTTAGTGTAGTTTTTCCAATTCTGCTGTAAGAAATGTGAAGACTACCTAGCAGCAGCTTTTTTGGTTGTGAATTTCAGTTCTTAGTGTATGCATAAATGCATGAATAAATTGATACATATCAAAGGTTTGTCAGGATAAGGGAGTAGAATTGTTATCTCTACCAACAGGTGTCTTCATTTTCCATGTTTATATGTTACAGTCTACGAAGAAGGCAAGAGCATTGTGAGCCAAAGCGTCAGTCAATTCTCAAAAAACAGGAAATCTGGGAATCGAAGTGGAAAACGATTCTTGGCCAGTGTCCTTTTAATTTAATCTTTAAAGATGATCTAGTAAGTAGTATTCACTTTATCTGATTCTGGGAAAGAGAAAAGGGGGAAGGTGAGAGAGGATGTAGGTCTAAACTAGTGTGTTCTGTTACAATACTTCAGCTTTATATGTAAGGTTAGGAGACTCATGTAGTGCAGTATACCTGATTCTGCTTTAAGAAGTAAAGAGAATACATGTTTTCTTAAAGAGAATACATTTTTTAAAGAGAATACATTTGACTTTATTATACATCATTTATTTATTATACATATTATATGATGTGTTCACTGGAGATGTCGAGATGGTAGATCGGCATAAGTGAGCAGATTGGTTTTTGTTTTGTTTCTGTCTGTCCCCCTGTGGGAGCCGAGCATTTTGTATGTTCAGTCTGAATATTTGATGGTTTCTGTTTTTCCCCTTTTAAAGTGATGTATTTGATGAAGGGACAAGAATTTCCATTTTGACACTCACAATGACAGAGGTTATACCCTTATGTAGCTACCCACCAGAGAAAGGAGAAACTTCATGTTGTGTCTGATAGCTGGTTGGCAGGAAAGTTGTTTTAAATAACTGTCTGTTAATTGCTGTTGATAAACTGACTTTTCCTCCTGCTTATGTAACTTTCTTTTCTTTCTGAAAGCAACCAGCTTCATCACTTCAATCTTCTAGTTCTTCAGACGAAGATGAAGATAGTTTCTTTTATCAGTCACTTTCAGGTGGGTGAACAGGAGAAGCTTCTTTTTCTTCTTCCTCAACACCACAATTGTTAAAACTTATGTGGAGTCAAAAAGGCCTCTTATTGCATTTGCAGATGGTCTTTGATAGTCTATGGTAATTTGTTCTAAATTACTCTTTGCCAAAATTGCTTTGCATTTTTCAACTTTGTAGTATCTTGGAGATTCTCTGAAGCTTGGCAAAAACCCAGTGCTGCACTGTTTGATAGTTTGTTGTTCTTGCACAAAGGATGTTGAGACAGATGTCCATGTACAAAGGTTTATTCATGGATTCGAGAGAATACATTCAGTCTAACAGTAAAGGTTACTTTGGGTTGGAGGAAGGAGTAATAAAGAGAGAAAGAATTGACTGACCATCTAGGAAAAGAAATTGAAGGTGTTCTCCCACATAGCTATCTTTCCCTGGTGCACTCTGAAATACTTTATTCCTTAGTAACTGTGCCATTTAAGTGAGGTCAGGACCTCACTTGATTTGTGTTGGTTGCATTCAGTCATTAGGTTAATAGTGTTGATCAGAGCTCACTTTGATCAGGCATGGTTGTTGCACATGCTAATTGGCTGATGATCTGATGATATTTTACTAAATGACCTCATTTTACTTACTGACCAAGTCTTGACTGTCACTAGTACAGAGTTACAAGTTAAAAGCTACATAGCAAGGAGGAAGACTGCTTGAATCACATCATTTGCAGTCCCATTGAGGAAAAATGGCGTAGCAAAGGTGTATTGGAATTTCAAGATTCAAAACAATGGCGGGAAGATCCTTTTGCTGCAAAGGTGAAAGTACTGCTCCAGCTGTCTGAATGTGTATGTGGGTATGAGGCTAGAAGCTGCAGAGGAAAGGCTACAGAATTGGATTTGGAGCATAGTTTGCCTTAAAAATTTAAAAGATTGAAGCACTGTACTATGATACTATGAGCTGGTAGAATCAGAAAGCTTGAGATGAATCGATGTCTGTGACATTCTCTCTACTGTGATTGAGATGCATTATCTGATAATAAAGCCACTAAAAAAACTTAACTTCTACCTGTTAATAGGGTCAAATCCAAAAGCAAAATACTGACATCACCTAACTACTGAAAGTGAGCTTGGATTTTTGATGTGTTGAGTTGAATGTGACAGGAAATGCCATTTGTCCCTGCAGAAGCTGAAATTTAGGATTAGTAGAGAACTACAGAGTTTAAACTTTGGCTGTGTATTCGAGATGTGCCAGAGTTAGTACATTGTTCTAGACAGTCCATGACTGTGGTATGTGCACCTCCAATAATGTTCATAACATTTACTTCTGTAACACTAATTCAAAACTTTGCCTTGCTTGGACTGAGGCAGCAAGAAGGATGAGTATATCCACAGAGATATTATTGATTAAGGCATTTGGGGTAAAGGTTGGGGGAATTGTGCTTTGTGGAATTGATGTACCACACAGTTGAGGTGTATGTGGAGAGAAGGGGATAATGATGATGTGGCTGGAATTGTAGTTTGGAGGAAGGTAGAAGGTCTGATAGATATGTGCAGGGCAGCAGATAGAATCATGCTTCTTGAACATGTGTTGGGGAACAACGAAAGAGGTGCTGGCTGCTAGTTACTACAGGTTACTACAGGTACTGCCTGAGCAAAAGGATTGATATTACTATCCTGCTTATGTATTAATTTATTTTTCTTGAAGTGTAAAATCCATCCAGTGTGTAGTCATTACAGAAGTAATGTGAGTGAGCTGTGTCACATGGGAAGCCTAAGTGAAGAAAATGGAAGCAATACTAAAACTTCTGGGTTGCTTTTCTAGGTAATTATGACTGTCATCATGAAGAGTGCCATGGGGAAAATGATGGGGCTTTGGAAACCACGAGTGATACAGCATTAGTACCCTTAAGATGGTATGCCTTATGAGAATTTGATAAAAAAAGCAATAGAAAAATTAGTAGTTTACTTATTGGACTTGAATTTTTTGCATCACTTGAGTCTTAGTGGAGTATTTCAGTAGCCCACATTACTACTTGCTTTAGCAAGATAGTCCTAAAGTAACTGCTGCTTTCTTCATCTGATGACAGATTAATCAACTGGTTGCTGCTGAATAGGAGAAATAGTAGTCAAATTGCAAGGTTTTTTTCTTGCTTTCTAACTATATTTGAAGATTGAAGAGACAGATGGAGAGAACAGAAACTTCAGTTTCTCAGGCTAAACCTTCTCTACAAGGCTTTTTTCATTACTCTTCTTGAGAGTTACAGTCACATTGTTCTGTAGCTACTCTTCCTACAGTAGCAGCAAAGGGTTAAACACAGAACAATGATACCCTAGAAAGCTTTTTCCCTTTTGTCATTTGCTTAGTCCAGGAATATTTCATGACCTTTTGAATAATGTCTTTCATAATATGACTCCTACAAATGCTTGAATGTTACCTACTAAGAGACCAAGTGAGTTATCAAAGGAATGTTATCCATTCTTAAACATCAGTAGATGTAGTTGCATGTAAGTCTCAGAGGCTCTCAAAGTAGCTAACATTTAAATCCTGGGTTCTTTCAGTGACTTCATACAGCATGGAGGCTTGTCAGCTTCTGAGGCTACAGATAAATAACATCAAAAACATTTCGAGATTTGCTCTTCTAGCAAGTGAGGACTGTGCAGTTTTGACAGCTATGCAATTGGCACAGAACTTACTAGAAGTGATAATGCTGAAGTTTTTGGTAGCCAGGTGATTGTTAAATATCAAGTTTACATAGAAACAGGTCTGTGGATACAGAAATGGTTCAGACAAAGACTACATAGGAAAAATAATGTTGTCAAGTCTGCAGAAGACTTTCCAATTATCTTTTGTAGTAGAATGCAGAAGAGTTGTTTACAAGTGTATTAAAAATCCCTTATTTTTCTGTGTGCTAATCAATGGCGGTGTTTATTAATTTACTATTTTTGGGAGGCTGATACGCAACTAGGGCTAAAGCTGCTCTAATTGTCACACTGTTCTCCCTATAGTAAAACTGCTTTCTGATGACCGGGACGAATTGAGGGAAATCGTAACGGACAGATACGGAGCACACAATATATAACAGCCTTCTAAGATTTGCATTCCAGTTGTTTAATTTGTCTCTAAAATTGTTGGGTTTTTTTTGTCTCTCTCCCTTCTTGAGGAGCTCATGGGTGCCGTCATTGTCAGAAGCGTCTGAAAATGAAGACCTGTTTGAAAATGTATATATCTTTGAAATAAGTTAAACTTATGATATGTCCTTTTCATATTGGCTGAAACTTAGTGGAATAGGTGGAAAAGGGTTTTGGGGGTGGTTCTTTGGGGGCTTTGATTTGTTTTGTGAGGTTTTTGGGGTGGTTTTTTTGATGTTTCTTGACCAATATTTTTACACATTTGAGTTAGTCTGGCAAAATTGTAAAAACTAGCTCTCAGTGACTTCACTAAGCTTTAGGAAAGAACAGTAGGAAGTAGGTGCCCTTGTATCTGACTTCCTGTATAACATACAGTGTGTGACTGATTCCCTGTTTGCTGAAACAGTCTTTTTGATGTGGGCAGTGGTCAGACTTTGTTGCTTTAATGAAATTTAAGGATTAAAATGTGGTGTAAAAGCAATTTGGATGTATAGTTATCCCTTGCACAGCTGTTCACTGTACTGTGATCAAGGTAGTTGCAAGTGACTCATCTGTGTTGTATGTAACATCTATCCTAGTCACTACTTAGGTCCTACTTTGAATAGAGTTGTAAAAATATTTTGTATTTAGTTAGAATTCAAGACTGAAATATGTTTGTTGACTAAACACTGGGGCTATTGCAGTTCAGAAATTTTACAGCATACAATAATACATAATACAGATATTATGGTAATATCCTTTCTTGATTTTAAAACTACTACTAATTCCTGTGTATTCCTGTAGAACTTGAATACTTGTGTGGGAAATAAAGAGCCTGTGCCTCAAAAAAACTTAAAACATGGAAAGGAAGAATTCCCTACTTCAGAAATAGAGGAGAATGCAGATGAAAATGGTACCCAGCTGAAGACTCCTGTGAAAAAAGATGACCTTCTTGAGAAAGCCAGAGATGAACTGGCAGAGGAGGTTAGGAAGTAATTTTTGTTTGTTTTTAAGTAAACGATCACTTAGTTTGGAGAACAAATCACTAATTATAACAAAAAATATCTGTTGTAATCCACATACATCGAAAGGTACCTTTTTCTGCTAGATACTTATCAAACATGGAGTTTTAGAATGAACTGATAAAGTACACACTGAAAGCATGGAGTTTGTGCAGGCATCATACCTAAAAATCATGGTGAAGTGAATAGCATGTTCAGTAGAATCAACGTATGATTACACTTAAGTCTGTGAAGTATACTGCATATATTCAGAAACAAAAAGAACTGTTGAATTCGTAAGTTATACAGGTTAAATATTTAACAGGGACTTGGTAATTTTAAGCAGGATTGTAAATATTTTTCCTTTTAGGTATTCTATTTAATATTTGACTGAGGAATTCCTTCACAAGGGTTACTGTAAAATGTGTCACTTCTTATTTTGGAAAGTAAATTGCACTTTTAACTGAAATGATAGTCGTTTTTCATCTGCTAAAATTTTTGAAATACATGAATATATATCTAGTCTTCAAGCTTATGCAGTTCTTGGCTAATGTCTTAAATATATTCTATCTGAGCACATTTTCTTATTTGAAAAGGTGGATTCAGAGATGATGAGTGAACTGAGAATTGAATCTGATTTCAGTCCCTTCATTTTGTATTTGTAGGATACTATGGTCATTATGAACATAAGTAGTAAATAACAGACAAGTTAGTATAAGCCAAATTCTCCAGATGATTTGGAGAATGAGATTTATTTTTAACTATAACTGACAGAAATGAAGAGGTTATAATTTTGATTTCTTAGAATTCGCTCTTCTCTAACATCCTACAGATTGCAAAGTTGGTGATGTCTGAGCCATCCCACAGTGGTGAAGAAAAAGGAATGGCATTAGATGATCTCATTAACTCACTGTCTTTTAACCCATTTTTAACGAGGAAACAAATACCCCGAACTCCAGAAAATCTGCGTGAGTTTGAAACTCTGTTTTTATAGTGTTTGTTGATAAAAAATGGGGTTAGTTCATTGACATGTCAATGACACAAGAAGAAAAAGATAATTATTTCAGTGATGTTGCATGTTTTTCTAATGGGTCACTCTACCACAACACAGTAGACCTAATAAGATGTGAATACTTTGAATTTGATTTAAGAGGAGATTTTTTTCTTACATAGAATCCCCTTTGTGTTGAGAAAACCTAAACAATATAAAGCAGCTATACATATTCCCTCTTGGATTGCTTATGTCACTGAGGAGACAGAAAAAAAGCAGACTGATTGAAAGTACTAAAATTGTACTTTGGTTTGTTCCATTTAGTTACTGAAATTAGAAGTTCATGGAGAAAAGCTATTCAAACTGAGTGCTCATTAGACTCAGAGCTGTCCTCAACTGAAGTGGTGACGGAAGAATCTTCAATGAATGCTATACCCAGAATGCAGGAGGAGGTGGACTCTGCCTTTGTATGCTCTGAACCTGTGTCTTCTGTATCTGACTTGCATCCTCCTGTATCAGAAAAGAAGTCTCAATTAAATTCTACAGAATCTAGTTCTCAGGAGCAGGTGAGTGTAAGTCATACATTTGAATCTTCAGATTCGAAAACATCTGGAATTCAAGAAGGTGAGAGAACTGAATCAGAGGAACCAGATTGTTCTGCTTTGAAGGGAAGTTCTGTAGAAAATCTAAGCCAGACTTTGCAAAATGTAGAGAAGAGCATGAATATTCCAGATACTTGTTTGAAAAGTGGTAGTAGAACAAATACACTACCTTCAGACCACTGTCGCAGTTTTATAATGGATGAGATGCTGTGCTGGAATAAAACTTCTGTCAGTCATGGAACTGCTGACTTGGGAATATTGTATGAGACACTTCCAGAATGTGATGGTATGGATCTCAGCATATCTGAAGGCTCAGGCTCCTTTTTTTTTACAATGGACAGTGAAAATTTAATGGATGGCTCGGAAAATAATGAGGACGTTAAAAAATCAGACCTAGATATACTGTCCCTGTCCAGCTCACATGAAATGCTAAAAAAGACTGCATCTAAGAGTGAAGAGGAGCTGTATCAAACCCATAATGGAGACAAATCTCAAAGGTATACAGCTAAACTAAATATGATGTCAGAAGAAGGAGAGGAAAATGAGGATGATCCTTCCATGGATGAAGGATTTACCAAGATGCCATTGCCAAACTCTCCTGATGAAAGCAAACATTCTATGTCCTCTTTGCTGGTATCCTGTCAACAGGTGGATGGTACATGAAGTCCCATTAGACTTACTACATAAATTGAAGGGTAAGTGTCTTTATTCTTTATGCATCAAGATTTTGTCCATTCTGTCACTGGCTATACTACCATGAATAACCTCTGAGTAGTTGGACTGTGCTGTGGAAGTGGAGGGAAACAAATTATTTGTATGATTGTTCCTCATAGAGAATGAGACATTAAAAATTAAGGAAACATGCTTCCTCTAGTTCTAGAGTTCTATCAAACATCTTCCAAGTACAAGAGAAGATGTTCATCTGACTTTCTGCTGTAATCTAGAGTGGTTTAAAAAACAAAAAAAGCCTCAAAGCGCGTTAACTGCAATCTGCAGTTAGATTTTGAATAATCTGAACGTAGATTTTGAGAATTCGCAAAGATAATTTGGAATTTTGTGTTTACTCTGAACTAATTTGGCTATTTAGAAATGTGTCATATGTCATTTAAACTTCTGTGAGTTCATTAAGGTGTTGATAAAACTATCCTGCATTCCAGCCTGCCTATCCCCTTATCCCATTTCCAACAGAAGTGTCAACTGTTTAACCAGTATTGCAGTGTTTAGTTACATGTGAGGTTTAATTATTGAAGTGCATTGATAAAAATGAACTAGTAATGGAGGACCTCCATGAAAACAGATGGTATGCAGGGACGTGATGAGGCAGGCCACCACCCACTTGAAGTTGAGTCTGGCAAGGGATATCAATGATAAGTACATCAGCAGGAAAAGGAAGATTAGGGAAAGTGTGGGGCCATTGTTGAAGCAGACAGGTATCCTGGTGATGGAAGATGCTGTGAAGGTGGAATTAGTGAATGCCTTCTTTGCCTTAGTCTTTACTGCTGAGGTTGTCTTTCAGGAATCCCAGACCTCAGAGGTAAGGGAGGAAGGCTGGAGAAAAGAGGACTTGCCCCTGGTTGTAGAGGGTTCAGTTAGAGGTCAGCTAGACAGACTTAATGCCCATAAGTCCATGGGCTCCAGAGGGATGCTCCCATGGATGCTGAAGTAGCTGGCAGATACTGTTGCTAAGCCATTCTCCATTATCCTTGAGAAATGGAGAACAGGAGGTGCCTGATGACTGGATGAAAGCCAGTGTTACATCCATCTTCCAAAAGGGCAACAAGGAGGAACCAGGAGACTACTGGCTAGTCAGCCTCACCATCATCCGTTGAAAGGTGGTGGAACAGATCATTCAGAAGATCATCACCAAGCAGGTAGAAGAAATGGTCATCAGGAATAGTCAGGATGGATTCACCAAGTAGTCAGGATGGCCATTAGGAGTAGGCAGGTGGAAATCATACTTTACCAATAGCCTTCTGAGATGACATGGCAGGGTGGGTTGGCTAGGGGAGAGCAGTGGATGTTGTTTGCTGTTAAAGAGACTTCCCAGTCTGGCCATTCATGGGACTGTCTGGCAGTGGCATTCCCAATGTCAGAGACTTTCATTGTTGGGGGTGAAGCCCCTTCACAGTGGGTGACTCCAGTGAGCTGACGGGTGCCCTGCTTGACTCCTCACACAGCCTCACCTGCAGTCAGAGCAGTTTCCTTACAGCTCCCAGGTTTCCCATAGCAGCATCTCAGATGTCTCAGTCCATAATGCCATTTATTCACAGTGCAGTAACACAGAAACAGCTCGAGCTGCTGCCTCTGAGCAGGACCCCCAGCAAAGGAACCCCAGGTCCTTTACATCCTCAGTCTCCCCCATGCAAGTCTTGCTCTTCCTCCTGAGTCTTCAGCTTCTGTCCCCACTCTCTGTGTCCGTCCACCTAGATGGTGTCACCAATCTTCATCTCCTTTGTTATCTGAAAGTTAGGCAATTCCCAGATCCTGATGTGTCTGTCAGTGTCCTGGTCATTCACCTGCCTGTCATCCATATTCATACTCCTTGTTATCCTAAAGTTTGGCAGTTCTCAGGCTCCCACACAGAGCTCACATTACATCTCAGTCATTACATCTCATTACATACATGCAGATGGACACTTGGGTATCCATCTGCATGGATTAGATGGTATCAGCCCTACCTTAATTTCAGCAAGGGTTTTGATACTGTCTCCCATAACATCCTCATAGGTAGGCTCAGAAAATGTGGGTTAAAGAAATGGACAGTGCAGTGAATCAAGTGCTGGCTGAATGGCAGAGCCCAGAGAGTCATGATCAGTGCAGCAGAGTCCAGCAGGAGGCCTGCAGTCAGTGGTATTCCCAAAGGATCAGTACTGGGACCAATCTTATAGATCAGTGACCTGGAGGAAGGGATCAAATGCACCCTCAGCAAGTTTGCTGGTGACACCAAACTGGGGGCAGTGGCTGGTCCACCTGAAAGCTCTGCTGGCATTCAATGGGACCTGGATCAGCTGGAGGGTTGGGCAGAGAGAAACCTGATGAGGCTCAGCAAGGGCAAGTGCCAGGTCCTGCACCTGGGGAGGAACAGCCCCAAGAGCCAGCACAGGCTGGGGCTGACCTCCTACAGAGCAGCTCTGTGAAAAAGGAGCTGGGACTCCTGGAGGATCACAAGCTGTCCATGAGCCATCAGTGCCCCCGTGGCCAGGAGGGCCAATGCCATCCTGGGGTGCACTGGAAAGAGTGTGGCCAGCAGGTCGAGGGAGGTGATCCTCCCCCTCTACTCAGCCCTGGTGAGGCCACACCTGGAGTGCTGTGTCCAGTTCTGGGCTCCTCAGCACAAGGGAGACAAGGAGCTGCTGGAGAGGGTCCAGGGGAGAGCCACAAGGATGATCAGGGGTCTGGAGCTTCTCTCTCGTGAGGAGAGACTGCAGGAGCTGGGACTGTTTGGTCTGGAGAAGACTGAGAGGGGATCTCACCAATACATAGAAATATCTCAAAGGTGGGTGTCAGGACGATGGTGCCAGACTCTTCAGTGATGCCCAAAAAAGAGGCAAGGAGGCTTCAAAAACTGAAATACAAGAAGTTCGACTTGAGGCAGAATTTCTTTACATTGAGGGTGGCAGAGCACTGGAATAGCTGCCTGGAGAGGTTGTGGAGTCTCCTTCTCTGGAGAGACTCAAAACACACCTGGACACATTTCTGTGTCACCTGCTTTAGGTGACCCTGCCTTGGTGGGGGGGTTGGACTGGATGATCACCAGAGGTCCTTTCCAATGCTGACTGTGCTGTGATTCTGTAATTTAATTAAGTACTTGGAATTTAATATAAACTCGTCTCAAGGAGTAGTGAAATTTATTTCTTTGTACAAGAAAGGTTTCATTTAGAACTGTAGCTTTGTTGCTAGCAACTGATGGGAGTACTTATCAAATGGTACTTAGAGTACCATTTCATATATGCTTTATTAAACATGTGAAACAACTTGAATATTTCTGTCTTAATAGTTGAATACTGTAGAGTGCAAACTAGTATGTTTTGTCTTTCAGATAAGAACAGTTCAATTGGAAGCTGGGCATGAAGGAACCTTCATCAGGATGGAATTTGTAAAGCAGCAGCATAACCAGTGCATTTATGGTTCACTTGAGTGTGTAGCATCTTCTCCAAGCAGATTGTCTGGACTGGGAAGTTGCACTCTTTTTGGTGTGCAAGGAGACTCTATTCCAGTCTCCTTATTTTAAGAGTCACTTGCCTGCTCTGACACTGCCAATTTCATTCATCCACTGTGGTTTTCTATATACAGCACATCATTTATATACTGAAATATACTTTCTTTTTAAGTATATTTTGAACAGCAGATGTTGAATAAACAGCATAACCCTAGAAAATGGAAAAATTAAATGTCAAAGGAGAAGTAGTGAAATCTGTTTATTTGCTCCTAATCCACATTTCATACCCTATCCCAACCCTCAACCTAACAGATGGAAATTTTTCTTGCATTCATTTTCTTACATTCAATGAAATTCCATTGCATTAATCTCTCTTACTGAGACTTCTGGTCTATATTGCCATCAATTCTACCTGTTGATACATCAATTTTACCTGTTGATAGAGGCTGTTCCCTTTTTCTAAACTTCACTGGAGTGCATATTTCTGTAGCTGTATTGCTGAATAAATGCTTCAAAGTTACAAAAACTTGCTGGTTGTGGTAGTGTTAGTGCTACTTGGTATTAACAACTGACATGCACATTATGTTGTGATGTAAAAGGTAATAGCACCTGTGGTAAGGGGAGAAAGTACAACTCGAGATTCCAAGAGTTAAACTGACTGTTGTAAAAATACTGACTCCTAGTCTAATATGTTTAGAGGCATTGTTAAATAAAGTTGTTTCTCTGTTCTGGATTGTCTTCCTCCTTTCTTCCAAAACAGTTAACTTGGGTTTTAAGAAGAAACTCCACCTGTATTTGACATCTTCCTTATAAAGAGAATTTGACAGGCTCTTTGAAAAGGCATGTAGGTGGTTGAGGAAACTGTAATATGTATAATGGCTGTGTAGGTTAGCAGATAAGAGGGAAGTGCTGCTTAATAGCTAGAGGTCTTTTCAAACCTATGATCCAGTTACCACCTTAGCTACTGGCTGCCTGGAACAGGCCCAGCTGTGTTCTGTCCATGCCTGGACTCTAGAGCTTGGCACAGGTGACTTCACAAACATTGCCCATGTAGCTAGTTGGGCTGTAGGCTAGCTACATGAAAGGATGTGGATAAGATCGTGGCCTATCTTAAGAAAAGTTAAACAGCATTTTGTGTTGCTACTGCATTGACAGTTTGGGATTTAAAAATGGCATTTAAAAATTGAGTTTCCTGTGAAGACCTAGCCTTCACACATAACTAATATTTGAGTTATGTATAAAAGCAGAATCTTTCCTCCCTGCAGTTAAATGTAACGTGATTTTTGTATTGTAAGTAGTAGCTCTCCTGTTCACTAGCTTGTGTTGGATACTTAGGTCATTTTTTGTTAGGCTTATATTGGAAATCCATCATAATTAATTTGAAATTCTAGGTAAAATTCTCATTTAGAGCAGTAATTTACTGATTAGTAAGGGGAAGTTGAGAATAGCAGGGTATTATGAACAGCCAGAAATACAACTCTGTATTTGTGTGACTTCTTTAAACCTAGGTAGGTATTTGCTAAGATTAATTAACAATTAATTAACAGTATTCCTAATGTACAGTATTCCTAATGTTTTATTCCTTAAATATCTCAAGATACCTATCAGAAGTTCTTGCCCATTAAGCCTGGAGAAATTCAGTTTCTCATGAACTTCCTAATCAAAAGATTCCTTTGTTCGCCTTTGTAAAAGTATGTAATTTGGGCTTCTGAAACTATGTGCACTGTATTATCTTTAGCTGAAATACAGTGCAAGGTACAGTACCTTACTTTCCTCTCCAGAGGAGAGCATGCTGTAATTTTGTGCAGCACTGCAGAGCAGCCAGTGTTTCACTCTTTAGAGTTGCCTGTTTATTACTATGTAAGCTCCAAAAGGATAGCTTTATGAACTTCTGTATTCCTTGGTCTCTTTTTTAAATTTTTTTTTTAACTTTGGAAGATTATACTTAGGTTTTCTTGCCAGAGCTTATATGCATTGCTCACAAAGGTTTGATGAAGTGTCTGGAATATTTTTCCTCCAAGTTCTATAATATTTATTATATCATGAGCAATGTGATACACAGAGAGAGTTGGGCCTGTTCAGTCTCAAGAAGAATCAACTGATAAGGGAGCTAATCAGTGTGTGTGTCTGAGGGGAGGGTGTCAGTGGATGGATCCAGGCCCAGTTCTGCTGAGCAATAGCACAAGAGTCAACAAACTGATGTGTAGTTAGTTCTGTCTGAACATGAGGAGGAACTTCTTTAGTGTGCAGTGACAGAGCACTGGAAAAGGTTGCCCAGAGAGGCTGTGGGGTCTCCCTCACTGGAAATACTCCAGACCCATCTAGATGTGATCCTGTGCAATGTGCTCTGTGATGACCCTGCCTCAGCAGGGAGGTTGGACCACCTCCAGCCTGACCCATTCTGTAATTGTATCAAGTGCTGTGGTGTCTGGTAGTAGCATATCAAATAATCAATTCATAGCTGTGGCAAAACATAAATTGCTCTAAAGTTATATACAGGATAACACATAACTTTGTAGCCTGTGCTTTGTATGTTCTCTCTGTACTGAGAGACATATCTATTTTTATTGAAAAGCTGAAAGAACATTTGAAATGTCACTAATTCACTGAGCATTGAAAAATGCAAATACAGTCATGTGAATTAATTTCTGCAAGTAATGGGAGAGAATCAAAACAGTAAAAACTACAAAATCACTGGTTTGAGCCCCATACCAGCTGCTCTGAACAAAATCAACTCTACCCCAGCCAAAACACATTGGGGGAAGATGGGATGAATAGGGACTTAAAATACGAGTACTTAGATTAATTTCAGACAGAGAGTCTTCTAGTAAGCCTGAATTACATTAATGGCTTGATAGTTCTGGTTCAGTCTTCTGTGTTGCATCATTTAGAAAAACTTTGGCAGGGATTACTCTATTGGTAGTGATAGCAAAACTGTAGGAAATCTTCCCCCCTGCAGTGCTGAAGTTCAGCTGGGTTAACTGCAGTGGGGCACTGCTTGGAGGTAGCTCCTCTGTACGGCAATGCTTTCAGACCGTCCTCCCTGGAGATACATACCTACACTTCAGTCTGTGTGGAGCTGTTCAGCTGTGTCTGCTGGACTGTGCATGGGCTTACAGCGGGGGAATTCTGTGTGTAACTGGCAAAAACCACAACTGCAGAGAGTTTGCGTCCCTTTTTGTGTCTATTGTGGGCATTTAATCACTTCTAAATAAGATCTTACTTTGGATGGTGTTTTACTGTGGCACAAACACTGGTTTCTGATTCATTTATGTGTAGGCACTCATCCCAAGGTGTGACTCTAATCCATAGTCACACATAGTTTATGTACTTCTGGCAGTCTGTCTATTACAGCTGTATACATTTTACTAGTTTGCATGTAAAAATACCAGTCAGAGAAAGCTGCAGGAAAGTTTCTCGTATTTATTATAAAGTACTCCAGGAGCCAGGAACACAGTCATTTCACTGGTGTTGGGACATTATTAATTGTTTAAATAGTTGATTTTGCACACTGTCTTTTTTTCTTTTTTTTTAAGGAGTTCAGTAATGACACAAGTAGAAACAGTCATTGTTCCAAGAGGTTTTCAGACTAAAATCTAGTGAAGAATCCCATTGACCCATTTATTCATCCTGTTAAGATCCCTCTCGATGGCAACACACACAATGGGTGTATCAGCCACTTCTCCCAGTTTTCTATCATTTGCAAACTGCCTGAAGGTGCCACGTATCCCATTATATATGTAATTTACAAAGATATATATAATAGCTTTTACCCATTTCCCAGTCATTGGGATCACAGCTTGTGGTGGCCCTCTGACTGGACTTTGTGCCACTGATCACAACTCTTTGAGTCCAGCAGCTCAGAACATTATTTATTATGCCTCAGGGTCCACTTACCTGGCCCATATTTCTGTCAGTTTGTTGATGAGGTTGTTTTGGAGGACAGTGTCAAAAACCTTACCAAACTCAAGATATGCAGTATCTTCTGCTCTGTCCCTCATCCTACAGAAGACTGTACCAACCCCGTCTTCTTGTAGAAGGTTTTCAGTTTGGCCTAAGCATAATTTCCCTTTCATGCTGACCACTCCAAATGATCTCCTCCAGCTGACTTGACAGCCAGTGTCGGGAACTGATTTTCCAGGATTATTTACTCAACCATCTTTACAAGGACTGAAGTTGAAATCTTTCTTGCCTTTCTTGAAGACAGGAATGATGTTTACTTTCTCCTAGACATAAGGAACCTCTCCTTTGTTGTCACAACCTTTTAACAATAGAGAGAATCGCCTCAAAATTACATTACAATACTCCAGTATTGCTTGTGGGTACTCCATAGACCTGAGCATACCATTTGTTTAAGTGCTTCCTAACCTGTTCCTCTTCCTTGACCCAGTCTTTTCCACTGATCTCAGGGACATGGGGTTGCTGAAAGCTAATCATACCAGTAAAGACCAGGGCTGAGACTGAGAGGCAGTGGTCACATGTTCACTTTTCAATGTAGTTTGTGTAGTCAGGGAGCATGAACAGCCAGTTAGTGCAAATCAAAGCTGATGATCTTGAAGAATGATAAAAATATTTGGTGTGAGCCAAGAATGGTTTCTTAGGGGTTGACCAGCTGTACTGGTTTTCATTTTAGGCAGATTTTCTGCAGCAGGAGGAACAATTTGTGTGTTAATACTGGTCAGGGATTACTCACCATTTATCTCTAAGTCCTCTCCCTGCTGCTTAGAAGGTTTAGATTTGGAAGCCTATATCAGTCATCAGTTAATATTTCTTGCAATTGTTGTTTTTCAGTTAGTGGGAATTGCTAGTGGTTAGAAAATTGTGACTTTATCAAGGACTTACAGTTTAATGCTCTGACAGTAATTTTTTAGCTTACTGCATAAGTAGAAGGCTTAAATTAATATCTTTTTACATGTTATTTCAAAACAGAAATTTTGAAAATATTTACTGAATAGAAAAATCAAAACTTTCCTAATTGTAACACAAGTGGATTAAGAAGGGATGCTGAAGACACCTTGTCCTTCTGACAGTCCAGGTTACTGCATGTATAGTAAAGGGTCACTTAAAGGGGACTTATGAAAAGGATCCTTAATCCCTGTGAGATCAATTACCTTCTTGTTTCTCTCTAAGTAATTACTCCACAAGTAATATCACATTGTCTTCCTGTGGGATAAAAGTCCAAGATAATGGGAATAATTGTATTTGCTATTGTTTAATGTCCTGAACTTTTCACCAGGAGATGGCAGCAGGCTGATATTAGTCACAAATACTTCTACTGCTTATTGTTGGATAAACGTGGAGATACTGTGCTAGATACTTGAAACAGTTTATCAGAACTGACACCAAGAAACCCGGCATGGCAAAGAGTTGTGAAGCCTTTTTGTGGGTTTCCAGCTCTGTCTGGCTGCTGGTCTGCAAGTGCTCTGCAAGTCCTGGCTACTGCTCAGTGATGTCCTTTCAGCTGAAAGTTTTTCAAGAGTATTTATTTATATTAAGAAAAATCAGAGCAGGTAGAACTGTTGCTTTAAGAAGCTTGAATTGTTACATATTGCATTTCAGCTCAAGAAAATATTTCATTCTGTTTCTAGAGTTAATTTTTCTGGCAATAAACTTCAGTTAAATGTGAATGCACATTTTCTGTGACAGAAACAGCAAAAGTGAAGAAAGAACTGGAGCCAATACTGGATGGTGCAGAAAGAATTATTGTTTTCAGAGAAAAGCCTATGTAAATAATGATAAAATATGTGGAATTCAGCAGCTCTTGCAAATGTTTTGTGGTATCTTTAATGGAAAACAAGCTAGGTTAGCCATAGAAGAAAAAAGATGTGTTTTACCCTCTAGCCATAAATTAGTATTTGCCATAGTATATGTTTAATGTAGTCAAAAGTTAGATACAGATATGCCAGAGTTAGATACACTTATGAATATTTTATTTTTCAATACATTCAAATATTGCAGAATAAATTCACCATTGCAAACCCATCCTGTCAAAGAATGTAAGCAGGTCTTTCTCTTAGAAGAGAAATAGCAAATCCAGCCAGTGTGATCCATTGCACAATGGACTGATGAAACTTACTGTAAAACCTTGGTTATTTCCCTGTGTGCTGAAGGCTGAGTTCCATTAGCATGTTCAGTATGGGCAGACACGTAAGAAGAGGTAACCAGCCTGAGATCCCTTGCTCTTACCCAGACTCACCTGTCCACTATCAAACTACAGACTGGGTCCAGGATGCCACAGTCTAAGTGTTGCCTGCTGTTGCCATTTATTACTGCATGCCGATTCCTAATCCACATCCAAAACAGTGATGTGCCTGCAGCTGGCTTTAATGACCTATTTACAGCAAAACATGGAAGCAGTTCCAAAAAAACCCCAAGAAAAGTAAAATATACAAATGCTTTTAAACTGTGGCTCTCAAGTGATTCTTCATCTGTGAAAAATTTGATGTTTGTTGTCAAAAACATCAAATTATACCATACTCCATACTGACAACGGGTCTGGACTGATCTGCTACACACAATCTTAATTTCTGTGATTTCTGAGCTGGGAGGAAACTGGTGGAATTTCTTGCTGCTTGTATTCAAAGCACAGAGAGAGATAAGGAGTCCAGTGCTCTCCGAGTTCTTGGCTTTTGCAGAGAGAGAGACAGGGAGTTAGGGAGTTTTTCTTTGCTTTTTTTTTTTTTTTTTTTGGTGGTTTTCCTTGTTAGCTACAGCAAGAAAGTTTTTTCCAGGACTTTCTGGGTCTTTTTTCTGGAACTGTTCAGCTTCTCTCTGGTCCAGAATCCCAGGACAATTGCCTGGGGGGCTCCTGAACTGCTGTGTGGATGCCGGGCCCGAGCCCCAGAGGGAATGAGAGAGACGGAGCGAGCCAAGCTGCACCCCACAGAAGGACTCCCTGAACTACAGAAGGACTTTCTGAATTTGCTACCTCTTCAGAGCAACAAGAGGTTTAATTGTTTAATATGATTCATTTTTTTCATGCTTGTGAGTACTTTGCTTGTTAAATAACAGTTTTTTCCAGTTTTCTCCAAGGAGATTTTTCTTATGAACTGGTTGGGGGAGAGGCTGCTGGAATTTGCTTTTTAGAGGAGACACCTTCAGGAAGTTTTTGTCCCAAATCTGTCCCAAACCAGGACAGGCATATTAGGAAAATTACATATGAAAACTTCAAGATTCATTATATGAGAAGAGCCTTTCCAAGCATATTTATGAAAAAGTAATCACAATGTCATTATTGAAATAGTCCTTTCAATATGCAAGACGTCATTCATTTGTGACATTTGGTTAGTTTAAGACATCCACTTGCATTCTCATTAAAGCCTGTGATGAGGTTCCATGTCTGATGACCAATTTAGTGTAAGCCAAAAAGCAGGAATGAAGAATGTCAGATTTCAAAGGTTCGTGTATCTTTTTTATTGAAAATATTTCCATGCGCTTTACTTAGCGTGAAAAGTAAAGTTTCACATGGGTGTACTTCCAGTATGTTCCATTTGTTTTTTAAAGGGGACAAGTACCTCTGGCTAGTGAGCTATCATGAATTCATGCACCTGCAAGTAAGTGCAGTACTGTAAGGGTGCTTTAACAGGCCAAATACACAGTGTATATTTTGCCAGATTTTTCTACAATTAATGCAAGCTGCCTAGTTATATAATCAAATTGATCACTAAAAGCAAAATCCTGGTTCCCCAAATAATGGTTCTTCCTAGAGTTATGATGCCACTTTTTCCTTTTCACACACTTCATCCTTCCTCCTTAAGTCCTGGATGCCCCTCTGAGGGCTTTTCACAGTCCCCTCCAATATGTTCATATCCTTTTATTTTGTCTGTCCTCTTGTAAAGACAGATAGTGCCTTCAATGTCTTTCAGCATGGTTTCTTCCCAGCCTCCCCCTAAGCATATTTGCTCCTTCTAGTTTCAGGAGTTCCTCTTCCCTGCTTACAGCCTGATTCCTTGCATATATCTGATTCCTGCAGAGACTTTTCTGATGGGAAACTTGTGGGAACTGCATTTTAAAGTGAATGAACAAGACATACCTTCTGGGATCCTAGTTGTCGGTCAAAAGGGCAGGAGGAGGTCCTAACTGGACTCACAAATTATTCAAGTGCTTACATCCTGCTTCTTCAAAGCAGAAAAATCCTTGAGAAAAGCCCCATGACATTTTCTACTGTTTCCAGAGATGTCTTTGAGAATATCCATGTGGTTTGTTAATTATATTGTGTATCAACAGTTCATATAAACCATTGTGCCAGTGAGAGGTATTATTCTACACTCTTGTAGAGTTAGCCTAGGGATTTGATCAGAAATGTGTGTATACTGCACTAAGACAGCAGTGACTGTGTAAGACTTTCTGAATCTAAATTTCCAGATTAATTTGATTTTTTCTCCATAGAAAAAAACTGTACTGGACTGTATGGAAAGCGGTGGCAGAGATTAGGGAAATGAAAATCAAGCAATTAGAATTCCCATCAGCAGTGTATGCCTGCAATTTGTAAAGTTTTACATATGTATGTAGGAATAAGAAAGAATACAAAACTGTATGACCACATTAACACAAAGGGCAGAGAGCATGGCTTCGCCTGCATAGGCACAATACAGCTGATGCACCAGTTTTATGTAAAAAACATTGGGAATTTTTGCTAAAGGCAGCTGTAATGAAAGAATTGGATAGATGGCTGCCAGGACAGAACCATGCCGCACAATGCCAAAATCTAGGACTTCATCACCATGCAGGATAAACGTGGATACAGGAAACAGGTCAACAGGAAATACGAATTCTTCCCAATGTATAACTTTCTTAATTTGATGGGCTTTTTCTCATCAAAAGGGGTTTTTATACCTTAAGAACTTCTGTCCTTCAAAAGTAAAGTGACTGTCAAAACAGTTACCCAAAATTTACATTCAATTCTCTAAGCTACATGGATTCATAGAGCAGCTTGTGATCTTTCCATGATGTTTATATTGTCAGAATGCACTGGACTTTTCCATAGCAGTTTTCCACGACAGTAAATCTGGAAGATTAAGCAATCATGAAGTTCATCATATAGTGATGAGCACTATACATCTACAGACACCTTTCTCTTTTGCTAAACTTTTGCCCAAAATTGCAGTGAACACTGCATGCATGCAAATGGTTAAAGCCTGCTCTCGACAGTTACTTATTAATTTGGAGGTGACTGAACCATCTTTTCTAACATGTGGTGAATGTATGTGTTGGTGAAAGAAGTGATGTTTGGCATCCAGACTTCAGCCTTCTGATATGGCACAAAGAAAAATGTTTCTGACTTGTGTGGGAATTACAGATAATCTTCCAAATATTTCTGGTTAACATGCTTTTGTACTGTTGTGGTCACAAGAGCTTCAAACATCTCTCAAGGGAGACCTTTCTCTTACTGTACATTCACTATTTGTTTCAAATCCATTCACCATCTAAAAGCAGAAAATTTTACTTTTCATATGCTCCTTTTACTTCTATATTCAGTATTTGTATGTGATATACTTTGATACTTCGCACATGGATGATCTTCCCTTTGCATGCATCTCATCTGTCATCTGTTCTTCTGTAACTCAGTCAGGTAGCTGGGCCTCTGACTGTATCTCCATAGCCTGGAAGAGAAGGTATTTACAAAAATGAAGGCTCATCTTCAGTCATTTTCTTTGCAATCTAACTGTGGGCAATCAGTTCTTGTTATTAGAGCCTGCCCCAATTCTATACCACATTTTTTACATCCCTGTCTTGTTTTGCACAGCATCATCATGCCATCTAAACAAGAGATTTCTATGCTGTTTTTCAATCTGTCCATTCACAGAAATTAGAAGTGGTACAAGAAGTAGATTACGTGGTTGAGGAGATGTTGCTTTTCCCTGTGAGGGTTTGTTTTAGCAAGGGAGAACTAAATTCTCCTGAATTAGTTCAGGTATTTATGGGCTGCAGTTTTTTCTCTCAAGCAGTAGTACTATGGCATCCATGACCTCTGTGGACAGTAATTATTAGTGTAAGCCACATAGCAAATATCCTGAATTCTGCTTCTGAGCTGCAACTCCAGGGTGTCCTCCCTGGTTTAAACAAGTTTTTAATGTAAGCTGATAAATTATTCATGAGATCCATCTCAGCTTCTGTTTAGATAAATGAAGAAGACCTTTCTTCAAGAAAGGTATTCTTTTTACCCTCAAAGGGTCTGCTATTCTTCCAAAATTATTAGTAAGCCTCCCCATCCTTATGTATTTGTTTTATTTTATTAGCAGTATTGGTGAGACTATCTAACTTGATAGACCTCAGTCAAGAAAAAGCGTAATTTGGAAAATCAGAAGACAGTGAAAATCAGAAAAATTAACAAAGAAATCCCAACCCCACAGCTAAGCAAACAAGCATAGCAATGCCAAAATATAGGTATCATTAGTTTTTAGAAAAAAGGGGATGATTTGACAGCTGCAACATCAAAATGATTACACAGCAATTTTAACTGTTTAGTGCTGACATTAATGTGCTGACTTGCTGCAGTCACAAAACAGTGCCTTCAGTCCTGAAGAATCATGTAGTTATTTTATAAATATTTATAGCGCCTGAAGGAGTAGTAAGTGTAGCAAACCTCTAAGTCTAGCATTGTTCCACTCCTTGTTGTTCAGAGTATTGCTATTTTTCTCCCATTATTTTCCAGTAAAAAATATTTTCAGGCATGTCTGTGCGTGCAGAAAAAAAGTTTTCATACTATCATATGTTGGTGGTGAATTATCACTGATGGTCCTCTGCTGCTTGTTGTGTACAATAGAGTGAGTATTACAGTAAAATCTGAGGGCATACATCATAATTCAGGGCAAATTTGACAAAATTCACTCTGAAATTCACCGAAGAAAGCAGAATTATATACAAGAGGAAGGGGGAAATACTTGAGGTGTAAAATCAGTTGTGCTGCCAGATCATGCAGAAAACTTCATCACTGAGCAAAGACCATGGCAGCCTGGGATACTGCTGTCTGCAGGCAATCCTGGCCTTTTTTCCATCATGGGCTGTTGAGAAGTCCCCTAGCATCCATAAGGGCAGGAATGTCTGCAAGGGGAAAAATGTGGGTTCCAGCAGCTATTCCCTGCCTGCTCTGTGAGGTGTTCAGAGAGGTACCTGCACTGCATGCCCTTGTCCTGCTGATCTGCAGGACCCCTCACCCCCCTGCTGCCAAGTGCTACTGGGCAGGTGCAGGAAGCTGCCTTGCAAACATCCACCAGGATGCAGGATAATGTATCTGCACAGGAGAGCCTCTGTGGTACTGCAGGAAGCTGCACAAGGCCTCTCTTCCATACCATCTGGGAAACACGGCCACTCCAAATCCTGTGCATGCAGCCCAGTTGTAATGGGATACTAACTGAGGTATTAGTGAAGTGACATTAACTTGCTCCTCATCAGCCATTTCTTCTTTGCAAAATGCTAGTGCTGGTACCTGGCTGTGCCATATGTAGCATAGCTATTTTCCCCACTTAGATCTGAGTGAAGTTTTACCCTAAAAAGCTGACATAAGGGCTTCCTCAACACTCCAGAACCAAGCTGAAGACTGGCCTGCTGCATCATGGACCTTAGGAGAGCAGAAGGACTAAACCAATGTGAAGCCAGCAGATTTGGAGCAGAAAGAATAGGCAGATCATTTTCCCTTGGAGAGTCATGAAAAATTCCAGAGAATGCTGGAAGACCACAAGTGTGGCCAGAAAGTTTCAGTGCTGTCTTGGAAGGTTTTTGTCAAAAAATCCATTCCAAAAGGGTCTCATGGGCTAGCAAGAATGAGCACATTCATTGTTTATGTATCTTCCTGTTTGCCTCTCCTTCAGTTACATGAAAGTGTAAATTTTATAAAATTCTTAAGGAAGTGGCTCATCTTTTTTTTCTCCCTGAGATTTGCACTCCAAAGTGTTTTCTTTTAATGTTCTAATTGTCAGGGATTATCTATGTTCTGTTCTGTTCCCTGTAAGGACTTCCTTTTTCAGGTCCTGACTCAAAACTCCTTTGAGACCAAAATGAATCCACAAGGTCTCCTCCTGATTCATGATTTCACAGAAGGAGTTTTGATGCAAGTGAGAAACTGGTTTCTCAGAAAGATGGTGAGCTTTATTTAAGCCCTCTGGGGCCTTCTTTCCCTGTTGTGTTGCTTTGGAAAAAGATTCAGTATATGGAGGTGTATCCTTAAAAGTAGACCAGAGATAATCTGTACAAATGTAGGCAGTTACTTGCTGACCCTAAATTGCCTACAATTTCATATTTAATTTAACAGGGACTGTATTAAGTATAGAATTCCTTTCAAATGACTAATTCATATCTAACTAAATGTCACACTGGAAGACATATATTCATTAGGAAATAGTGATTTTGCCAGGAATGATGTATGAGGCATCAAACCAGAGGTCTCCTCCTCTCACTGTAATTCCTGTGGGCTGGCTCCTGAAGTTTAAGTTTACTTCTTAATCAGTAAATCACACTCATTGTAGAGTGTTTGACTCAAAGCAGAAAGGGACATAAACTTCTACAGCTCTGGGAAGAAACCCAAGGGTGGGATCCCAAGCCTCTTTGTGACAGGATGAGCGTTGCCCACCCTATTCTAGCCTGGTCCCAATGTGTGGAAAGAAGGAAGTCACCAGTGATAGACAGTCCATGGTGGCATTTTAGCTGGATTAGTATGGAGATTACTCAAAAAATCAGTTTGTTCCCACTGTCCTCATTTTTGCAGATGTAATGGACATGTCTTGCACTACCCAGACTGAGCTGCTTTCAGAGACATCATAGAATGGCTTGGGTTGAAAAGTAATTTAAAGATAATTTAGTTCCAACTCTGGTGCCTTGGGCAGGGATGCCTTTCACTGGACCAGATTGCTCAAAGCTCTCTCCACCTTGACCCTGAATATTCCTAGGGATGGGGCATCCACAACTTCTTTGGGAAACCTGTGCCAGTGCCTCACACCCACTAACAGAAAAAAATTTCTTCCTAATACCTAATCTAAAACTACTCTCTTTCAGTTTGAAGCCATTCCCCCTTGTCTTGTCACTACATGCTCTTGTAAAAAGTCTCTCTACATCTTTCTTCTAGGCTCTCATCAGGTGCTGGAAGGTCACAATTAGGTCACCCTGAAGCTTTTCTTCTCTAGGTGGACTAATCCCATTTCTCTCAGCCTTTCCTCACAGGAGAGCTGCTCCATCCCTCTGATCATTTTATTGACTCTCCTCTGGACTCACTCCAGCAGGTCCATGTCCATCCTGTGCTGGGTCCCAGAGCAGCCCTGCAGGTGGGGTCTCAGNCTTCCTGTTCCTCCACTGGACCTCTCTGAAAGACCACTCCCACTTTACCCCCTCATGGGTGCAGCCCCTATCCCCCCACTTCAACTCCTCCCCGGACTCCCTTCCCCACTGCATTGTGTGTATCTTGACCCCTCCTACCTTCCCCCAGTTACATGCCCTGGAGCCTCCCCTGTTCTTGGCTCTTTGCCACTAGCTCCCCTCAGGAGCACTTGTGTTCCTGCCTGCTCCCGCCTCTACCCTGTCTCCTCAAATTCCTCTTACCTTCACCCCACCCGGACCCTCCGACCCACCCTCAGTAACCCTGCTGGATTTCTATGCAGAGAGCCCTCTCATCTTTCTGGTGAGGCTTCAATTACTCCACCTGGGCTTGGGCATCTGGTGGGCTGGGGGAATTGCTGACGTAGCCTGAAGGGGAAACGCTTTCGGTGCTGCAGGCACCCCAACAGCCCCTGCCCGGGGAAGCTACCTGGGCACCCACAGCCCAGGACACGTCTGGCTTTCTGGGCTGTGAGTGCCCATGGCTAGGTCAGGTCCAGCCTCCCATCCACCAGCATCCCCAAGTCCTTCTGGGCAGGGCTGCTCTGATCTGTTCATCCCACAGCCTGTGTTGGTACTTAGGGGGTTGCCCTTGTTATAAGTGATTGATAATTCATGCTGGAATAAATATTGTTTTATATATTAGAAATAGTAAGCAACTGCACTGGGTGAGGTAAACCACAGGGAAAGGAATTCCAAGTGTCTGCATCCGAGCAGATGGCAGAGCTTTGGTCCATTGTCACCAGAAGCCTGCAGCTGGGAGGACAGATTAACATGGTATCAGGCTGCTACAGTTCATACAAAGGAGTAGCCATGGGTGGAGGAGGTGTTATTGACATTTGAACACTCGGGGCCAGACTAGAATATAGCGTAACAGAAACCGGTGAGATGGGTGGAGGGACACACATTAACATTTTAACAAGGAGTCAGCTCGACACAGGAGAACGCCCATCACCGCCGATCTGCCTATCGGCCACAGGGACATCTGGTGCAGACGGGTGATTAAGATGTATCCTGCAGATAACCAAGCTCAATGCCAGGTTCCCGTAACTTGGAAGATACCATCCATCGCTTCTCGGAAAAGGCTTTTTACCAAGAGGAACACTGAAAGGAGTCCAATATGAATATGAGAAGAAGCTGAAGGAAACATACATGAATATGGAGGACACCATGGAAGGACAAAGAACTGAGCCTGAAGGCTGAAACAGAGTATAAAACTCTGCTCCAACAAGTCACATTTGGGAACGGGGTGGCTTGGTGCGACAGAGACCAGGCTTGTAGGTTCACCCAGCTTTGATCCTGGGCTCGGAGCTGCCTCTCGGCCAGTCAGTTTTCTGATTTGTAATTGACTGATAATAAATCAAAACTTTGTTAATTGTTAATTGGCTTGTGAAAAACTTATTTATAACACCCTGACACATTGTAGCACCTTGCACTTGGTCTTGGTAAACATTATAAGGTTCCCACCAGCCCAATTCTTGAGGTTGTCCAGGTCCCTCTGAATGGCATCCTGTCCTTCAGATTTGTCAGCTGCATCACTCAGCTTGCTGTCACTTGCAAATTTGCTGAGAGTGCACCTGATCCCTTTGTCTGTGTCATTAATAATGACATTAAATAACACCCTTCCCAACAGAGAGCACTGAGGAACTCTACTTGTCACTGTTGGATTGCTGGGATGTTTATTTTTCTCAGCTATATTATTCCTCAGTCTTGATGTTTAGAAGAAGTTTTCATACTTACACTGTGCCCATTACCCTGATGGAATTCAGTTGTGAGGCTTTTCCCTGCTCCTCCTGGAAAATGATGTTCCAAGGATTTGTCCACAGAAGGAACTAACGTATTCATAAGTAGGAATCTGATCCTTTAAAATGGATCTGAGAGCTTCCCATTTCTCAAACGGTGTCTGTTGCCTGATCTTGATCTTTACTTCCTGTGTCATCAGAGGCACAATCTTTAGTAATGTCACTGCTGTCTGCTGAATCGAAGTAGAGACATAAGACAAGGCAATGCCTATTGAAGTCTTACCAGCTAAGACTACCCATTTGTTCTCAGAGAATCCTTGCGGCTGGAAAAACCTCAGAAATATCAAGTCTAGCCATTAACTTAGCCAGGTCTACCAGTAAACCATAAGTGCTACATCTACATGGCTTTTAAATACCTCCAGGAGTGGGGAATTCAACCATGTCCCAACCATGTCCCATGGGCAGCATGTTCCAATATTTACAGCCCTTTCTATAGAGAAATTCTTTTTAATATCCATTCTAAACCTCCACTGGTGCAACTTGAGGCCATTTCTTGTCATCCTCTCAAGGAGAAAAGACTCACCCCCAGCTGGCTAGACCCTCCTTGCAGGTAGTTGTAGAGAGTGATAGGGTAACCCCTGAGGCTCCTCTTCTCCAGTACAAATAACCCCAGCTCCCTGAGCTGCTCCTCATGGGATTTGTGCTTCAGACTTTTCACCAGCTCCACTGTTCTTCTCTGGACACTCTCCAGCAATTAATTCAGTGTCATTCCTGCAGTGAGTGACAGGCCCTGAAGTGAATACAGCGCGGCCTCACCGGTGATGAGCACAGGGGCATGATCCCTTCCCTGGTCCTGATGGCCACACTGTTGCTGGTACAAGCTAGGATACTCTTGGCCTGCTTGGCCACCTGGGCACATGCTGGCTCACGTTCAGCCCATGTTGACCAGCATCCTCTGGTTCTTTGCCTCAGGCACCTTTGCAGACACTCTGCCCCCAGCCTGCAGCCCTGCCTGGGGCTGCTGTAACATGTCGGGTCCCAACAAAGGGCAGTCCTGCAGCACCTGCTCTGAAGGAGCGCGTGTTCAGGGCCCTCATGGGCTGAATTATGGCAAATTCAGCCATAATTTAACTAATTGGTGATTAGTTAAAAAGTTTTATTTATGGTAGGAACGATCTAAATCTTATGGCAAGCTGAAAAGTTTGTGGCAGCAATGATTAAACTTTTCTGAACAGCATGTGACACATGGTGATTTTTGAACAGCCTGCAGCAGCAGTGATTCAAACTTCTCAGCAAAGGAAGAAAGGAAGAAGGAGAGTGCGGCTGCATGAGTCCAGTAGCCCGTTTTGGGCTGCCCCAAGCCAGCCCTGGGCACGCGGGCTGCAAGGGGAAAAGGGCGCTCTCCTCGCTTGTACCTAGCGGATGGAGCGCCTCAGGCTCTGGGCCTCGCAGGACTCTGGGCAGCTGCTGACTGAAGGCAAGAAAGCAGACTCCAGTTCTTGGTGGTGCAACCGGGTTTATTCAGTAGGAGTAGACCCAAGGGATCCAAGGCACCGAAGACCAGGGGAAAGTACTTGCAGAAACCTATAAAGGGGGGTGTAACAAGGGTGGAGCACACCCTCCAACCATCGATGGGGCAGGGGGAGGGAAAAAGGGAAGAAGGACACTGTCGTGGGACCAGTGGGGAGTAACCAGGGGAGGGGTCCCAGTCCCTGAACCCATCACTCGACACTCAGGAGAGAAGCTTCTGGATAAAGAGGATGAGTTGCCCAGTGACAGACAGGGCACTGGGGTTGGACAAAACAAAGGATACATTCGTAACTGCGGCAACCGGGGAGGAGACAGGGAAATAGACAGGGATTGAGGGGGAGGAGACAACCTGCGTAGAACCATTATACAACTAGAGGGGAGAATGGAACATTCCAACACAACACAACAGGAGAGTTAGGAAAATAGAGGTAGAGAAAACAGATCTGTGTCACCACCCAGGGCTCCAGTACTGCCTCTGGTCTCATTCCTCTGGATGGCAGGGGCATGGGAGATGGATGCATACCCTCGCCTCTCTCTGTTGCGCTATTTATAGACTAGTCCTTGCATGTGCATCTTGTTATTCTCAAACTTTTCAGAAGGGGTTGGATGGTCTCATGGTTTCAAATTTGTTCTTAAAAATAGTTACCCAAGATAAGGAAGCTGGTCCCAGAGAAACACTATGCTGCCTCTGCAAGACCCTCTTTTCTAAACCACATCTTATCTACTTGGCATGGTAACATTCCTTTTCTCTTCTGTTAAATGTTTGAGACATTAGCTCTTTCAGGTTTACATTAAGTCTTTCAGGTTTTTAGTCTCTCACATGATTGAGGGCAGGACCTGGCATTTGGCCTTGTTGAACCTCACGCCATTGGCCTTAGCCTATAGATCCTGCCTATCCAGATCCCTCTGCAGAGCCTTCTGACCCTCTGGCAGATCAATACTCCTGCCCAGCTTGGTTCACCTGCAAACTGAGTAAGGGTGCATGCAATTCCCTCATTCACACCATTAATAAAGGTAACAAACAGTGCTGACCCCAATACTGAGCCCTGGGGAGCACCACTGCTGACTGGGCCCCAGCTGGATCTAACTTCACTCACCAACACTCTTGGGACCCAGCCATCCAAGCAGTTCTTTACCCAGTAAAGAGAGCACCTGTCCAGGCCAGGAGCATCCAGTTTCTCAGGAGAAGGCTTTGGGAGACGGCGTCAAAGGCATTACAAAAGTCCAGGTAGACACATCCACAGCCTTGCCTTCATCGACTAACCAGGTCACCTTGTCATAGAAAACAATCAGGTTGGTCAAGCAGGACCTGGGACCTGCATTTCACAAACCCAGGCTGACTGGGCTTTACCCTCTGGTTGTCTCGCACTTGCCTTATAATGACACTTCAGATGATGTGCTTCATGACTCTCCTGACACTGAGGGCAGGCTAACAGGCCTGTAGCTCCCCATATCTTCCTTCCAGCCTTTCTTATAGATGAGGTTAATATTTGCTAACCTCCAGTCTTTTGTGACCTCCTTGGTTAGCCAGGGTGGCTTGTGAATGATGTGGAGTGGCTTAATGATGATTTCTTTCAGCTCTCGCAGTACCCATTCTGATGTAGAACTCTGCTGACTCTGTCCCCTTCTTATACCCACTGCCAGAAAACACTTCATCACTCTGGTGAAGTATTGCCTACCTGTGATGTGTTTCTTGGTTCTGCTACATATTGACTGTTTCAAACATGGAACTGGGCAGTGACTGGAAAAGACCCTGTCCATTACTGGGTTCTCCCTGCTGCTGAGGATGCTGAATGTCTGTTGTGTTCCAGCTTGTCTTTTCTTGACCTTCTTAAAAACTACATTTGCTTTAGATTGCTGAAAACATCATGCCAAGTGGCTGGAACGTGTGTGACATCTACATAAGGACCCCTTGATGTTCTTGGTTATTTTTTACTTCTGATTTTCTGTTTTTACCACTATACCTAATACTTTGCAATTTGAATTCTCTCTTCTTCTGCTCTACAGACTTTTTTATTTTGCTAAAATGTGAATACACTAACCCAGTGTATTCAGAGGCTCAGGCTCTTGCCCACTCAGCATCACTCCAGAAGTGCAGTATTAATACTATAATAGTTCCTATAGTGACGGCTTCTCCTGGCTGACTGCCAATGGTCTAAGCACACCGGTGGAGAGGTACTTCTGATGTAAGAAAGTGAATTTGCTTGTGCCCTGTACCAAAGGATGTGGGCAGTGAAATAGGTTCAGGATGTTGAACGCTGGATGATCAAGTTTTCTTCTCAGTCTTGTTGTGGTTCTGCAAGGTTGTCCTAGAATTAAGTAACACTACCCCAGTATCTTAAATATCTCAGGTATCTTCTCTTTAAAAGCAATAGCTGAGAAAAAGCTGACTATCTGGCCATGCTGATGTTTCTTTGCCCAACTGGTGTTTTGCTGTAAAACTGTTCTGATGTTACCTCCCCTGCCTGGGCTAAACGGGTGCCCAGCGTGTTGTCTGGGAAGGCTGTTGTTGCCTCTCTCTTTTGTTTCCTAGATAGCCTGCTATAGTTATTGTCCTTTAATAGGAGTTATGTCTTCTGGTGTAATTCCACTGTAGAACAGAGATAGCTCTATGTAAAGCCATTACCCTTGCTGGGTGGAAAGAAGGGAAACCTGGCCTGGCTGGGGTTATCAAGAGCTGCCTCTGTTCCTTTTGCAGTGTCCATGTTTTAAAATGCAAAAGGCTTGTGTATTTCACTAACTGTTCGTATCATGTCCAAACTTTCTTAGCTGGTGGAGGTAAGGAGAAATATTCATTTCTTTGTGTGTCCAGAAAAAGAAGCATTTTTTTTTTCTGGAACAAAAAAGAAATAATGAAATTTTTCTTCACAGGAGAGATTACACACCTCGTGAAGTGTTGCCACAGAAACCTAAACCATCTGAAAAGCCTTTCAAGAGACATGAGAATATGGATTTGACCTCCACTTACCTCCTCCTACACTATCTCTCAAGTATCTTCATGTCTCTCCTGTATGAGGGGAGACGTATCACCAGGACCAAGATGGATACAAGAACCACTTACAAAGGTAAGCTTCCCTTGCAGCTCTGTTCAGGACTTCACAGGTAACTTCATTTTTTTAAGAAGACAGATCAAAACATCATGCAGTTTTTATTCCTTCTCTGTATGTATGCTAACATGCTGTGCAGGAATTATGCAGACAGAAATAGGTAGTTGGTAATACAGCACTGCATTAAAGGTAGTATTGAGATCTCTCTGAATTCACCTCCTTTCCATATCTAACAGGCCTACAGGAGTCCTAGGTAAAAGCAGGGCCATTGGAATTCCTGTATGTTGATCCAAAACCAGCATCTTTAGGATGTACTGAATATATTCCTGGTATACTGCGTAGCTGATCCACACATTCAGTGGATGAGACACATCTAAAATATACAGAATTTCCTAGGTCTGAGCAGTTCATGAAGCATGAGACCCTTTCTGTGTTTGCTGCAGAGTTACTCCATCAATGTACAAGAGAGGTATACAAGAAATACAGACACAATGCACTCCAGATCTACTGCTGGTAAAACCAGTGTCCTAGGGTGACGTTATGATGCTCATATCTCCAGCTGTCTGTTCTGTGTGTGCTGGATGTTGTGTTCTGTGCCTTCAAAACTGGCCCTGAACAGTGAAGTTTCGTTTGGTTATCAGCTTGCTCGCTCCCCCACAGTTGGCAGGACACAGATAGTGCAGTATATTAGTGCTGCTTTGGGTTTTTTTTTCTTTCTGCTTTGCTCTCGCTTTGCTCTTGCCTTCTAGCTCGTTTAGTTAAACAGTCTAAATTTTCTCTGGACTGTCCTCCTTTCCCTTCCCTTGGAGCCTTCTGAACCTGCTCCAGGCTGGGACCCAAGGAAACACCGAGAACACCTTGCAGCCTGCTGGGGCCCACTCTGCAGCCCTTCCCAGTGCCAGAGGGACTGGTAACAGAGCAACCACCCACCGGAGAGACTCTCTGAGTTTGTCATCTCTTCACAGCAGTGAACACATTTTGTCCTCTGGTATTGTTCATTCTGTGTGCTGGGGAGTGTCGTGCCTGATAATAAACAGGTTCTTTCCATCTCTCTCTCTGAGGAAAATCCTTCCCGAACCGGTTGGGGGGAGGGGCTGTGTGGGCTTGTTTTCTGGAGGGGCCCTCTTTGAAAGTCCTTCCACAAATTTGCCCTATACCAGGACAACAGGTGAGCTGTGCATCTAACTATGTCCTTGTTTCTCAATTCCACTAACTTGTGACTTGTCTTTGCGGGAGCTTTTCCCCCTCCTCCTCAGCATCACAAATTCTCTCCCCTGTGCACTGGGAGAAAACTTTCAGTCACACAGTTACAACAACCCTACTAGTTTTGGTAGTAAGTCATAAGTAGAAAGTCAGATGATTTTACCTCCCCTCTGCTCACCTTTCAGTTAGCTAACATGGACAGGCAGATAAATAGTTTTGTGTGTTTCTGTATTTCATTTTCTTATACTGTGAAAATATAATAGCTCATGACTGGTGCTTATTATTGCAGATTTGTCCCAATGTACACAGACAATAGTTCTCTTGGAAGTGAAGATGATGAAAGAAGTTGGGGGAAAAAGGCATGTCAATGCATCATTAAAACTACCTGGCTGAAATTATTGAAAGATTACTTTATTCTAACTGCTGCATGCTTGCAGCCGCATGTTTGCAACAGCATAAACTGCAATTTGTACATCAAACACAATGGAAATGTCCATTTAGAATGACTTGAGTTGTGAAGACTATGACCCACAGGTGCAAAATATCTGTATCTACACACATTTGAACACTTTATTTTGCATAGGCAATGTCACCAGATGGTATTCATTAAGAGTAGCTTCAGTGAAATCTATAAAAAAGGCTGCTATGTGCAAGGTGTGGATCTGTCCTTCTGTGTTTAGATATCCTTAGCTTCTCCATATCTGAAACATATGTATATTTTGGTCTTTTTTCAGTGTCTAGGTCAGCACCTTAAGTGTAGCTCCAGAGCTCTAATAAAAGGTATCACAGCCACATTTGGTTATAATTTACAGTATTTTTCCAAACACTGCAAATGGAAATCTTTGTCCAAGCCCCCTCAAAGATCAAGTTGCATACTGAATAAATTCTCTTATAGGCCCAGATTCAAGAAAAATTGCAAGTTTTCATTCTCTAAGCATTGCTAAGTTTTAGTGATCCCTACTGTCATGGTTTAACCCCAGACAGCAGCCAAGCCCCATGCAACTGCTCACTCACTCCCCTACCAGCAGGATCAGGGAGAGAATCAGAAGAGTAAAAGCTGGAAAACTCCTGGGTTGAGATAAAGACAGTTTAATAGGGAAAGCAAAAGCTGTGCACACAAGCAAAGCAAAACGAGGAATTAGTTCACTGCTTCCCATGGGCAGGCAGGTGTTTCCACCTTCTCAAGGACAGCAGAGCTCCATCACAGGTGACAGTGACTTGGGAAGACAAACACCATCACTCCAAATGCCTGTCCACAATCTCTTTTCCCCCACTTTATGTACTGAGCATGATGCCATGGTGGTCTGGAATGTCTCTTAGGTCAGTTTGGGTCACGTCTCCTGGCTGCGTCTCCTCCCAGCCTCCCAAGCAGCCCCAACTTCCTTTCCAGCATGGAGTACAAAAAAGCAGAAAAGGCTTTGGCTGTGTGTAAACCCTGCTCAGCAATGACAGAAACATCTCTGCATTATCAACTCTTGTGTTCAGCACAAATCCAATAATATAGCACTATACCAGCCACTGTGAAGAAAGTTAACTCCACCTCAGCCAAAACCAGCACACCTACCCAAGTGTTTGGAACATCGTATTCAATTAATTATCATAACTAAAATATTGGAACAGCATCTAAAATAGTGCTGCTTTGGTATTAAGTTACCTTTCCTACTGTATTGTCATGTTCTTTCCCACCCATATACCAAATGACACTGTAGGGTTAAGCTGTTGCTATTGCTTATCACAGTTCATTGTCAGATGACCTTGCAACTTAAAGTTTCAAAATTCTCATCTCCTCCAGGCTACACACATAGCTGTTTCTTCCTATCTTCAGATATGTAATCTAATTTTAATTAAGTCTTGCTTGGTCACAAGGAGACATGCCTAACCTTCCAACAACATATGGTTCATATGGTTCATATCCTGCATTCCCTCCTGTACCCCCTAATGCTTTCAAGACTGTGCTACATGGGAAACTATTAATATCTATGGTTAAGAATTAGAGTTACAATAAAACTGTAACATATTTTGAAGGAATAGTAGCACTGCTGGCTTACACTAAGTAAAATAAATTCATAATGACTATGAGGTTTCCAAACGTGTAGAGCTTGTAAATTTAAAAAACTGAAGACAGATGGACTTGCTTATCATATTTTGAATGTTTTTCAAGAGCTGTGGTTACATCCAAAATGCACAGAGTGTTCTCTAACAAAGATGATGGGAGAACCTGAAAAGTTTTTGCTATCTCTTTGTTGGCAGCTGAAATGTGAGATCTCTGAACGAACCTCCTCTTAGAGGTGGTCTGAATCTCATTAGCTTCTCACTTTTAAACACTTTATTAATGCATTTCCTGTAAAAACACATCTGTATATGTTCCTGGTTCACCCAGTTGGACTGTTTCTCCAAGAAAATGGTGTACCCTAGGCATGGGCACATGGTCAGCATCTCACCAGTGTGGTGGTGCCTGGACATCTCCTACTTCCCAAGGGAAACAGGAGTGCCAAATTCTGATTGGATTGAAGAATTCAAATATCCTAATATAAATACCCAAATTGCATCATTTACTCTAAAGTACTTTGACATCTAGACTTCCTTCCTGTGCAGAGTCAGCTGGAAGCTTATTTGCCTCATGACCCTTAGTGTGGTTTGAAAGGAAGGAAAATTGTAAAAAGAAAACAAAAAACACCCCTTGGGTTAGCTCCAAGACTATTTCATTTCAACTTCCTACCAGTAACCATAATGGTCTCTAGGGAAAGTTGCACAAAATTACTAGTAAGGGGAAAAAGCTATGGTCTTGTGGCCTCAGCACTGGTCAGAGAGCTAGGGAGCTTTGCAACAGATTCCTAGTGTGACAGCACAAATCTTTTCAGATTAAAAGGCCTCATTTATTTCCCTGATATCCTGTCAAGAAAGGAACATATGAATGTCCCTAAAATACCACCTAAAATGTTTTCTTAGTCATAAATTTGGATAGCAAGATTTCTGGAATATGGGCTATTTCTGCAATATGGGTCAGTGTTTCACATTAAGTTTCACTTACTCTGCAAATTTCAGCCAGTTTTCCTAACAAGGAAGAATTGGGACAGAGTTGCAAGTTCTTTCTCAGCTTCTGCTTGTTCTGACAGCAGGAGCATCATGGAGACAAACGCTAAGGGCTGAGGAGATGCCACACAGCACAGCTTGCTAACACCAAGATGAGCTGCAAGCCTCTGAACTTGGCAAACCACAGGCAGCATCCCAGCTCTGCAGCTGAGGAATTGGGTCAGCCACCAGGCCAAGTGAGAAGGTAGAAGGAGGAAGGGTAGCACTGCAGCTCAGCCTTTAGAGTGGAATGGTGGACATCTGATTCTCCTTGTCCTGGAGATGCTGTGTGAGACATCCAAACAGCCTTCTGCAGACACAGGCACACTCTGTGCTCGGAGCCAGCCACAGCCCAATAGCAGGAAGGTGTTTGAAGCAGGTTGAAGGCACTGCCTTGATGCTACACCTCCATGATTCCTGGTTTACTGAGCATGAGGACAGCACCACTCAGTTTCCTGCAGAAAATGTCTCTGTGAGACTGAGAATACTATGGAATCTTCCCTCATGGTATTTCACCATCTCTGTAGGCGTGAGTGGGTACAGGCCTATTTGATTCAACTTCTGTGCAGATGCACAGCATTTGTGGGGCTTAACACACTAGAGTATAATGTATTCTACAGCTGCTCTTTGAGTAAGATTTGTGAAACGCTACATCATAAAATAATATTTATTGAAGTAGAAAATGTAATGATCATAATATTGACATATGGCTGAACTTGTCAAAGAATTTCAGTTGAAAATTTCAATATGGTTCCTCTTCAATTTCAGATGACTGTATGTTACAGAATGAACCAAGACAGAGCAGATCAGACCAGACAATAGGTTTGGCCCATTGGAAGAGTAGCTTTACCACAGAACCATTGTCTAGAATGACTGTTTTACAGGGGACTGGTTGCCACTCAAAGCTGTAAACCTCTGAGTCTGGTCCAGAAAAGCAAGGCTCCCTTTGAGTACATAACCAATTACAGAATGAATTATGGATGGGCAAAGTCCAATAAGATGAAGTTTAACAATTCCAAGTGCCAAGTCCTGCATTTTGGCCACAATAACCCCCTGCATTATAGGCTGGGGACAGTGTGGCTGGACAGTGCCCAGGCAGAAAGGGACCTGGGGGTGCTGGTGACAGCTGGGGCTGAACATGAGCCAGCAGTGTGGCCTGGGGGCCAAGAAGGCCGATGGCATCCTGGCCTGTATCAGGAACAGTGTGGGCAGCAGGAGCAGGGAGGTCATTCTCCCCCTGTACTGGGCACTGGTGCTTGGCCTTGCGTGCTGTTTCCAGTCCTGGGCTCCTCAGTTTGGGAAGGATGCTGAGATGCTGGAGCACGTCCAGAGGAGGGCAACGAGGCTGATGAGAGGAACAAGGCTGGGAACAGAAGCCCTGTGAGGAATCACTGAGGGAGCTGGGGGNAGATGCTGGAGCACGTCCAGAGGAGGGCAACGAGGCTGATGAGGGGAACAAGGCTGGGAACAGAAGCCCTGTGAGGAATCACTGAGGGAGCTGGGGGTGTTTAGCCCGGAGAAAGGGAGACTCAGAGGTGACCTTATCACTCTCTACAACTTCCCAAAAGGTGGCTGTAGTCAGGTGGAGGTTGGTCTCTTTCTCCAGGCAGCAACTGACAGAATGAGAGGTCACAGTCTTAAGCTGTGCCAAGGGAAATACAGCTTGGATGTTAGGAAAATTTTTTTTACGGAAAGAGTGATGAAGTACTGGAATGGTCTGCCCAGGGAGGTGGTGGTTTTTAAACACATCCCTAGATGTGTTTAAAAAAAAGACTGGATGTGGCACTTGGTTTAGTTCAGGTGTTAGGGCATGGGTTGGACTCTATGATCTTCAAGGTCTCTTCCAACCCAGTCATTCTGTGATTCTGTGATGTGCCACCTCCTCTGGTGAAACATTATGTCCATAAAATTCAGAAACACAAAATCAATTATGTTTCATTTGATGACCTCACTATACACAAATTTTCCTACCAGGGGTGGGCTGGTCCATCAACCAAGCTTCCAAAACCATACCAGACAAAGCTAGTCCCTGTCTTCCTTTCCCCACTACAAATGAATTTCAGGAAAAACACAGAGCTTGACTACAGCCTCCTGTATTCACCAGAAAACCTGATGTGTATCTTCCTCCTCTGGAGAAAATGGACCTTCACACCGCTACCTGGACACATTGGAAGCACCCAAATGAAAAGCCAGCCAAGATGTGTCAATCTTTGGCCCAGCTTAATGAAATTACCAAATAAAATAGCTCTTCTATAGTGAAGGAAGATGATAAACCTTGGCTATGAAATAGACTAAAACCTATCACTCATTCTCCAGACTCTCCCAGCAAAATCAATAGATTTCTTGGCCACGTTTCAGACCCATCATGGCCCTCATTCTCTCACACTTAGGTAAACCTACAAACCTGTCTGGTCAGGCCCAAAGCATCACACTCTCCTAGATGCTAAAACAACCTACACTGCCAGTTACACACCAAAGGGCATTGTTAGATGCCTGGCCCCTTACAAAGACCCACCCTGGCTATATCTTCGAGAAAACTGATGCTGACAGCCTGATTTTGTTTGGTACCTTCTTTTAAACCAGTTGCTGGTTTCATATTTGGAGAACTCTTAAAATAAACTTAATTCCCTGGCACTGACTTTTTCTGGTTAATTTATACAAGTGAAGAACATAAAATCTAGGGAAAAGACATATTGATTTTTGTTTCTCTGTATTTTTTTTTTCAGTTTTTCCCATCTAACTCTTGCTTATTAGTTGAGAGATTTCCTCCTCCTGAGTCAGTAATAGAAAGATCTCTTAGTAATGAGCTTTATTATTGATGTAAAGGGGGTTCAGCTATGTCCATAAAAACAGTGGTGAAACAGGTGAATTGCATGATGTGAAGTCACATGTAAAAGTCATTGCTGGATAACAAAGTCTGAGATCTGGCCTTTATCAATATTCCAATCAAAGACACATAGAAAAGGTACAATTACTGGATAACTATAATTGAATAATGAACCTTCACAAATTGTGTGACTGTGCTGTCCAGATCTAGGCTATCACAAGGGACGTTTTTGTGCCAAGATGCCACCCTAGGCTGACACCTTGTAAGAGAACTTTTTCAGTAAAAGCTCTTCACTTCAGGGTTCTGGATGGGTACCAGAAACATCAAAGAGTTTAAATTGTCACATGTTGCTACAGCTCAGCCAGAAGCTAGAGTTGCACTATGTTTTGAATAAGGCCATTATTAAGCTTCTGACCCAAACTGTTAATTTCTTTGTCCCAAGTGCTTTCCATAGGCTTACGAGTGTTCTATTAGCACTATGAAACTTCCTGACTTCTTAAATACGTTCTACTTTCCTAAATCCTCCTCTCCCTTACTCCTGGCAGCTCTGGCTGTTTCCTAAGTATTTAGCTCAAGTGCTAGCTAAAGCTGTTGCATGCTTGATGATTCTTGTGGGTCCCTTCCAACTCAGGGTATTTATTTATGTATGATTCCGTGATTCTGTGAAAGGCTTGTGTCTGACCATCAAAGCAGCATTTAAAGAGGAAGATAATTTTCTGTGTAAAGGTACTTTAAAACATTGGAAAAGCTTTGAAACCTGTTGGGATAGAAATTCTTCCTAAGTGCTGGCAAGTTAAAGCCAAACACATTCCATCTGAAAACAAGAATGCTTAACCCTGAGGGTGGGAAGCCACTGGAACAATACCTTAGGGGCACAGAGGTTCTGCTTCACTTGAAGTTCTTGAATCAGTCCTAGGGGCCTTTTCTAAACATATGTCCTAGTTCAATGAAAAATTATGTTCCTTACAACAGGAAAAACTAGGCAAATCTCTACATATTATGCTGTACAAAAGTGCCAAACTATGCAGTCATTGATGACTTCACACAGCCTTCAGAAATTCAGTAATCTGTAAAATATTCACTCATCTGTGGTGAGGTATTGACCTAGAGTATATTTAGCCTTTTTTTTTTTCAACTCCTCCTATTTTACCAGCCAATCTTTTTGAATCTTCATTTCTTTAATACTGAATTTCAACAAGAAAATACTTTTTCTTCCCCATCTCTTTTTCACTAGTCGTTTTTCTGATTTTATTTGTCAACCTGTAATTCTGCCAATTCTGAAATAGAACTTACATGAAAAAAACAGCTGAGGCTTGTGACTGCAGAAAATATTGTTCTTTTATGCGTAAGAGCTCTCCAACTGTTCTTTCAACTCTTTGATATGTGACTGGCAGGAAACACAGAGCAAGGAGAGCCTAGTGTGTAAATTTACCTTTATTACAGGTTTGTGTGGGTCTTTTTTGCTGGGTGGAAGTTAGTCTCATCAAGCTCAATAGCAATGCAATATGCCACTTAACACTAGTAATTGCTAGGTTTTGAACATTAACAATGGGAATCTTGGTTTTCCATGCAGGGGACCAGCTCACACCAGCATCAAGCAGACATGACTGCTGGGTTTAAATCCAGCACTTCCAGAGCATGAGACATGGGCTTGTTTTTTTTTGTTTTTTTTTAATCTGTTTTGTACCCCTATGTGTTAAAAACATATTAAAAACCATATATGACAACATTACAGAACAAAGTGATTTATGTTTTGTGACTTAGGGTGTAGTTCCACAGAAGTTAAGGCTGATTAAATCTTTGGATGCTGCAGTTTCACATTTTGTCGTCCCACAGCTCCATGGTTTCCCAGTGTCCCTGTTTTGGTAGTAACATTTATGCTGTCTGAATGCACGATGGGCTCAATCAGAAGGATTACCTGGCTGGGGGCAAATCCGTATTTTGGTAAGATTAAACCCCATTTATTTAATTTCCCTGAATGAATGCACGACACAGACACGCGTGTCGCGGTGTGCACCAAGTGACCACTCGGTGCCTTCCTGCCAGCCCGACGCTGTGACGGCAGGGGACACTCCTCTGCGCCTGGAGTGCAGAAGGGCGGCTAAGGGTGTTACCCTTTCCTTGGAGAGACACGGCCAGCCGTGGTGGGGGAAGGGAGCAGGCAATTCGGAGAGCCTTTAGTCCAAGGCTTGATCAGAAGCTACAAAGACCCGTCAGCCTCAGGGGACACAACTCCAGAAAGCCGCAGAGGCCGTAGGAGCAGCAACTTTTATTCAGGGGTGGAAACAAGGGAGGAGTCCAGCTATCCACCAATAAGAGGACAAAGGGCAGTGAAATAACAGACAAAGAGAACAACTATTCAGGGAACTTAGTGGGAGGGAGCCCTGGCCCTTGACCAGTCACTCCACACCCTTTCTGGAAGCTTCTACAGAGAGGGACGGGAAGCCAAGTGACAGACAAGATGCCAGGGAGGGGATATGAGGATTATCAGGGAAGTTTCCAGAGACCTGGGAGGAGGGGAGAATAGGACTGATGTTTGGGGAAGGGGAGGCAATTTTGGGTGAAACCACAAACAGGGAAAACAGGAATGAACCAAGGACACGACACAACACATGCGGTTATTCACTTAGGTGCAGGTGGTCAGTGAAGAATCAGGTGGATCTGGCAGCCCAGACCTGACTTGGCAGTCCTCCCTTTGCTCAGTAGTGCATTTAAAGTAAAGCAACATTTTCTGTGTCTAAAATTTAAATTTGTTTGAATTAGGCAGTGTGATTAGAAAATCGGCATAAGAGAAATACAGATCAGTATATAATTATAATTTGGGATAGAATTGAAGGTGTTTAACACAGAAAATAAAGTTGGGCTGCCCTACCGTACACAGGATTTGGTTAATGTTTTCATGAAGAATGAGTTCATGGATAAAGATGAGGAGAAGTTATTTTTGCCTGATGTTCATGCCAATTAAATTTAATTTTTTCTTAAAGTCATCACATTCTCAGAAGGAGGGAAGTACAAGTCAGACACCCTGAGAAAGAGCTTAAAATGTCACCGAGCTGCACTACAGGCTTGTGTAATTGCTTTTGAGGTTACATAATGGAGGAGGAGGAGGAGGAGGAGCGTGAAGCTGCCTGCATGCATGGCGGCACCGGGCGCTGGCACTAGATAAGCAAGAACTTGTTCAGAAACGTCTCAGGTGCTCTGTAGAGATCTTGCCTGTTTTATGGGAGAGTAGGGAGCTAAAAAACACTACCTGCCTTTGGTCCAGCTCCTAGTGATAAGAGAAGCCTTGAGGATCTGATGGATGTCAGCTGGACCAAACCTATAGGGAAGTGTGTTGCCTTCCTGGGGCCACAGTAAGAAAAATCCCAAGAAACTTCCCATGCTGGTATGGCCAACTGATTATCTCCTGCTGCTGGTGTTCCAGGTGAGTACTGATGACATCCCAATAAGGCAGCTGTGGATGGTCAAGAGTGACCTCAGGGCCTTGGAATAACTGGTCAAGGGATCTGGAGCACAAGCTGTGTTCTTTTCTATCCTGCCAGTTACAGGGAATGATGGGCAAAACCCAGGAAAATCCCACAGAGGAACACATGGTTTAAAGAGTAAAGGAAGAGAGGGAGAAAGGAAGCAGCAAAAGGAAGGAAGGAAATGGCAGAATGAAGTGGTGGAAGGAAGGAAGGAAGTGGCGGAAGTGGAGGAAGGAAGGAAGGAAGTGGCGGAAGGAAGGAAGTGGCAGAAGGAAGAGAGGAAGGGAGGGATGGAGGGAGGGAGGAAGTGGCGGAAGGAAGGAAG
>VZRH01004172.1:1165652-1207362 GCA_013397555.1 Urocynchramus pylzowi | reverse complement strand
TGTGAGAGCCTCCCTGCACAGCTGGATTTGATTTTCTGTTATTTGTATATAGTGGGTTACCAGTGAGATTTTTCTTTTTTTTGGTAATAAAATCACTAGGTTGTATGCCATTACTTGAAAACTGACTCCATGAGTGTTTCAGAAGGTGAAGTGTTTTAACAAGCATCCACCAACATTATTGGCTGTTTATTCAAACCAATAATTTATGCTTTAAAAAAACCCCAAACCAACCAGCACGTTGAAAAGGGTGGGGGGAAGTCTGTACATAGCCCAAAATAAACTATTCCTCAGTCCAACCATTAAGCACTTCCTTAAGAGAAGAGAAATCTGTCCTGGCACCTCACTTGGAGAGCAAACTGTTCATGGCCTCTCTGGTGTGATCCTTCTGGTCCATTATTGTGCTTTCCCATTGTCCCTGGGGAGTTTGTATACAAACCATGCAAGATCTTGCAGCAGAAGACTACTTTATAGTACTAAAGAATGTAGTAGTAGTAGTGAGTGTTTTCCCATGCCCATGTCATCCTAAGCATGTGTGGATAACGACATGCTTATTATGGATTTGTTCACATCCTGCCACTGCTTTAAAAAAAGAGTATTTATATGTGACCAGAGTGAAACCCCCTGGTGTCCCTTTTTCTTTTAGCTGCATGAAACAGCACTCTTTAGCTGCATAAAACAGCATTTTTTTTATAGGTACACAAATATAAAGCCTTTCTTTGCAAAGGCTTTAAAGGCTGGACAAATTTTTGCTTTTTTCCTTTGCCTGAGAGATAAGCAGTGTGTTAGGAGGAAGAAAAGAGAAGTGCAACCCAAACTTGCTCTGGTTGTAGAGAGGAGTCTCCTGCTCAGTCTCTGTTCAGCTGAGGCCTCAGCTGCTGCAGTTGTGCCTGCTGTGCTGCACCCCTCCTAAAATCTCATGGATTTAGCCAAAATTAGCCTGGTCTGTCAGCTGATACCCTGGGTATTGTGTGTCTGGGCAAGTGTGGAGGCACCCTGTGATGCCTCTGGTGAAGGAACAAGTATTGTACTTTAGGGAAAAAGCAGGTGAAAATATAAATAGGTATTTCAAATGGAAAAGGAGGCACTGATGTGTGTCTTTTCCTCTTATAAATCTGGATAACTTGGGCTGCAATTACTAAAATGCCTTAGTGAAAAATTTATATTAAAAATATTAAAATGGCTATGTATATTACCAGATTTTAGATTTTATTCTGGCTGACTGGAGAGGAGTTGTTGGCTGGAGATGATGAAAAGCAATGTAGGTGAAATAGTGATCAACCAATATGATTTGGTGTGAGAAATGTATAAGATGTATGGAAGGAGATGTGATTTTCTCCTCCTTCAATTTTGTGCTAGCAAGTATTAACAAGGCTTTTTGGTTTACTTTCTGCAAAACTGGACAGTTAAATACTAAAAAACACTGTTGATAAATAAATAAATAAATAAATAAATAAATAAATAAATAAATAAATAAACACCTTTAAAAAGGAAGATTAAAGGAGTGTTAAATTGATGATCCCCAAGCTGTGGTTTGCAGTTATGCAAAAGTTATGCAATTGAATGAATGAAGCTTATTTACACAATTACTAGCTAAAATGATCAGAACTTGCTGAAAGCTGACATTAAAAACATTTGAGGAATGTTATGGTTCTGAAAATCCGGAAAAGAGCAGGTTTTCGGTTGGCCTTCTTCTACAAACAGAGATGTCAGGTGATGCTGATCTAGACTAACCAAATTTATTTATGAATCAGTGTTGGTGCACCAAGCAAATGGTAAGCCCTTTTTGTTTGATAGGTAGTTTGCAAGAAGAATCCTAACTTAAAAACTAAACAAGCTCCAACTGCAGTCCATATAACTACATCTAGAGAGCAGGAAAAAGATTTCTAGCTAGAGGTTACTTCGGAAAACTCTGGCTATGGTTTCTATTTTTTGAGATCATGCATGCAGACACAGATACCTGGAATAGTTCAGTTGTGCTTTCCTTGTCACATAAGAAGGGCTGGGAGCAGATTTGTGGGGAACCTTTCTGTATCTTTCTGTTCGGTCCAGAACTGTTTTTCTTTTGTGCGGAAAATTAGTCGGGAGAACAAAACTGGAAGCTTGCTTTTAAGGTTGTGAGCACTTTTTGATTTGACTAGGAACTAAAGCCATAAGCATAAGAGACAATAATTATTCTTTTGAGAACATATGCAAACCTGTTCATTTTACACACACAGCCTCTACGATTGTTTTACTGAAAATGAATGATGAAATTCTCATTGCCTTCAGTACTGTTGCTCAGAAGTCTTAGGTCTGGTCTTGGACTTGCTTGTCTGTGTGAGGTGTTACTTGCCTGCAGTTTAGGTATCTAAAAAACATCTGCAGAAACATCATACAAGGGAAACTGTCAAAAAATCAGAGCAAAGTTGCTGTTCCCTTTTAGCAGAGATGTATTGTTTGTTTGAAAAGGGCAACAGCTTAGTTTTCAAATGCTATTTTTTTCTTTGTTAAGAAGAAATATTTATTAATTTTTTTCCTTCTTTCCTCTCATAATTCAGACCATTCCACAATTCCTTCTGCACAAACACCTGATGCTCCAGGTAGCTGGCGGGTCTATTACTGAAGGCAGCAGCAACCTTTAAAGATAGACTGAATTAACAGGTGTTTCTTCAAGCCATTGAAGAAAGATTGCTGAGGAAAGTTATATCTTGAAGCATTGCTACTTAAAAAAAAGGGTATACTTTTATTGATCTTCATGGTCCTTGGACCAGCTTCATACTTCTGCAAGAGCAATAGGGGTAAGCCATTAGCAAATAAGAATAAAGCAAGGCAAATGGAGAATTAAAACATATCTCCAAGACAAGGTACAGAATCTTAATGGCTGGAGAGTTTTAAAAAGGAGATAAGACATCTCCTCTTTCCTCAAGGCAGGTACATCATGTGTACTTTGTGTAACAGGTGTGTGCTGCTATCATAATAAAGAATAAGGACAGAGAACTCCAACAGCTTTGCCACCTTGGCTTTTGTTTTTAGGATTAAAAAACAACACGTCAGACAGTTGTAATTAAATAAGTAAGCTGCATTACTTGTACAAAAAGTTATATAAATACAAATTTGCTGGTTTGTTTTCTCTTTAGAGAAGAAAAGCATCCTTTTAAAAAATTACCAGTAATTCTTGTATTACTGAGATGCTGCCAAGTCACAATTCAGAAGACAGACATGTGAAATTAAGTTCACACTGTGCAGAGACAACACAGGGGCCCCACCAGATCAGATCCTTTGTGTTTATCCTGTGCACAGTTACAATGGAACATGTGATAGCTTGAACATATATTGCTTTTACACAAAAGAAAATACTTCCCCATGCTGCATTTTGTTAACTAATGTATCAAAAATATCCATCACATCGTCATCATCATCATTGCTATTATTATGTTATTAAGGAATTGTCCTTCATTCCATGCATAATTATCATTTCACAAGTTAAAATCATCATCCCTCCCTCATGTCATAATCTATAAAGCACTCTGTACAAAGTGAAGCAGATCCCCAATTAAATGCAAGTGCTATTAAAATGAAGAGAAATACACTATTACTGTTGATTTTAGAGGAACAAAATTCTGGGGAGATTAAAAAAAAAAAACCAAAATAGTTTTATCTGGACAAAATAATGTACAGTTATTAATATTGCACTTTTTATACAAGAAATCCTAATAAATATACAGAAAAGATATACATTTACATACATAGAAAGTCATTATTCTTTTTTTTTAAATAAAAAGTTCCACTGATGCTTATTTCTTGAAGACCCATTTCTACTAAGAGCGTTCACTCCCCGATGTGTTTTGAAGTAAGCCAATTTGAGACAGATTAATGTCATGAACCTGGCACTGACCTCAATAATGGACCCCCAGTTTTACCCAAAAATCCACATTATCATGAAAGCTGTAGTATAGCAGAACTTGAACAGCATTTCATAAGTATACCACAAGGCACTAGCCCCAACAGGAGTTATAGGAGAGGCACAATCAAACCTTTCATTTAGAGAGGGTCTTGAAGCCAAACCTTCAGAGATCAGGTAGTTCTCCTTTACAGTCCCACAATTCTCAAACTCTCTTCTTTGCAGATTTCCTCTAATTTTAATTATTTTTACTGAGCAGAGCAGAGAATGCTCGGAACTAATATCATGTAGCACTTTACTAGCTGAATATCCATTGCAGCTGGCCAGGAGGAAAGACTCACAGCCTGCATGCAAAATCATGCTGTGAGTGTGATGTTTGTGTCTCATTTTTTTGATTGTACCTTCAGGGTGTTATACATAGACTTAAAGATCTGCTTTATAGCACGTGTTTTTTTGTGGAGGCAGCTGGAGGGGAGCAAGTTTCTTACAAATTATTTGTATTAGTCTAATGGGGCTGATGCTAAAGTGATTCTGTTTCAACTGAGTAGTAGCAAACAAGAAAATTCAGAATAAAGCTCTTTTCTACCAGTTATCCAAAAGGCTTGGCTTCCAGGAAAGAGAAATTTCATGTTAACAAAATAGAAAAACCCTCTTCTTCAAGTTCTTTTCCAAAACCCCAGGTCTGAAATCACTAGAACTTTGGGAAGTAGTACCTTTTTTTTCTAAATAAGTGTTAGTAGGATGCAGTATGCAAAGTGTCTCCTGTTTATCATATACAATTTCTATCTTTCCTGCCTATGCTCTCTAGAGAACAGTGTTTGCAGGTTTGCACTTAAGTCTGTCATCATACTTGTTCTCCTTTTGCTGGTTAATTATTACCATCATCACTGCACCTCTGTGCTGAGGACAATCCTTCCATCCCCAATCCTCCCTCACAAGCTCAAACTGGAAACATTTTCAGGTGTATTTTAGACCCACTCGTGTTACAGACCATTGTTAACTTCTCCACCCACCAGATCCTCAAAGATCACAAGGATGTCACTTAACTGGTGTAGGATGGAGAGAGGGGTTTAGAAATTAAAAAGGCTTCCAACCTTGGATGCAACAAATAAGCTCATAAAGCAAACTCATGTGCTTGTGTTCTCAAGATAGTCTAAGAGAGATGAGAGCTGCTCAGCATAAAGAGACCTGGGGGTGCTGGTTAACACCTGACTAAATATGAGCCACCTGTGCCCAGATGCCCGAGCAGGCCAATGCCATCCTGGCCTGTACCAGCAATAGTGTGGCCAGCAGGAGCAGGGCTGTGACTGTGCCCCTGTAGTTAGCACTACAGGGCCAGACCTCAAATCCTGTGCTCAGTTCTGGGCCCCTTACTAGAGGAAAGACACTGAGGTGTTGGAGCATATCCAGAGAAGGCCTGCGAAACTGGTGAAAGATCTAAAAGACACCTCCTATAAGGAAAAACTGAGGCAGCTGGGGTTGTTTGGGAGGAGAGTCAGGGGTGACCACATTGCTCTCTACAACTGCCTGAAAGTAGGTTGTAATGAGGTGGGGGTCAGCCTCTTCTGCCATGTTTCAAACAATAGGATGAGAAGAAATGGCCTCAGATTGAGCTGGGGAGGCTCAGATTAGATATTTTAAGGAAATACTCACTGAAAAACAGGCTGGGCATTGGATTAAGTTGCCCGGGAAGATGGTAGAGTCACCGTCTCTGGCAGTGTCCAAGAAGAGTCTGGATGTGGAACCCAGGGATACTTTAGGGGTGGGTATGGTAGTGCTGTTAATGGTTGGACTAGATAACCATGAAGACCTCCTTGGACCCTGATGATTCTGTGATTCTGTAATACAATGCTAAGTTTTGACTCTGATCCTCTTCCTCGCCTGTCTCTTGGTGTGTCCCGCAGGCATGTACACAGATTGAGGGGAAGCCCCACTCCTCTCATACCCATTTCTTGGTGTCATGGGTCTCTCTGACTCTTTGTGGTCTACCCTCATGACCATGTTTATCTGCATTCTGTCTCCCAGATTCATAGTAGGGAAAACTTGTCAAGTCCCTTTACAACAATGATTTGTTAAAGGTTTTTGTTTTTCTTTTTTTTTAAGGGAAATAAATAAATAAAATGCAAAAGATCATTCCATCCATCTGTATTTTCTGCAAAAGCCTTTGCTCAGTGAAGAAAAGGCTGTGATCCCCTTGTTCCTCCATTTTCATCGCTTCTGTCTTCAAGATTTTCCACAAGTCCCACAGCAACGTGACTTAAATTGGGTGAGCTGGCAGAGTTTGAGCTGCTTCACTTTCTCACAGTACCTCGTGGTGTCTCTGCACTCCACTGCCAAAGGGGAAACAAGAAGAAGAAATGGTGATAAAGTTATGAACAAAGGATTTCTTACCTGAGAACATATATCCTTGGGTGGCCAAGAGAACATTTGTGTTTGGAGGTCTTACTGTGAGCATGAGCTTGACTTGCTGCAAAGACCAAATGTGGACTGCAAGTCCACAGGATCAATGAAGAACTGGTAAGCAACATTTACTTTCAGAGCCTAGGGAAAGGGCTTCTGAAGCTGCTCCAACACTGTCACTTTGTCATCTACCAGCATTTTAGAGAGGCTGTAGGAGTTTCCTAACAGTCAAACCAAAGATGAAGAACTAAATGAAACTGGATATTTGTTTCAATGGAGTAGCTCAGAGATGCTTTGGCCAGCTTTCCACACTTGAGGAGCCAGTGTGTGGGAGTGTCACCCCAGTGGACTGGGAGTTGTCTTGTGTTTTTCACAGGTCAGAAACCATCCACCATGAAGATGTTAAGACACCTTTTGAACTCCTCTAGGGCTTAAGTTCTGGTACCATTTGTACAGTTTTTGAGGCCCACAGCCTGTTGCTTTTTAGTTTGGAAAACTGTCCAGTATCCCTGCAAGATCCTGGAATGTGGGACATTTCTGTATAGCAGAAAGAGGCTGGAGTGTCAGCAAAGGCCCTGCTCGATACCTGTAATCTCCCTCATTGCTTCAGCTTCCATTAGGGCCCCAAAACTCATGAGTTTGGACCTTTGTAGTCCACTTTGCTGAGAGGGAGCATCAGAGCTGGTGTGCACAAGCACATGTGGGTTCTGCTACTGTATCTGCAATGATTGCAAAGCAACTGTCTAGCAAAACAGGGGATGTGAGCATAATTTGAGAACAGCACGTTGTCTGTTCTCTTTTGTTCATTTAATTTTTTATAAAGTAGTAACTTTTCTAGTTCCCTAGCAGGAACTGAAAGAAAGCAGTCTTGCCTGCTGCATTTCCCATCATCCACCTACCCACTGGATTTGGACTACAGCCGTAAGTCTGGTTGTGATTCGTGTTTTTCTTTCTGTCTGTACCATTAACTGAAAGTTAGTAACAGAATCATAGAATGGTTTGCTTTGTAAGGGGACCTTGAAGATCATGTAGTTCCAAGCCTCCTGCTGTGGATAGGGATGCCTTTCACTGGACCAGGTTGTTCACATTCTTACCCAACCTGTTCTTGAAAACCTCCAGGGGTGGGGTATCCACAGCTTCTCTGGGAAACCTGTGCCACTGTCTCATCACCCCCACAGTAAAGAATTTCTTCCTAATATCTAAACTAAAACTACTCTGTTTCAATTTGAACCCATTCCCCCTTGTTCTGCCACTACATGGCCTTGTAAATAGTCTTGCTCCATCTTTCTTGTAAGTTTCCTTCCTACTTGTGGAAAGCCACAAGTAGGTCACCTAAAAACAGGGCTGTAAAATCCCATTTCCCTCAGCCTTTTGTCATACATCAGGTGCTCCATCCCTCTGAGTGACTTGGTGGCCTACTGTGAACATGCCCCAGAAGACTGCATGAATTATTTCTCATGCTGTTAGAAAGGAGACACAATCCCAGCACTAACACCATTGCCAAAAGCCCCCACAATGGGCAGCATTCCTCTCTGGGGTGCTGAGCTTTAGACACTGGATTTTGCACAGGGCTGGATGTTCCCCAGGACGTCCAGCCGCAAGGTCCAGTGCTGCATTTCTGAGAGGTGACTCTCCCTTCTTTCCTACTCCTGCACCACTCAGCCTCCCCTCCTCAGCAAAGTACCGTTTTCACAGGGTGTGATGTTGCAGCGCTGCCAGTTTGCTGGTCTCGGCCTCCAGGAGCAGTGGTGCTCCATCACGGGCTTGTTGGTGCGGACGTGCACGCAGTCCACGCGCCGTGACTGGAAGCCGTAGTTTCCGCACGTAGCCGTGCAGACAGTCCAGAGGCTGACCCTCCAGTGCACACCACAGACATCGGTCCAGCAGTTCTGGGTGCTCAACGGCCTGTGGGCAGGAGGGAGGGAGAGCAGAACCAAAGGTAACTAACTCAGAGCACTGTACGGATCAGATCTTCAAAAGCTGCCAGGTGAGGCCAGCAGTTTTGAACTGCTTTCAAGAACCAGGCCCTCAGTGGGTGCACACTGGAATACCAACACCAGGCTAAATGGCCCTTTGAACTGTTTGAGGATTTGGCTGAAATGCTCTCTCCACAAAGGGCAAAACCAGAGATCTGCTGAAAGTTGAAATGACTGGTGACCAACGTGGTCCAGCAGGACTTTGTAACTTTTTTATGGCTTTACAGCCAGTGGGAACAGAACCAATTCTCTGAAACCCTTCTTTTTCATTCGAGACAGTCTCACAGAGGCTGTATAAGCACCCGGTTCATATCTGTTTGTCACACAGGTAGTGAAAAGGCATGAGTGGGAGCCAACAAGCCAATTACATTAATATTCAGTCATAATTTATGTACCTGTCTCATGGAAAGCAAAAGTCATTACAATGTTGACAGTGGAGTTTATCTGCAGGAAAACAAAACCTGAGGAGACCCTTTATTTTCTGTTGGAGTTTGTGTTTAAATAAGTGAGAAAACTGGCACCTTAAGAAGATATAGCACAGCCTTGCTGTCAGGATTTGGCATGCATAGAAGATTTTTCAGTTTTTGGCCAACTGGCCAGAAGCTCCTAGGAATAAATAGGGAACTCCAGGCTATAAGCCTGATAAGATTCATTACACACAGCTGTACAGGTTGCATGACCTCTTTATCACATAGGGGAAACCAGTAAGTTTCAGTTAAGTCCACATAATATCTCTGAAAAGGATTGTGTCAGACATAAGACATTTCTTGGTACCTACCTTGGTAAGGAACTGCATTGATCAGATGACACAGAAGTCCCATCTTTGGTCTGGCAAAATATCTGTCGGTGCTGTACAGCCAGTCGTGGTCCAATGCACGGCCCGTTACACTGCAAACACAGAAGATTCACTCAGGGGAGGTAAAAAACAGGGCAAGGTCCATTTTTTACAAATCTGCTATTGAAATAAAGTGCATACTGCCATTCAGAGACTGTGGAGATTTCAACTGCTTTCTTGACCTCTGCAAGCTTTGAAGGCTGACTGTGCAGCCATTTTCTGCTCTACCTCGCTCTCCTCCAGCAGCATTTAAACTACATTTCTGTATCTGCTTGGTAGATTCATTACCTATTCTCTTCAATAGTTTAATCTTAAATACATCTTTTAGGGGAAATTAAATGCTCTCATGCCATTAGCCAAGAGCCTATGATCCATACAGGAAATCTCAATACATTACTTTTACTGTGCATTTTGCAGCACTTGAATTGGCCAAATAACTAAGAATGGATTGAACCAAGGACATATTCCACTCCATTGAGTAATTTAAAAGCATTGAAGGACAATAAACAAAAGCAGGAAGCATGAGAAGCACAAAAGATATGCAAGCTTTCTCCAAAATTAAGGCTATCCTAACATATTCAAGCTTAACAATTACATTTCAGTTTAACTCTCCTAATCCTCTCCTTTGATTAAAACATGGTATAGGTATGAGACATGTATTTGTGCTATTTTAAAATGACATCAACTATTAGGAAAGAGTTTTTCTAAGTATCTGGAAATTATATCCAAGAACAAACTGAGGGTTGAATAAGGGGTCATTAGTGTGGATCATTAGCTTTAAAACACCATGGGATTACACAGTGGAGAACAAAATGCCAGGAACATTAAATGAAGGAAAGGAATGAACTCTAGAGATAGGGGTAGAGCAGGCAGGCTGTTTATTTTCTTTGTGAACTGGGAAAGCTGATCACTACACCTGTGCAATGGGTGACCTGATACCCCATAATACTGCCAAGCAGGTCTTCGAAGCACTGAACCAGTGGTACATTCCTAACTATGTGTAACAGTCTTCTGGTGTGGAGACTAGGCAATATGCAACCATGTGGAACTTGACCCTTTTTTTGTAAGCTAGGTAGCAGAAATATTGTATGATAATGCCCAGAGATTATGTCTGAAATTCAGAAATTACTTCCGAACCATCTGATTGTCTCAGCTGAGTATGATGTCATGGAAACAATGTAGCCCATAACAGTTTTTGCAAAGATGATCCAGTCTTTTCCTGAAATTTCACAGGGAGTAAAAATTTTCTTCTTTGATATAAAGTGATAATTCCAACTTAACTTGTAACACAATAACTCAGTCACCTTTCACGATTTAAACAAAGATGTTTTCAAGAAGTGAACAATAACACATTCTAGTAGCTGAAGGCACTTTTTATTACCAACATCATAAAAAACCCTGATGCAACGCAATCTCCTCAGAGAAAATTTGAAGATCTGCAAAGCAGCAGGAAGTACTTTGAAAATGCTTTTAGCCCTCCTTTCTGCCTTTCATCATGAAACAAGTCAAGAAAGCTCACACTTTTTGATATTCTCAGGCAACATCAGCAACTTTGTAAAACTGTATTATTGCACAGTCCTCCTGCCTTGAACCTTATCACAAAAATCATCTATCCTGACTCCAGCCAGCCAAGACTGAAGCATTCTCACTGGCTGGTAAGGGGAATTAAGACTTGAAGAAGACTTGAAGAAGGCTATTTCCCAGATATGTCACTAATCACTGTAACAAGGAGCTGCAGAGCTTTCTGCTGGAGGACACAGGAGTTTGCAGTAAAAGCCCCGTTCATGAGTGGCATTTCTAGTGATGGTGAGAAGCTACAGAAATCCAAGCAGGCAGTGCATCATAAACAGAAAGAAGGAGCTGAACAAATTAGCATCCACCTCAAAAAGCCTGCAAACTATAACCTAAAGATACTAGGTTGAAGAATCACTACCCTCATTTTCTGTCTCTTTTTTTCTAGCCCACACTATGGGACTGTCCTTGGAATGCTACTTTGTTCCTCACCTGGCCCCAGGAGGAAGCCGCCCACTCAACGCAGGGTTGCCTGTTACAGCTCTGTGTGTCCACAGGGTGCTTGGACACCTGGGCACAAGCCTCGCTGGACACTGGGACAGAGCTGCCTTTCGCTGTCAGGCGCTGGCATGTCACTCGCCGTGTCTGTATGCCTCCACCACAGCTCCGTGTGCAAGGAGACCAGGATGTCACCATCCACCTGTGAGGGAAAGGAGAACAGCTCAGGGAGCAGGCATGTGCCACTGTCTGCAGAATCCTTGGCATCAACTGGTCTTTGTCAATTGGACCAAAGACAGGCAACAGTGGGTTGGCTCATTTAGGGTGTGATCCTGGAACATCTGGGTGTCTCAGCCTCCCACAGTTTTCACTGGAAACTGTTCAGAGGATGAAAGCTGAGAAAACTGCAAATTTTTCATGAATTTATCTTTCTCAAGGCTCTTTGGGTCCAGAATTAATTTTCTAGCCCTTAAAGCTGTTTTTAGAGGCCTAGTAAATACTTGTAGCCCTGGCACAGGGGTTGGGCAAGTCTGCTCTTACGCCATGGTGCCATGGGGCCTTGGACACAAGCTGCAGTACAATGCTAGGACTAGGCCAGTAGCACTCCTTAGTAGGGAAAACTCTTCTTTGTTTTGTGTAATTTTGTGTAATTGCTGGAGTAGCTCACAGGACACTTAAAACTTGTGAGAGAATAGCCAAAAGCCTGCTAGGTCCTGCTGGTGCCTGCCTCCTCTGTTGTATCCCTGACAGCTGGCATAATCCAGAAAAGCCTGAACATTGCTCAGGAACAGTTAGCCCAGGGAAGGAAGGACTCTTCTTCTTTCCTCTTAAGCTCAGACCATGCATTCACAGCTGAGGCTGAGGCTCTGAACCCCTGTGTCCTGGCATTTAAAAAATCCAGTCTAACTAGCTAAAAGGCTGTAAATAACAGACAATAATAGCCTAATGCATTTTGTCATTGTAAGGATCATTAGGTGAAACACTCATACAGTAGGTTTGGGAAAGTGTTAGGTAAGAATAGGGAGAATGCAACTGATTGTTAGTTTTCTGAACAGTTTTATGGTCAAGCCAGCAGTTTGCTTCATTAAGTTTCTGGATACTTGGCAGGATTTGTGTGGATTTGGGAATAAAATACAGCCTATCACGTCCCTCACCAGCAGTGTTTATGATTACTTTACAAAATAGGCAACAGGCATTTTCCAGTCCCATGGAGAGACATCAGTTTCTATTTCTCTGTCTTCTGCGGGTGATTAACTCCAGTGGTCTCAGAAACAAGTATAAACAAACATATTCCCAACCTGGAAAACAAGAACACTGGTACTTTTATGCAGTTTGGTGAAGTTGAACCTGCAATTTCCGCACTGCTTATAAAGCTCTGGTCTGTATGTCAATCAACTTTTATTTCCAAGCTTACATCTCAGCAGTTTCTCAGGAGCTGAGAGAGGATTTGGGGTTGTGTTACAATTTAAGGAAGGTAAAAAAAGACATAAACCATTCCCATGGAATTTATTGTCAACAGCAAGGAAAACTGCTGCTAATGAGCATGTTTCATATTTCATCAAATCTCTTTTGGTTTCTCTCTTATGACTCAGCTGGCAACTCAGAAAACATTTGCCTGCAAAGAAGAGTGGGAATATATTTTAAAAGGCAATTAAACAGAAACTTGCAATATGCCCAAGACACAGCAAGAGTGGCCACTTCTCATCAGTTTGCTTAGTGCCTCTCCATGCCTCAGTTTAGACTGTCTTTTTTTTAATACAAGTCCCAAATCACTGTTGAATGAGTGAATGTCCAGTGAATGAGGGAAATTGTACTAAATTTCTCTTGAGATGCTTGCTACTTTTAAGTGCTTGTATACTGAAACATAACATATCCACATTGGAAATAAGGGAGAGGAGGGAGTAGCACCATGAAAAATATGGAAAAACATGTTTACACATCTCAGCTAAGGAGATACTGAATTGCATTTTTAATATGGAGGGAGCATAACACTACACTGATTCTCTGGATAAGCTCAAGATGTACTCTTCTTTGCACCAAAGGGTGTCAAAAAAACCCCAACTTTGTGAGGGGTGAAGTCAGAGAACTGTTTATGCCTTTATTATCATCAAGTCCAATCATTAACCCAGCAATGCCAAATCCATCATAAAACCATGCCCCTAAGCACCACACCTACACATCTTTTAAATATGTCCAAGGATGATGACTAAATCACTTCCCTGGGCCAACTGTTCCAATGCTTGACAACCCTTTCCAAAATGAATTTTTCCCTAATAGCCAATCTAAACCTCTCCTGATGCAGCTTGAGGCTGATTCCTTTTGTCTTGCCACTTGTAACTTGGAAGAAGAGGCTGACCCTCACCTTATTACAGCCTCCTTTCAGGCAATTGTAGAGAGTGGTAAGGTCTCCTGGGCCCCATTTTCTCCAAGGTAAACAACCTCAGCTTCCTCAGGCACTTCTCATGAGACTTGTATTCCAGACCTTTCACCAGCTTCTATGTCCTTCTTCTTTCTTGTAGTGAAGGGTCAGAAATTGGACACAGTAGTTGAGATGTGCCAGAGGAAGACGTAGGTGTAGCCAGAAGTTTTTCAAGCTGTCCTGGCTCATTGGTGTATAGCAGTAAGTGAAAACCAGAGGACTACAAGGGCAGAGAGTTACAATTCCAAGGCAACCACAAGCTAGCAAAGTCCAAAAAGAGGCAGAACTCAGCCCCCTTCATGCCCACTAGATCTGATGAGATGTGCCCATTTTACAAAAGATATTTTCACCCTGCTAAGGGAATTCTTTGCAGCTGCAGCTACAGCTACAGTCCTGGGGGTATTGATTTTCAAGCAAGAAAAGAACTCAGAATAAAATAATGAAATAGCTGCTAAACTTAGCTTCTTGTCTGTTATACTGTTGGGGCAAACTGCTATGAAGCCAAAAAAGAAATGATCCTCCAGGTCTTAGGTGACAAAATTTCCATGCATTCAGTGCTCAGAACAAGCATGGAAGTTATAACCAACACAGGGTGTGACCCAAGACATTGCAAGCTGTGAATTCTCTTTCTACCTTGTACTGTCAAAGTTTTCCACTAATATTGCTAAAAAATCCCAGCTGTCTGGATTTAGCACTCAAAAACTCCCTTTTAGCCATGACTTCTCCAAAGAGGCACCAGAGAAGCTGCAGTGGTGTGATGACCTGCACAAAGAACTCTTCCAGCACATCTTAAATGCATGTAAGATATTTTCACATGAGACAGACGAACCGAGAAGGGCAGTCTCTTCTGTTGCATGCGATGGGCTGCAGAGATGGCTTGGGTGTCTCTCCACAGTAGGATGCATTGACTTCAGCCCCATCCAGTAAGCACCTCAGCTGGGGCAGCTGCAGCCCTCTGTGGCCGCAGGAAGCCGAACAAGCTGTCAGTTTGTCCACCGACCACTGGTACTCTGCCAGGAAGTGTGGGAGAGGCATGTTAACACTGAAAAACTGGCAGCAGGGGTTTAATTAGAGAGGAGAGAGTTGAAGATGTTCTCCAGGATGAAATACAGGGATTCAGTGAAAAGGAGATACCTACCCCAGCAAGGCACCTGATTCAAGCCCCTGACTGCCTTTGGTGTAACAAGCCCAGTTTTTTGGTGCTTAGAAGCATCAGGCATGGAAGGCAGCACTAACTCCATACTATGTTAATAACACAGAATGGCAGTTAGTGAAGCCAGAAGCCAGTGAGCATCTGTATTTTTAAAGGTGTGTTACTTAATGAAGATATGGTTAGCTGTAGTTCCCAGCAGTATCTATGACCCTATGATCTTGAAACACTGTGTCTCTTACCATACAGTTCACACAGATAATTTATTCTGTAGATAAATGTAGGAATAGCAACACACTCAAAATTTTATAGCAAAATTGAAGGAAAAGTTAAATTCTTTACGTCTCTATCACTGACAATTGGAGTAACAAAAACTGCATGTTCTGTTCCAGCCCAGCTGCACCACAGCGCTCTTGTGACTTTATCAATTTTGTCTTTTTTCTAGGAGATCACTAACAATAACAGTTCCAGAACTTTTACAAGTGAAGGGTTTTCAAGGAAGAAGAGACTGTGAGACATTGACCTTTGTGTATTGATAGAGGGGCTTCTCTTTTAAGAGGTTTAAACTCTGCCACCTCTGTCTTGCATTTCTGGACAACAAAATTGTCCAGGCTCAATGTAAGCATAGCTTGAATCAGGTGTGTTTTATGCTCAGCAGGGCAGAAATACCTGGTGTCATTTTGGTAAAGTAAAACCTAAGACACTGTAAGGTACCCAGTAGCCCTGCAAGTCTATATCCATGGCAAGAAATCATTAAGACATCTTTTTCCTGATATGTGTCGTGATGGTTTCAGAGGGGAGAAATTCAGGATGAGAAAGGCTGTGTAGGGAAGTCCATGGCAAGAGCTTTCCAAGGTCAAATGTCTGAAACTGAAGAGTTACCTTGTACAGCCAGGGTCATAACTTGTGTGAGCGAGCCAGCCTCATTCTGAGCAAGGCAGCTGAATTCACCATCAGTAGAATCACTGACATTGAGTATCTGAAGAATCCGTCCTGCTGCCAGGAGTTGATGTTGCAGACTGAGAGGCTCACCAGAGTAAAGCCAGGTGATGTTCGGGGTTGGATGCCCATCAACAGCACAACCTAAAAAACAGGTACATGAGAAAAACATGCTGATTACTAAACCAGGTACATGAGAAAAACCTGCTGATTACTAAACCAGGTATATGCTTTGAAGTGGTCAAAATTAGGGGAAATAGTTGATTCCATCCAATTTTCTTCTCATTTTCTCATAATGATAAAAAGTAATTCTGTAATAAGGAATACCTTCTCATCATCCAGAATAAAATCCAAAAGCCAGATAATCTGCAAATTGGAAAATCTATGATTAGTTTGCAATGATTTATATCAGACCTCCTAAGGTTCCCACTGTTTTTGATTATCCTCATTTTGGTACTGAAGAAGGTGGGATAGGGAGGTTATAAACCTGGCATAAACTCAAGGACCATTCTTGAACACACAATACAAACGCAATTTGGTCTCCAAATTTTCTGCATAAGCCACAGGACCACCTTCCTCTTTCTCTTTCTTTTTAAACATTTTTAAATGTTATTTATTGTTTGTGTTATATTAAAAGTCAGAAATACCATTGTCATTAATCTGCTCAGGAAGGTTGAAGAGTTTGATTTTCAAACATCATGAAGACCAAATCCTCAACTTAAGGAACTTGTTGGTTCATTTAGGAACCCTTGTGACCCTTTTGAATTTGGTTATACCTGTAAACTAACACTAGGGGACTGGACTACTGTAGTCTTTACTTTTGTGCCTTTTGCCATTAATCATACCTCCAACTATGCTATTTCTGTGACAGAAGATACTCTCTTGCCCAGAAAAACTGAAGTCATCTTGCTTATAAAGCAGAAGGTCTCACACAAGATGGAAAATGCCAGTGGTGACCTGTAGTATGCCACAGCCATTTTCATGCTGAGGGGTAGATCCAGACACTGGGGAGAAACTGTCTGCCACTCAGGAGGATAAATACTGGGGCTCTCACTGATGCAGTGGCTGCATGAGTCTTTGCTAGTTCCCTGTTGCTGTCAAACCTGCCTGTATCCACAGTGTGGAAGGGTGTGGGCTAGATAAATCTGCCCATTGGGACTCATGCACTCTGTGAAACTGGTATTTCAGAGAGCAAGGGGTCCCTGGCAAAAGACTCACACACACACACAGTGGACTCCACAGTCACAATGACAAAGTTGTACTGGAAGTGAACTAGTAAATGCAAATAAATGTTTAAAAATAAGGAAAAAAGGGGAATAAAAAAGCAGAAGGACAGAGTGCAAACTGCCCCAAGTGGTTTCAACTCTTCCCTTTTTTTACTTGTCTTTATAAGGGTGAAGAGTCTGCTATTTATTTTTATTTATTTGGCAAGATCTAATGCAATTTTATCCTTGGCCGTTATCTCTACCCAGCACTACCTTCCTGACAACAAAGACACAGCATTCTCTGCTGCTCATTCCCTTTCCCTAATTTTATAAGCTATTTATTCCTGCTGTTTCATTTTTTTTCCTCTTTTGTGCTGAAAAATAACTCATGCATTTTCCAATTTACTCATTCGCAAGTAAATGAGTGACATGAATGAAAGGTTTTAGCCTTATAGTTTAAAGGCTGCCTAAGTAAAAGCAATGGAAGACAATGGAATATAGAGGAAATGGACAAACTTAAAAAAGTGGCTCTATGGCTTTTGCCTAGATTATTCCAATTTTTTGGTAGTTTACTTGTCCTTTAAGATTAGTGTAGTGATTTCCCCAGGTCAGCATATAGCCACGGCAATTAAAACAGGCATGCTGTGAGCCCAGTTTTATTGTTTGTATTTGCAGGATTCTGCAGAGCATAAATGCAGAAAGCAGAAAGGTCATCTTGATGCTACACACAGAGGAGATGAACCTGAATTCAGCATGCAGATGGTCCTGCTTCCTGCTGTTTTTCTTTAAAAAAAATGTTGTTTGGAAAAACAATATTGTCTTCTTAGTGCTGACTATTTTACTAGTCTTACATAGTATTTCCTCTTCCAAAATGTATATATAAAATATTAGCTAAAGGAACAGCCAGTAATCAATAATATGGAGAAAACTCCCCAAAGCTATTGCCTAGATATGCACTATCAGTGAGTAATTATTACTTAACAGTAAGACTTTATTAATACCTATCAATCACATTTCACAAGTGACATCTCCTATACATTTCCCATGTGTATGGATGCATAGGCTGTGGAATAATATTTTATGCATAGTAAGTGAGAGCTAGAGTACAATAAAATTTCATGTTCCATCAATATCTCCTTCTTATCTTCCAGGAATGACTTTAATATCATTTAATGGAGATTACTAATACTTACTCTCTATTTCCCCAATCCCTGTGGACATTGACTGTTTTATCCTTTCAAATCTCAAAACCCATCCCTGTAATGACTAAGAAGGAAAAGCTGTCTTTATTTCCAGACAGCACAGCTATTGCAGAGCTTTCAAGTATTGGAGCCCTTGGGAAGATGATCAGGGAACACATTTTTGGGACTGTTTTGAGCAGTCGAAGTTCTGGCATGAGAGTGCCTTTCTCCTTCAGTCCTTAAGCAGAGAAAGAAAATATTGCTTTCATCCTCCCTTCCAAAGATTACTGGGACTCTGAATTTATTCAAAGCCAGGATGAGCCACTGATGTGCAAAAGCTGGAGATAGAAACAAAAATCTAATAAAAATTGACATCTTCTAGTAGGGAAAATGTTAACATTTCAAGGATAACAAGTACATATTTGGAAAGGGAAGACTGATATTCCACATCAACTCTAACAGTTTCTCAATAGGAAGGGATAAATGCACGCTCCAGGCCAAATTCAGCTCCCCATTACAGCTTTGCAACAGTTTCTGAATGATTGTAGCTGCAGAAAGGCTCTGGGTTAACATGCTAAGACTGGGAGAACAAAATACAAAGCATGCACCATTTTGCACTTTCAGACCTGATAAAAACAAGTGCAAAGGCTGTTGATTTAGGATTCCTTTTCTTTTTGGCAGCCTGATTCTGTATAGAAAACAATGGTATAAATGTCAAGTGAATTTTGCAAGTACTAAATACATCTGAAAATNAAGCATGCACCATTTTGCACTTTCAGACCTGATAAAAACAAGTGCAAAGGCTGTTGATTTAGGATTCCTTTTCTTTTTGGCAGCCTGATTCTGTATAGAAAACAATGGTATAAATGTCAAGTGAATTTTGCAAGTACTAAATACATCTGAAAATGTAAATTAAAAAAAAAATACAGTATTGCCTTTAAAATAGGTGTCTACTCTTAAAATATAGATTATTTTCATGTCTTTATATCTGTCTAGCAAATAACTCTCTATTGTTGACAGGATGATCAGGCCCAAGAAATGTTTCCAATATTTTTAAAGATGGAATGTGAGTGAAAACTTCTGGCTGAGATCAGGTAGTTTCTTTGATTTTGTATTTCTGTGTTACTTTACTGAACTCTATCTGAAAAGAGTTGTGGACCTCAATACATGGTATTAAGGCAATAAATGTAATGCTCCTACAGGACTTGAAACATGACAATATTTCCACTCTAAACTCTATATTCAAGGAAATAAAGTATGCTTTCAAAATAGAAACCAGATTAAGGATGAAGTGAGGAACAAAATGCTTTGAACAAAAAGCATTGTGGAGAAGTCACATATCAATCTGAATAGATACAAGTTTTGTGCTGAACTATTATGTTGTGGCTGACACTGTGTTAATGTGTTCACACTGTGTAGGTGATTACTAGTAGTGAGAAACACTTCCCCAGTTTCCTGTTATGCCTTATTTTCTCCTTAGCTGACTGAAATGAGAAATGCACGTTAAATTGAATGGAGTTAAAATTCAATTCCATCTTGTATCTAACATAAGGATGAAAAATTGATAGGATGTATTCAGCTTTTAAACCAAATGAAGGTAGGTAAGATCGTGTCTGAAAGTCACATGTATGCAATACTTGTATGCTGAAGAAGCAAAACTAAGAGACATGTCTTTGTAGTTTCTCTTACGGGGAAGGATCTTTCAATATACTATAAAGTGACAGACACTTAACTGTTTGCTATTATGCAAATTGTTTCTCATTGCTTTCACACTCTGAATGAAAAAAAATTTATAAAAAGCAATGGAATTAGGAAAAAAAAGGGAAAAATAATATTTGTATAAATACAACTTTTACTTATTGTTTTTTAAAGCAATGCAAATAGGATGAATTTATGCTAGACAGGGAAAACCATATATTTTGGAATTTTTGAAATAAGCAAATTCAGTTGATAACAGTAGCACTTAAAAAAAAAAAAAGAAGGCATTTTAAATAACTATTTATGGCTGCAAAGGGGCTGTTGAAACATACTATACTAAACATATGATATGGTTTTTAACAGTTCTCAAAACACCTCAACTGGTTACCCAATGCCACACATGTTGTCGTTATTAGATATCACTTACATAGCATTGCAAATATTCATGGTATTCAACAAAAGTTGAGTCAGGCTCATTCCCAGCCCCACAGTGGTTGTAAAAAATGTTCCCAAATACACAGACACATGGTGGGCCCATTAAAAAGCAAGGGAATTTTCAAGCTCTGGTAGTTAATACTGTTTCCTTAAACTTAGTCTGACAACAGAAATCCTACACACTGAGAATCATGTAGAAATAAGGACTGTTCTGAATACCATCTGCAACAGCGAATCAAAAATCAAAGCCTACAGTAATGGATACAGCATACTCAAATGACCACCTAAGTGAACTTTGATAGGTTTATTAAGTTCATGACAAAAACGGAAAAGGAGTTAAACTGTGAACTTCTACCCCAACACTGCCACAGCTCTAGGTCAACTGTCCATTTATGGGAGAAAAATGGCAGTCAGATGAGACTCATGGAACAAGCACTGACCAACAGTACAGCACAAGGAGTTCAACCTAAGACAGAGCAAGAGCTGGCACATAATGCAATTACCAAGTTGCAAATGTCAGTGCTGCTGTAGAAGTTTTTTCTATATCTCATAACCCAATATAAATTTGCTACATTTTGAAACAGCATCTCAGGTGGCACTTGGAAAATAAAAAATACAGAGCAGAGGAGGTAGAGGGCAGACAGGTTTGGGAAAGGCAGTGATGCTTGCTATAACTTCTGTCCTTCTGAGAGATGAGAGGACTATCATACAGGGAGAGGTTGCTTCAAAACTTGTAAGCAAGAATTCCTTTAGTCAACATGTCAGAAATCCCATAGTGTTTCAAACTCCCTTAACACTTATTCTAGAATAAATCTCAAGTTTTTCAAGAGTCAAAAAGATCTTTTATGTGAAGGAAGCTGGCAGAATGAGAGGCCTCCATATCAGAATACCTTCAGCAAGTCTGATACTCCTATTTACCCACAATGATTCGTCTCAGTGGAGCTCTGCATTACTTTCATCAGGAAAAAATCTAGGTCAGTGATTCAGGTAAAGCTTAGAGACAAAAGTTAATGGGCTGCAACTCTTACAATAAACTCAAAATTCATCATGTGTTGCCCCAGAGGGCAGTAATATTATTTTATATGAAAGCATTTTCAACCACTACTATATATCAGTGGTTGTCAGATTAGATCATTCATGGTACAAAACAGCAGGCAGGAAAAAACTCAGAGCAGCAGATTGCCTGGAGGACATCACTATTTTGACCCTGTGTTCAGAGCTTGGCAGTGGCTGAACTAGTGTCTGATTGCCTGAAAAACAAACACTGTTTTAGTGTAGTCAAAATGTTCAACCGTTCAGTGGTATCATCACATAATTTTTAACCCAAAATGTGTTGCTTTTTAACCAAAAGGCACACATTTCAGTGCAATACTACAGTGTAGTCTGACATAGTCTGCTATGCTCTGATGTAGAAGGAAGATGCTGCAACACTCTATGAGCTTTACACAATATTTAGGATGCAATCAATGTGATAGTATGTGATCAGGCAATTAAATGGAAAGATAATGGCATAATCTTGATCTTAATTTTAATTCTAGTCTTTAGGGAAAGGTCATGTACCTACCTGGGAATTTTCACACACATAGTGACAAGGCAGACTTTTCAATGAGACAAAAATTGAAAGGAACAGATAACATAAGGACAGGCTATCCCATGAATAAACCTGGTACTTTATCCTCATCACACTAGACATAATGTTAATATCAAATAAAGTTGCTAAAAATATTCTTTAGCATTAGAATTTCTTTTCAAAAATGATAGCAAATTCATTACAGAGAATGAGGAGGAAAAAATGACATGCAAAATAACTTCTCAGATAGTCATGATTTTTTCTGAATCCTAATGCACAGCTTCTGCAACTGTCTTTTTCCTTAAGGGGAGCACAGATGTCAGTTTAGCTGTAATTACTCACGAATTTTCTTTTTGATGGCTTTTTACAGATTGCTAATTATTTTGCATTTCTGCTTCAAATTTTAATACAGCAATAATTCCTGAATATAGGAAAATTGAAAACAGGCTCATGGTAGAGATGGGAAGAGCAAAGGGGAATTACAAATAAAGATCCTTTCAAGAAGATATACTCTTGCTCTTGAGTATATCACCAAACATTGAAAGAAATTTGAACTGATGAGATCAGTTTTGTTCATTGGGATAATTTATTACTTTTCACACTGATTTTTGAACAAGTGTCAATCCTATGAGAGCCAGATGTTATGCACAGTACTTAGCAAGCAATTACAGCATTAACTTCTCTGGCTCTGCTTGAAAGAGTTTGATCCAGACATTAGTCTATCTATCTGATATGGTTCTTCTCCTAAAGTCAGCTGCACATTTGGCTCACTATAATGCACCCAAGAACATGCAAAAACCTCTAGGTTAATTTTTCTGTCTGCTGTCACATCTAGATAACCCTTAAACCTACTGGCAAGTACAAGTCAGAGGTTTGAAGAGATCCCCTCTGAAATAATAAAAAAACCTGGCCCACAGTCTGAACTTTGGGCTTTGGCTCCAAGCAAGACACTTGGACTTTTTAAATAAGCAATTTATTCATACTGAAAAGGCTGGCCATTGCAAGCATGGTGACTCTTTTTTGATTCTACTATCTGGGTGATCTTCTGGGAACCTAAGCAATTCTACTAGAAAATGAGTGAGATATGCTACTGCCAGTAAAAGAAAAATGAGAATGAAATACAGTAAATTTGGTACAGAGAAATCCTTTGTATCTTTTTGTGAAAAAGTTTTCATTATCACTTTGTCTTAAAAAAAGCTGCATTTCAAATATTGATATTTGCAGAACAAGGCTTTGTTGTGCAGCTGGTTGTGCAGCTGGTCATCTTCTGAAGTGGTAGTGAAATTGGCAGCAAAGCTGCTCTAATTCTGTGGTCATTTGGGATAATTTATAAAACCAAAAAGAAACCTGCTTTTTAGGACTATGTTTGCAGTGCTGACAATAAAATCATGTTCTAATTTGTGAAGTGAGTAAATATGGAAGTTATCTAGGGGAACACAGTAAATCTGGTACAGTGATATTTCTTTTTTTTTCTTTTTTTTACAATTGACTGTACTTTTCTGGTCATAGAAAAATACACTTAAAAAAAATACACAGTAATTTTCAGTATCCCTTACAAGTAAGGAGGGATGGCAACCAGACTTCAAATAATTGCCTAGGCTTTTCCCCATTTATTCATATTATCAGATTCCCTAAAATAACATTTTCCTTCTACCCTATTTACTTCAGTCTGAAATTTTACAGGGAGTACAACATGTTCATATTCTTAGAAGTATTAATTTCTGAAACATCTTCCAATGTTCCTGCAAAAATTCTCACTTAAATGTAATTAATGTATAGATGTCAAGTCATTAAAGATTCACCTTTCACTGTGCAACACAATTACAACACATTCAGTATTCTTCAGTGCTGAAACAAGGACATATTTTAAAATCACATTTTGTGTCTTTTGCCAAGTCTGCTGATTATTGGTCTCCAATAATAATATGATATATATGAGAAGTTGTAGTGAATCTCCACAAGGATTTGTAAGATTCTCAGAGTTTCCCACTGAATTATATTCAAATACAGGAAATAACAAGCTTGAACCCAAATAAAAACAAATATTCTTGATAGGCCCAAAGCCTTTTCTGCAGGAGTGTTAGAAGTCAGGAACACTGGTTTGCTACAGCCTTGGTTTCTGGCAATATTAACATTTACAAAACTGAAGACTCATGGAAATGTGTTAAGGACTTGTGTAAAAAATTAATTGATACTTGTAGCATTGATAAACTACTGAAAATACATAAGCATAGGATGTTGCTTTAATTCCAAAAGATAACACCAAGAAGTAATCAGAATTGACGGAGATTAAATGGTCATGAATATTTTTAAACCCCAAAAATTCTTATCAGGTGACAAACAAAAGACTTTTTTTTTGGTGAAAAGAGCAGTGTTCCTTATAATATTTTCATCACCAACATTCAGGAAAACTGTAATCAAAATTTAGAAAGTCCCAAAGACAGAAACGTTAATAGGATTAAGATCTAATGTGAAAACTTTCCAGGGAAATGTAAATTTGTGTCACTTCAGAAATCAGCTGTGTTTTATCTTATGCATAATGTAAAGTCTTTTTGTGTGTCTGCCATGAGCGAAGAACATCAGAATATGCATGGCAGTCTGTGACTCACCACTGATTGTAAATTTGCACTACCATAAAACCCAGAAATGTTTCCAAGCTCTTGGGTGTTCTAGCTCTGCTTTGGAGATAGTCTTGTCCTTCAGGTGTGTGATCTGCAGATAACACACAAGTGACTACTACACAACTTGACAATGAATGTGAGGACTGGGGAGAACTGCAGTACTATGCACATATTTTCAACATTTGTGAAGGAGCAGGGTAAGCATTCATCTGTGCAAGCCACCATCTACATCGTGCTCTTCAACTGGATGATGAGTTGGGCCCAGAAAGCTGGCTGGAATCTCAAAACCTTAGAAGCAAAATAAGTATATAAGATAAAAATGTTGCTGACTCTGTTGGGCAAGGCATGGGAAACAGATAGTTTCCTCTGCTTTTATTGTGAAGGCACATAAATGACTTCTCAATGACCCTTGCAATGAGAAGGAAAACCTCCAAACCAGGTATCTGTGTTACGACACTGATTTTTATCTTTTGCAACCCCCCTGAAATTTAAGTAGAAGAAACTTGTAGGAGATGATTCCAGACAGCAAGTTAAAAATTTTACACGGATGAAATGATGGTGGAAGCATTGCAAAAATCCACTTTGTAAAAGATAGTGTATAGCATGTATAATAATCTGCAAGTTCTATTTATCTCCTTGCAGCTCGGTTTATCAATTTTTTAATATTTGATACAGCTGTTAATTTCTAAACAACTTCTCGCCTGCAGCTTTAGACTTCCATTGATGTATTAATATTTTCTATTTGCATTTTTTAACCCCCTCCAAGGCATGAAACCAGTGTTTAATGAAGTTTTGACTCCCATTTTTTTTAAAATTCTGGCAAACCCATGCATGACTTAATTGAGGTTTCTAGAATAATTTTTCACCTTTGTTGTCTTTAACTCCTGTAAAAGAAAATGTTTACCCAAAGCTTACTATCACTCATCTTCACATTTTACTCTGTTTCTTTGCATGTATTCTGTTTTCCTTCACTATTTAACAATTCCTCATATGCCTAGATTTCCAAATGTATGTCTAATTGAATGCCTTTTGAATCCCAGGAGATACCAGTGCCTAACAGTAGCACAGACAAGGGATCTCACACTTAGCAATTTATATACCCAAAGTTCTTTTACAGCACATCCAGAGAATGTAGAGCCAACACCTCAACATAACAAATGATGAAAGACTTAGCAATTAAAGTTGATTGGGTGGGTAGTAGAACAGAAAGAATCAATGGACAATTTTCTAATTGACTGGATAGACCATTCCACGCCGATTTTTTGTTAGAAAAAATATCTCAGAAGATTTTCCTAGGTTTGAATAATAACAAGGCTCAAATTCAAACCAGTGAAACTCCAGTGAAGTTGAGGGAACTGCCTGAAGAATTTAACTTGTTTACTATTTTGCAATTACAATCCATGGAATTTCCTTGACCATGAAGTGAAACAGCAGGCTACAGAGCAACAACCAAATGAAATTGATCTGGACGTGGTTGTATACAGGCAGTGCAGAAAACTCTTTGTCATTCAATTACTTCTTTTAAACAATAAAAACTGCCTGAAACTCCTAAAGTCCTCTTTCTGGAAATCTGAGAGGAAATGGATGAAACAGGAGTATGACCCAGTCTTAAATCAGTGAGCACAATAAAACCATACTCAAAATGATTTATTCAATGCTAATAAATTTTTTTTTCATTTTCCCCACTGAGGACTCTTTCAATGCAGTTTTTGTGCAAGCAAAAATGTAATCCAGAGCTGCAGGCTAAAAGCCATTGCAAATGTATGCAGATATATGCAGATACTTCGAAAAATAAACCACACAAAACTAAAAACATAAATAGAATGTCTCCACTGTGAAAATAAAATCTTAAAATTACTATTAAATGTGAGGAAAGTATGGTTTGGAAAGTGAAGATATGTATTAACACTCAGGACATCACATCTGCAGAACCCTTGCTAAAAGTTTCAGATCCCTACCCCTAAAAGGAGAAAAAATAGTTTTGAAATTGTAGGGCTTGACAAGTTTTCATCGTATCCAGTAATGTGTTCATTAGGGAAGCTGCTTGCCTATCTGAGCCTGACAATGAATAGTTTCAAATCAGCCTGTGAAATGAAATAATAAAATAAATATACCCTGAAATTTAGAAAAGAATGAGAATCTCTTTGCTAACAAATCATATCCACAGATCTGAAAGGAGTTTACAGGAGTTTACAGTTTACAAGAAGAACTTGCTGTGTAAAGAGGGTAAGCTATATGGAAGGCAGAAAAGGATGAAAAGAAGAAAAGCATTAATTTGGGATGAATGATTCCATACATGGCTTCATGCAAAAATTGTGTGAAATAAGAAAGAGAACTAAAACGAACATATTAAAACAGAGAACTTGCAAGATTAAAGCATGTAGAGAGGGATAGGCAAAACTATGGGAAAGGCTCTGAAGTAGGATATACAACATGAGTAGCAGGCATATGGCAAGGCAACTACCCAAATGTAGAAGAAAAATTAAAACAGAACCACCAACGTCTCTTGTTTTAGATCAAGTAGCACTCTGGTCTGCCATGTCTTTGTGCTGAACAACTGCCAGGCCCCCAGGGCAGGAACTGCTTCTTACAGAGAGTGCTGTATATATATAAAGGGTGGCACCATGGAGCCCTTATTCTGCATTCAGCTTTGGACTAATTAAAGGACCTTCTTTTTAAAAATATTTTTTGAGGTCTAAAAAGTATTTGGCAGTGATTATGACTCACAACCAACTGTTGGTTTGATGTCTTTTGTCTCAGTGCCCATGTCTGGATAACCAAATCCTTAATGTAAAGGTTAACCAGGTGCGTAACTCATATAAACTCTAAAGACTTTAAAATCTGAAAGTCTTAAAGCACTTGACTTACCTATGAGAGCAGAGCTCCCTGGACTGATAGTCAGTTTTGTTCCTGAAGGAGAAGTCAGCACTGAATGGGTGCTGGGCCCAGCACTGCTGAGCATTGCTGTCAAGTCTTCTAGGTAAGGAAGAGGTCGTGGAGGCTCTGGTAATAACAGGGTGGGAGAATGAGCAACACTATAGCAGAAAACGTCTTGGGATGTAGACCCCGCTCCTCCTCTCCCCCCACCCTCCCCGCCTACCCTTCCTCAGATATTGCTGCAATTTTCACTGTGCTGCAACATTGCCATTTCAGAGGGGCAGATTAAACAACTCTGGATAACTACTGAAACTTTGCCTCATGTTAGGTAAGGTGCTGGAGAAATTATTTAACATCTGTATCAATGTGACCACAAACATAAAGAAATCATCTTTGAAGGTTACCACAGCATTCTGGTCGTCCCTATTCATATGTGACAGAGTTATATGGTATCAGAAGATACAGCAGATTGGAAGAAAAAACAAATTTATACAGTATAGAAGCCAAATCAAAGGTTCATGACAATTAGTGAAAAACTTTTAGTGTCTGCTACTACCTGGATCAAGCCCTAATTAAATATGGTTATAATGCTGCCAGATCCTGTGGTATACTTAGGCAGAACTCCAAAGGACTAAGAGTTCAGAGCTCAAGAGGATCAGTCTATGCTGAGAACTGCAGGATTTAGTTGTTTACTAATCACAGTGCTATTTTAAAAATTGAGGTAATGCCTAGCATTCCCAATTCTGCTTGTCATGAAAATAATATGATATTTGATCAAAATGAATAGTGGCTTCATCCCCTTTCAATTAGATCACGGTGCACATTATGTAAGTTTTCTGCTGCTGATAGCATTCAGCACCAGGAGTACAGGTCAAGGATGCCTGAACTGTTCTGTTCCATTAAGGAGCTAAAAATGTAATTTGCTTACAAACATAAGCAGCTTGCATAACTCACAGTAACTTACCATCTTTAAAAGCTAAGCCATCTATAATGATCAGAAAAGGATTTAGAGATCATCTGGGGGTCTTTATAGGCTGAAACTCAGCTGATTTTTTTCCAGATTATTTTTTTAGACTGAGATTCTAGAGTCAGTCTGGATTAGTAGGAGAAAAGTTTGAACCTTCATTTTAGTATTGTCTGTGAAAATCTCACTGTTATACATCCTCTGGAAGCTCACTACTTATGAAAGATGAGAGCTGTAGTGGATGCTCTAACAGTGTTGCCCCAGTTGTGGGGAATAGGTTTTAAAATTTGAACTTAACCACCAAATGCACTACTAAAGTACTTTAAAAGTCTGTCTGGATCATTCATCTGCCAGGCGCACAGAAATTATAGAAGATGAGTTACTAGGAAAGGAAACATCTTTCCCACAATTCCAGTTCCCACCAGGTACCACTTCCACTCACATTTCACAGCTGCCATTCTATTTCAAATCACCCATATGGGCTTTCTGTCTGGTATTTAAAAACACAGGGGAAAGTAAAATTCACCATTCACAGAACTTGAAATGTACTTTTAAAAGTGCACTGGTTTTGTGCACCTTTGTGAAGTGGGTGAAAAGACTGGTCAGTGGAGACAGAGCACTTCACAGGGAAAAACTGCCATCACTCTCATTTTAAGATAGTCACTTTAAGATATGGTTAATAAATGCTTTTCTTACCAAGCAAGTCTGAAAGACTTAAACTTGAGTATCTTGGGACTGGGAGGTGCAATCCCTGTCCTTAGACATTTTCTTCTTATTCACTTTCCCTTTACTACTACCTTGCTGATGCTGCCCAGAGTACAAATGGAGACTGATACTTTTCTTAGAACAGGGCTCCCTGCATGCCATTTCCTCTTTCCACAACAACAGATTAGTTCTGCCATCTGGATGTGCCAATAGCTACATTACTGTTGCTAGTCCAAAATACCAAAATACCCTGGACTTACCAAGAACCAACAGCTGGGAGCTTTCAGTTACTTCCCCATGAAGATTGGATGCCTTGCAGGAGTATAACCCCTGATCTGATAGAGAAACATTTGCTATTAACAGCAAACCATTATGCAGATGGTGAGTAGAGGACAGCTTGACCTTGTTCTTAAACCAAGTAACTTTTGCTTCAGGAACACCTGGAAAAACATTGGCAAAGTGTAACTAACACAAGTAAGTATTACAAGGCAAAAAATACTTGTAAGGCAAATAGTGGAAGAAGAGATGAGAAGTACTGAGTGAAGGCTAAAGAAAAAGGGAAAGGGACAAGGAAGATTTCATATGGCCACAGTCCTTTAGAGCAGTGACTCAAATAAAACAACTAAATAAATACAGAGACAGACACAATTAATATGCTTCTTGCAGGCAGCTACTCAGATAGTCCTAGTCTAGAACGGCAGATTCCTTTGCACTTCACTAGCAGCAGAAGAAACAGGGGTTAAAAGTGAGATCCCCCTTAACGTTAAGGTATTGCTGTTGAGTCAAATAAAGATGTGCTTTGCCTACAAAATGTTCACCAATACTACAAAAACATTTTTCTAATTGTATTCTGCAAGCATGTCCTTCCCCTGTCTTTAATGTTTCCACACTGACAGGAGATTCGCAGGCACACCTGTTCCTACAGTTTGCTTTGGGGAAGATGAGCAGTGTATGTCAATGAGCAGCAGTTTTATTTTCTTTTGAGCTCCCACCTTCAGTGACACATGCAGCCTCAAGATGGGAATAGGAGGTAGCCAACAAAGGGATGAGCAAACACATCATGTCGCATCACTGCCACAAGGGGTAGCAAGAGCATTTCAGTTGGCTTTGTTGGGTAACGGCAGATGCCGGAGGACAGAGGGATGAGTGTTTCCCTTGCAGAAGTATCACAGAAGTATCAAATTCTGAGAGGTGCCAGCTGGAAACATATCTCACTTTGCTGGGCAAGCAAGACTTTAGATAGTGAGTAATTACCCGAGTCTATTCTTCTTCAGCTTTCCCCCCCATCAATGTGCATGTATCCAGCACAAAAAGCCTACCTGGGATACTAGCAAGCAGAATTGTGTAAGCCAATTGACATAATTTTGGTAAACCAGTGGCTCTGAGAGAAAGGAATCATTGCATTACAAGTTTCTAACAGTGGTGACTAGTTTCCAATGCCACAACAATTTTGAAATAGTGGATACGATTTCACAATCTGGTATAGCTGATGAATAAATGTGGGCCATAAATCAAGGCAAGAACTAAAAAATAAAATCTCCAGCACAGAGAAAAGGACTGTTTAGGAGAACTGAGAGAACTGCAAATTAGAACAACTAACATACAAGAAGATAAAGGACAGGAAGTTAACATATTTTAAGCCACCCTTCCAAACCTGTTCTGATTCAACAGTCACTAATTGTACATGAATTGTACACATAGAATGCCCTACAAACTAGATTTTTAAAACCGGTTCCTTCTTACATGTCAAACTGTATTTTCAGTAACTGGGCCATATTACTTGAAGTTTCTGGTATGCAAATGAATATCTGCACAATTTAAGTGCTGAAATCAAGAGAAATCTTCCTAGTGACGCTGATGTGATTCAAATTGCTCTCACATCCTATTGTTAAGTGAAATGGTGCACAGTAGTAAAGTTACCCACCAAAAATGCTGCTGGCTTTCTGAGGCTTGGAGCAAATCCTCCAGCTTGCAGTCACAGCTATCTGCAAGACTCCTGAGTGACTTTTGGGTGGGAGTTCCCCTAGGATTAGTTTTGGAGAAGTCTGGAATTGACCACAATCACCTAACAATAGTTAAAAAATATATTCCTTCACCTCTATAGACAAAGAAGTGATGTTATGTCAAGTGAAATAATGTTGGCTTTCAGTCTTGATCAAAACCATGACACTGTCTTTGTGGTAAAACCGAAATAGAGTTTCATCTTGACATAAATCACATCAGGTGCCAATTAAACTCTAATGCATCCAGAATTATTCTATTTTCTCTTGTATTTTAGTTAATATCTGCAGATTTCAACTCAGAAGACAGACTTTGACAGTGCTTATGCCTGTCTTAAGAAGTTGAAAAGCAATATAAAATTACTCCCTAGGCTTTGATTGCATACTCTTCCATTATCTCTTGTTTTTAAGAAACCTTCTCCAGGCTTACCAACATGTGTCTGCAGCAAGTGTATATTTCTGGCCCTTGACAGAAAATGCAGCTTTAGAGTATACCATAACTGATCCTTAATATTTCTCTTGTAAGTATCTGTTCTGCTGTCTTGCTGGCTCTCAGTAAAAATGTGTCCTTACAAGAGCTGAGATATGCAGATCCAATACAGGCATGGTCCTACACCACAGACTGTACAACACAGTGATAGAATTATATAGCCCAGCTTATATTAATGGGATGAACTGTCACCGAACTCTGACCTAGAAATCTTATTAGTTGTGCTGGCTCAGGACATCCTGACATGACTAGAGAGAAAGTACTAGAAGGAAAAAACTATAGCTTTACAAGACTGCGTGAAGAAATGTTTTCATCCAGACAAGTCTCCACATAATTTCTGGATATGCTAGTTTGCTTTCTAATTGTGTCAACTTTGCTCTCACATACTAATCTATTTTTCATTGCCAGATGTTATTGCATTAACCATTGCATGTTAATTTACTATGATTTAATAGCCATTTCATTGTTAATGTTTTCTGGGGAGCTTTGGCAATCTATACTTTGGCAAAGATGTAAAATTTATCTACTGCAAAGAAGCCACTAGGATACGACATATTTGCTGACTGCAGAAGTAGTGTGCGTTACTCTTATCCTTAGAATTGATTGTTCTAAGGATGATCAAAACTACATAAAAACTATATATACAAAACTACATATAATCATAAAGCTGATAATAAACCAAAAAGTTTGTGCTTACATTAGGAGGAAAATTGCACTTATTCTCATACTATGTTACAGGTTTTATGAGCAGGCTCATTTTCCAGGTGTAGGTGGGACAGTTGATAGAAATTGCTGTTCTTGGATCATTCCTCAGGGAAACTTTTTTGTAATTGCTGTGGAATTATTAACACTATTTTTATGAAATTAGGATTCTAGGGCCCGTAAAACATATCTGCCCTCATTACTCACTCCCTTATTCCCTCTGTAACATCCCAGATTGTGGTTTATGATTTTATTATAATTTCAAGAGCATTAATCTCTGGTGTCAACATAGTTAACATTTTCTGCGGAGGCATAGCAGAAAACTTTTTCCACACATGGAAAAAATTAGGATTTAGGAAAATTTCTTCTGTGTCACAGAAGATTCCAATCTACAGATACTAGATAGCAAAAAGCCTTCTCTTAGACGAGAAGACACTGCTAAAATTTTCCATTTTGGATGTTGTACTAGTGGGTGAGTTTCACAAAATTGCTAGAGATTATTTTCCTCTTAGAAAAGACTTTGAATCTGTGCCCCTGACCATTCTGTGCTTCTCTCCTGTAGTTTTCTGATATTATAAGTACTGTGGAAACTTTGTTTAGTCACATCCTGTTGTTTACATGGTGCTTTTGGTGAAGAGAGATGGCTACACTTAGAGCAGCAATAACTGTCTGAATCTGTGGGTTACGTGTCTGGGCTGAGCTAAGAGAACCCAGAGAGAGAAATCAAAAATAATTTGTGTTAACGTAATATTTAGTCTCTTTCACACAATATCCATGCAGGTGAGCATGGTGAGGCCTGGGGAAAAAAACAAATATAATTTTCATCTTCTTCCTTGAAAGTCAATGGACTTTCCAGTCCACCAGTCTTATTGCAAGAGCGTGTCATACTATGCATAAAAGTGTAATGAATCCATGGTAACGCCCCAGGTCTTTAGAGATTTCCCAGCTCCTTCTCCTGATATCAGTGTCATTCCCACCAACAGCCATAGGACTGCCACACACAGATAAGGTCAATCTATTTTGGTTGCCACTAGAAAGAGGCGAGTTGTCACTGTAAGACTGAGGGAGATTCAGTCTCCGACTGGAAAACAGTTTTAGGGAAAATCCCATTTCAGTAGAATTCCTCTAACTCCTGCACTTCCAAGAAGAAATACCAAAAGGAAAAAAAAAAAGAAAAAAGAGAGTGCTAACATGCCTTTAAAGTAAAATAACTTTGGCAAGAAAAGAAGAAACTCGCTGGAGGGATTTTTAAAATCCCCATCAGTGACAAAATTATGTCACAGTCCATGGTTGTCACCGAACATCCCCAACAGGTAGCCATGTGTATCAGTTTTGTTGCATCCACACACCATACTGTGTATCTCTTACAATGATGCCTGTCGCATTGACTCAGTTGTTTTTTTCTTTTTTTTTTGAGCCCAATTTTCTTAAGCCACTAACACTTGCCTTGTTTGATATGGATGAAAGGAGGACAAGTTCTATGATAAGAATTAATAAAAGCAATGAAGCTTGTCCAAGACCTAGGAAAACCTTGCAATTTCACTCAGCTGCAACTGGAGACACCAAATTAGCAAAGAATCCCACAGAAATTTACAGCCAAAAGCACCTGCACAGGAGAGAATAATTTTTTACCTGCAACCTGGCAGTTAATGCTAACATTTGCTTTCTGGATTGTTTTTAGCATGCTTCCAATATCAACAGTGACAGCCGGTGATTCAGTGTTGATCATGGTAGCTCTTGATGCCTTTATCAGTGGCTTTCCTGCATAAAAGAAGCACCACAGTTTATCATAACAAGCACATTGGAGTCACAATGGGATAGATAGGCTGGAACACTCTTTGTGAAAGTACACACAACAGGCAGGCGGATAAGGGAAAACAAAGTGTAAGACCACCTGCTTTTTTATAATATTTCAGTGTCACCAAATTCCACAGGTAAAGCTGTCTTGAAAAAAGAAAAGGCACACTTGAAGCAGAGGCAGAATAGCATTAAAGCCATATAGACATACAGGAGAGCCAGATGAATCAATAAATACCAGCACAACTGAAGCTGCAGTGAGATGCTTGCCTGGTGCTGCAGCTGTGCCACCACCCTTTGGTAAAAAAGACCAAACCCAGGAGCCTGAGTGATGGCTACAACCACTGTAGAGAAAGTTTAGCATATTGTGCAAGCTGTTTCTACACATTGATCATGGTTTCCTCAACCTACAGGGGAAACACTAGGGTAGGGAAGACCAGATCAAAACCAGAAAGTTTTCCCAAAATGGCCAGCAGAAGAAGATGAGGGATAGAAACTGAATTAATACATGTTTTAGATAAAACAAAACAGGTTATCTGATGGGAGGAGGTTTATCTCTAATAGAGCTACTGCTTTGCCCACAATAAAGTGTGCTTTCAACATTGGTGACAGCAAGTCAAGGTGTTTCGCTGCTGTAGTGTCTTTGTGGGATTACTTACGAAGTTATCCACCATCAGTGGCTCAAGAAGCCTTCTGCAAATCCTTTTGTAGGGCTACTGTAAAGGGATGCTTACAAAACAGGTCAGGGGTACCCAAGCTTAGCTTTGAGAGAGAGGAATAATGCTGCAGAGCTGACAAGAGCTGAATTAAGGTGCTCCCTTGTCTCAGAGAAAGTGCTCTGCAGTCAGGATGTTGCAGGAATAGCAGAACAGAACAGAATTGCTTTAAATCACATGTGACTTGGGTGTTTTTGACTCAGTGTTGCATTTTCAAACACATTATTTTCCAAAAATCTATAAGCACCTTTCCCCCCCCATTTTAAATAAATGGTCAGATACAAAACCAGATATCCTCATTTGCCACCAAAAGTTGCTGTTTCAGGCTAATGTCTATTACTAGTTTTATTTGTATGTTAATTTGGCACTGACCAACAAAGAAAAGATGGATGTGAGAAAAACAATTTGATTTCACTGAGCTCATGGAGAGTTCTGAAAATTTAAGTCAATCTTAAATATAAATCTCTCCATATAGCTGTATTTCCAGGGCTTTTAAAAGATACCATTCATCTGTAACGCCTGTCATATCAGTTTGGTATTTTTTTTGTACTTTAGTTTTTTAGTCTGATGATTTTAATGCCCAAGAATAGCTACGTAAAATACTATATTTCATTGTTTAAATACCTCCAAAAGTTTTTGATACTTTTTGGCAAAGTCTAAAGAAAAGAAAAATTCTTCAGCTATCCATCAGCCTTTTATTTTCGTGATTGGTTTCCATAACCCCACCACAAGATTAAGAATCTTTTAGCTGTTCAACCCATAAATGAGTAGGAAACCATTATGAAAACAAAAAGGAGCATATTCCACTGTCCTTTTTTTTTTTTCCATGCATGTGTTAAATGAATCAGAAAATTCTTCAATGAAATAAGCTTTCGTCCCCACTCTTAATTCCTCTAAGATGATCTCAGCTTTCCATGTTTTTTGGAGAAAATACTTCTATTATGGCAAAAAGATTATTACTTTGTTCCAAAAACTGCTCAGTATTCCACTTTGATATTTATGGCCTCATTTTATAGGCTGTTCAGGTCTTTGCCTTGGATGTGAGATACAAAATTATACCAGTTCCTAAGAGGAGTCCTGCTTGAGTCTGGGAAGTGTGAATGTTAATTCACCTAAAAGTTTAAATTATAGCTTTGATAATTAATTATAATCAAAAAGCTTAAAGTCTCCCTGTGTCACATGTATACCTAACACTTTACTTTTACAGTGTCATACAAAATTATTGCCACAACATGTATAAAAACTATGGCTTTTGCACTCACTGAACAATGTGGCAGTTGCAACTGATGATTTTTTAATCTCATGTTCAGCTTCATGCTGGTGTGGCATTAAGAGGTTTAGTGTGGAGTTGCTTCTTCTAAAATATGACACTACCCTAACAGCAGCACTACTACCTTGCTGCCTGGAGTTCAGCAAAGTTATTTCTGATAGTAGTAGTGTAAAAAGGATCAGTCTCTTCAGTTTTGCCTACAGCTAATTTGTAGCTCTGATGCAGATCTTTCTTTTTTCTCTGGAAGCTTCACCCATTCTGCTAAAGGACCAGACAAAGTCTCTTTCTAGTTGATTTACTGATTTTCTAAGCTTCACTGTTATCCACTGTTGCCTTATTACATTTTCTTTATGCTTCTCTTAAATGAAATTTTCTCTGGTTTTGATGTAATTTTTTTTTTTAAATAAAGCTTATCAACAGCTATTTCTTCCCCTAGTCATATGTGGATATAATGGCAACTGATGGTTGCTGCCCGTGCATTGGAAGCCTCCAAGCATTTCCACATACTGAAGCAGTGAAATGGATAAGTCTGCAAAATCAATAAGCTTTTCAATATTCTTAGCATGTTTACTTTTGCCTTGGTGATAACTAGGATCCTCCTTCTGTAAAACCTCTCTGCCCTGTCACAGTCATTAGCTGTCATTGTCTGTTCTGTTCCTGTATCTTTCTCAACAGCTCTTCATTCATGTTTGCTGCTCCACCCTTCTGCTAGTTCTGATATGGTTGTCAGCCTGCTGACCATGTCTGCTAGGGAACCTTGAGGAAGCTGAATTCATACTTCTAACTCCCTTTGCCATTGGCTTTTATCTGGATGAGTTTTCTTTAGAATTGAATTCTAAACTAGCAAAGGATATTTAGTCTGCTTTAGAACCAGTTACTAGAGGAATAGAAACATGAAATCTAATTTTTGAGAACCTCTATTCGCTACAATTGAAACAGTGTCAGCCATGCTTGTGATTGAATATGATATAGTGTTTGATCCTGTAAAAGATTCAGCTCTGGAAGTTTTCTGGCTTGCCTAATGTACACCTGAGTAACTCATGCAATCCATCTGTTATACTTGAAGAGATCCATGTTAGGTTTAAAACGAAGCACAGAAGTTGGGAGGCTTGGATTGAACTGCCCCTACAGGCTGCAAATAACCAGGATAAGCACTATTTTAAGAGCATGTCAGATGCAAGTGAGAAAAAGCATTGATGTCTTGCAGAGACACATAAACCTCACAAACTATCTGTGAAAGCCTCAGGTTTTTGCAGAGCTACCACCCTCTGTTTTCACCAGTGTACTTCTTTTGATGCATTTTACATAGCTTTAGCAGCCATCTGTTCCCCCACATACAACTTCTGTCCAGATTCACACAAGTAACACGGACCATCCTGTAACCACAGAGGTTAAACCATTACCTGCTAGGGTGACAGCAATGGAGACAGAGTCAGATCCCAGGGCATTGGATGCATTGCAAGCATAGAAACCCACATCAGCTTCCACAGGTGCTAGAATCTGCAAGGAGTCATCAGGCTGAAGGAGCAACCTGGTATAAAGCAGAAAGAAAGATGTAATAGTCTTTTAGTCCATGTGAACATGAACATGTTTTTAAGCTTAGGTAATACTTTTTATAAATCAGGCCTTTAGGTTAAATTTAAAAATCTATGAAGAAATTTAAATTCTTACACTGAGACTGTAAGTTGTGATTACTGAAATTAAATTTTAGTCTCATTCCCAGTTCCTCTACTGCTCATATGTGTATTAAAGAAAGACTGCTGAGTAATTAGGATATCTGCCCAGTGAAACCTCCTCCTTTGCTATACCACTTCTGCATAATGCTGAGTGAGTTTCCCAGCATTGCTGTCTTCCAGTTCTGTGGCATAGGAATAGCAATAGTAAGAGAAAGCCAAATTATTGCAAGGGGAAAATCATGAAACATGCTGAAGCTATGCAGAAAGAAGTGACGTGAACCACAGGGTCAGTGTTAAAGCCTGAATTAGGTTAAGATTTTTTTATTGATGGGCAGCTTGTACAAACTCAGCAGTCTTGATTCTTCCCTAATAGTCAGTGAAGGTAGAGACAAGTTCTCAGCTCCTCTTTGGGCTGAACCCACTGTTTCTTTCCTCTGCCAGTAAGAGGAGCCTACCATGAACTCAGTGTACTGCCTATGGTTAAATTGAATTAATATGGTCTTAGTGCTCTTATGAACTGCTTCTTTTCACTGTCTGGTTTTGCAGTTGTATAAGGTCCTGACATAAGGTCCTGACATAAGGTCCTGACATAAGGTCCTGACAAACTCCTGTTTCAGCAAGAATTCAGTCCATGGGTTTGTGCTTGTGTACCCTTATTTTCATCACACCGTGTTTCATGATTGTTACTCCTTTCTCTGAGTTTTCTTTTTAGCTGAAAATGTAGATAAAATCTACTGTTCTCATCAGCAACTTTCAGCAGTTGTTGCTTGTAACACTTAATTGAGGCTGTGATTGACAGTGGGTGGCAAGGGTGAAACTGGGGGAGGGATATGCCTGTAAAACACATGCAATAGAAATCTGCTCACAGATCCTTGAATTGATGAGTTTCTTTACACTCCCATCACCACAATAAAAACTGTTGTCTCATGGATGAATAAGTCACAGATACTCGATTTTGTACAACACTGTGGGTGGTAGATCTCTAAACTAAACCAGATTAGGGCCACCCAGCAAAATCTATTATAGGAAAAAAACTCCAGAGTTAACATTATTTTTTTACCCTTTTGTGACTAATAAGAAAAATAGTCATTATCAACAAAAGAGATGCCTGTTTTTAAACAATTTTTGTAAATGCTTAGAAAAATGCACATTTGCAAAACAAACATTAATACTTTTAAAATTGCATCTGTGCTTTCACAGCTAAAAATACATCAATGGCTGAAATAATTCCCTTCCCACTTTTGCTGTCAAGGATCTTTTTCTTACCTCTTAGTCATAAGCAGGGCTTACTAGATAGTCACTGCTAGCGGTGACAGCAACTAACAGATTTTTTTTACTTGCAGAACTAATGTTAGCATGCATCTGTATCTCACACATAAATTTTTAGTTTAACACTGACTGCTTCAATCATTACATGGAATTTATTAAATCTTCATAAGTTGTCCCAAATTATAACAGACTGTAACATTTAAAAGTTCTGTGTGCTCTGTCTGCAAATATAGTATGTAGGCAGATCTTCAGTCTACACCAAACTAATGCTTACAAGGCCCCTAAAATAGTTTTAATTAATGTTTCTGACATCTTCAGGCTGAGGAAAATCTTGCCTAATATTGCATCTTATAAAACACAAGGATGCATAATCTGTTTGTTATTAATCACCTCTCCTGAGAAACCTGTCTCTGTCAGCTTAATCTCTTGATCACCTCAAGATCTGGCACAAATATTTAAAAATAGATGTAGTCCAGGTAGATACTTGCCTTTTTTAAAAAAATAAAGCCCAACACAGCTCCATCCTCCTAGCCTCTCAAACCAAATTTTAATGTCCTTCTCTAGAAACAAACATAATGTACTCTTCTTTTCACTAATTCTGTTATTTGTGCATCACAATTTGGCATAGCTGCTTTTCTTGAAAGCAGATCCTTTATCATTCCTTATTGTATAGAATTATTTTGGCTGAATTCTCTATTTGCTCATAGATTGCTATTTTTATTCAGTATTGAGTTGCTTGTCAGGGGTGGAAAAAACCCAACCAGCTGTAGCAATTCTTTACATCACTAACACGTCTTCAGAATCTCATTTATGGACTGAAAATAATATAGCTTAATTTTTAATCAGCCTCATCTCAGTTGCTCCACACTGCATTGCCTCCAAGACAAAAACATATTTTACAGGATATATATCAATGACTAAATCAGACAAACACCTAACAAACACCTCGCAAACACCTAACTCCATACCACTTACTGTTCACATGCTGCTTCATGTCCTTTTATAAAATTCATTTCTGTTTTAGAGAAGTTGACTTATCAAATACCAATGCATCCCCAGTGACAGAAATTGCAGCATTCTTGCAAGGCTTACTTGTGTATAAAGAGTGCATAAATTCCTCAAAGATTTTTCACTTTTAAAACTGATTCCTAAGGAATTTAATCTGAATTTTCTTAAAACATTTTCCAACATATACAGCAGTCAAAAAACTTTGGTGTGGATACTGAAATGAATGCCATTTCAGTAGGCTCTGAAATGGCATTCAGAACCCATGCTGGTGTTGACTCTTTAACCTTAGGAAAGAGTATGGACTTTTTTGTAAATAAGCACTCAGGCTGAATAGGCAGACACAAGTTGGGGAACTTTTACTGGAACCACTGATATTTTTGACTGTTGCAGTTATTTTTGTCACATGTTTTCATTCTACTGAGTAACTGAAAACCAGCACTTTCTGGGGGCCTATGTTATATCTTTTTGTGACTGTACCTAGACTAAAGCCTAAGAAAATTAATTTTTGTCAAGGATAGCCGTGCAGTAGGAGTCATACTTTCAGCTGGATTAAACAGACCATGGAATGGGGCAATGAGAGTAGAGCCATACATCAACCATCATTACTGGGCATCACTGGCTCAGACAAAATCCATGGCCACAATGTGTAAAAGTGAATGCCTTTATCTCAGTGGTTTGTATATACAAAACAGGTAGCTGTCATGCAACCTAAAACCAGCAGCCTGTACTCTAAGAATTGCAATACCCACCAAGTACTTCTGAAGTCTCAGTATATTCAGTAGGGTGTGACCTGAGGAACTTCAGCACTACTCTCTGGCCATTCTCAGCAGAAGTGTCTCTGATAGTGGTACAGGAAAGCCCACCACTGTTTATTTCTGTACTCCCATTTAGACAGAGGTGGGCTGGAAAATCCTCTTCTCTGTTCAATGGTTGGCAAAGTACAAAGAAAACAAACTGCAGAGCTGAAGGATAGTTCAAACATACCAGACAGCACCACATGTTTATATCTGTGGCCTTGCAGTTCACAGCAGTACACTGTAAGACTGCTTAAACTGCAGCTTCCATTGACACAGCTGACTGACAGGCAGCAAGAGCATTCTGAGCCAAAACCAGAACACTGACCTTAAAGAACCCAGCAAAAAAATCCACAAACCAATTCTTTTACGCACCATGATTTCTAAACTTCCATTAGCTCCAAAGATATAGGTGTTGAATTGCACCTGAAGCTCAGAGCATGGTCATTCTTCCCCCACACACCAGATGAGTACAGAAGGAAGTTCATAAAGCAGAAACTGCCTCAATATTTAACGAAGAATTGTCAATGACTTATGCCACTAACTGGAAAAGAAATGATACTTTCCTCAGACTTTCTGTGAGAAATTTTGAGCACACATACAACTGACTCATAATTCAGAAACAAAACACAACATTTAAGGCTATTTCAGCCAAACTGAATGGGAAAGACAAAAAGATTGAAAAGGAATTGTAAAATTATATATAAAAAAAATCTGAACTAATCATATGTCTCTTACTTCAACTAAATTAATCTACATGTTGTGATACCATGAGAGATTATACGGTGTGAAATAAATTTGCCAATTTCTCATGACTGTAGTGTCCAGCATTCCTCACATGTCAACTTCATGTAACATCCCTTCCCTTTCATGGATGCCACAGAAGTTACAGTCATTTCAAGTAAAGAAAAAAACCCTCAACTTAATGGGCCAATTTTAATGGGATATAACCACTAGATGAAAATTTATATATGAAACTTGTTTTGAGGGTGGCCTACAGATATTTTCACAGGAATATATCGAAATGAAGGGATTTTTCTGTATGTCCAAGTAATGATTATGACTGCATGTGATTTCCACCAGAGGTACATTCTTTTCCTCAGTGATCTCTACCTCACCTTTT
>VZRH01004172.1:1140215-1165590 GCA_013397555.1 Urocynchramus pylzowi | reverse complement strand
GTGTTAAATTTAATATCTTTATTAACCTACAGACAGAAAGGCAAGAACCAGGAAACTCAGATCATTACAGAAAGCAATTACTTTTTCATTGATTCAATAGTCAAAATAAAAAAGGAGCTAAGAAACTAATTTCATAACTGTATAAAAGGGGCAATTTTACCTAAATCAAGACTTTACTGGATGATCCAAGGGCACCACACTGGAAATTAATTTTTGTCTTGACTCCATTTTTTCCCATGACCTTATGACTAAATGTATATATCTTAGCTGAGGTCAATATCTCGTGCAGAAGGAGTTGCTAGCAGATCCCTGGATAACTTTGTTGTACTGTGTTGCTCATTATTACTGCCTACTACAGTCTTTTCCTGTTCTTATACAATAATTTCTCACAGAGCAGAACCAATATATAAAATCCCATGCATACACATAAGAAGAGTGTATGTTATCAACACAGTTAAACATATAACTTGCACTGAAAATAACCTTTTTCTGTGTGCTCTTCCACACAAATGAATAATCTGGAGGGATCAGAAAGTAAAGGCTACCTGAAGGAAAAACAGCATAATTTTTGTGGTATACTGATAAAAGCATTTTGTTATGTCAACTTCTCAGGTTACACCTGGGACCAGCATTCTGGAATTTAAGCAGGTGAGAATTCACCAATTCACATGAGAAGACAAATGCTAAACGATTGGTCTGTTGAGATGACAGCAAAGCTGCAAACAGCCATGAGGTGTGGTTCCACAGTTTACAGCCTTCATCAGAACATACACAGTAAATGGTGATAGTAATGCCCTTTGAGGCGTGTCCTGGGGCAGTTTAATGCACAGATACATATGTGGAAGGCAAAAGCCTCATTTCCTCCATCTTCTTTTACCACAACCATGTCTGTCAAGGCCTCCTGCAGCACTAGAAGAAATGCAATTTCAGCTCCAATAGAGGATAATAGCGACAACCAATGATCAGTTTTCATATCTCTATATCAATCTTTGTGGCAAAAATCTCTGCCTTCAGATGGGAAAATAAACTAAGACTCCCAGTCTCTGAATGCAGCATGCTCTGTTGACTGTATTAGGCACTTATCCTTTAGTACTTTACAATACCTTCTTTTTTACTTACTCAAACAGAAGTAAGGTTCCTGTCTGCCACACCAGTCTGACCCAGCATCCAGACCTTGCTGAAGATTTACAGTGCTTTGTTTAACCCATTTACCAAGTCACATGCACTTGCCCTTCTTTCTGTTATGAAATCAGACTACAGCAAAACATGGTTCTGTCAATGGGACAGACACGCAGTAACAAATGGAAATTGATGAGTCAAAACAGAAATTATTTTCTTAAAAGTTAAATAACATGCTTTACCTATCATTGTATTTCACTTCCTCTCCATTCTTAGCCCAGCTGATGGTGGGCTTTGGGTTTCCCACTGCTTCACAGTGAAGCAGCACACTCAGCGTGCCACTTGCTAGGACCACTGTCTGTCCCAGGTGGGTGACAACCTCTGAAGCAGAAAGTTGTTGAGCTGCTGAAATCTTTCGGAGGATGGCAGGTTTTTGATGAGGCCTGTGCAAACCGTTTGCTAGGTCTACAGAGGTGGGAATAAGGGTTTCAGCAGATGATGTCCTCAGGGAGCTGGTAAATCCAGAAACACGTCTGTGGAAAGGGTACTCTACTGAGGCTAAATCAACCTTTCTCCTTGATGCTTTGAGGACAGATTCCTGGTGGTCCAAGTAGCTCTTGAAAACTTCATGAGCCAGGTGCACAACAAGATGCTCAGTGTAGATATCTTTAAGCTCCTCAGGCTGTTGAGACAAATTCCTTATGATATCATCCAAGCGTTTCTGATCTGTGACCATAGTAAATGGCAGGCTATGCTCCCGGCTATGGTCCTCTTCTGAGGATGCGTTTCTCTCCACAGACTCCTGGGCTTCCCAGGACTCCAAATTTTCTGCTGGCCAGCCCCTGAGTTGTAGCAGCCTTGAGACAATATTGTCATACCATCTGCTAGGATTAGCAAGGTGCCCTTGCTTTTCAGCCTTGCTACCATTGAAGAAAATCCCATTGAGATGTTTATCCTCTGCTCGTACGGCATCATTTAAGCCAGCCTTTCTCATGACTTCTTCCTCCCTAATACCAGCTGGCTGCCCAGCAATGATCTTCTTGTTGTTTCCAATCAGTTTAATTATGAAATGCTCCCGGGCTGGCCCTGCTGTGCAGGTGTATGTCCCAATGTCTGAAGGCTTCAGATGATGGATTTTCATGTACCCATAGGGTGCAATGGTAATGTGAGCTGAACTGGCAAGTCTCTTGTCATCCTTCTCCCAAGTGATCATTGATTTCCGGAACCTCCTGGTAGGGCATCGGAGAATAACAGAAGTTTTGGGCAGCAGGTAGGCATATCCACCCACAATGAAGTGCAGTTTCTTCTGCTTCCTTGTCTGGATATAAACTTGCTTTACAGCATTAATATGGGGGCTTTGCTTATGAGCCGGTCTGTTGTGCCCTGAAATATCATTACATAGTTAGTATGTGATGCTCTTAAACAAAATAAGTAGTTTACATTGGCAGCATTTGAGCCATTAGACAGTAATGGGAGAAACTGGACACCAGTTGATGGACATTAAACTAGAATAATCAAAATAATAGGAATAACAAGACACACTTCAGGAATGTGAAAGTAGCCTAGAGTATATACAGAAACCAAATAGCCTGGGATAAAAGCTTTACAGGAGAGAGAAAACTTCAGTGGAAACATAGTTCTTGTTAAAGTACTTTAAAAAAGACTGTTATATGAGAAATGCACTGAATAGACAAGTGTTTATTATCCAAACCTTCAAAGACAACATGATCTTGCAGCTCACAACTGTAAGGAAGAATGAAAGTCTTGCTACCTTAAGGAGTAATGTTGGACAGAAAAAAAACTCTCTGGGCTAGGCTTCAAAACATGATAAATGCTATCAAAGTGCACTAGTTCAGCGTGTCCTTCCAGTTTCCTGATCTCTGTGTCAGAGATCTTTATTATGAAGCACTAAATTAAGCTGCATTGGCATATTATTAGTAAATAGCATGCAAAATTTGGTGCAAGCTTTAGTTCTAAACATTAGTTCTTCTTTTCTCCCGACATACCCAACATTCAGCAGTTTCAGGGGCAAGCTGAAGCTAGGCTGACTTTTACATATCCAGCTGGCTTACTTCAAACTAGGGAAGAGTATACAGGGGGACTTGTGATGGGCACAAAGAAATGCATGAACTACCAACATAAAATATATCTAACTTGTGTTGCATGGTTCATTAGAAATCTCAGATCATAGAGGATTTGGAGTGACATAATGAAATAATAAGTTTCTAAATGATCACTGGCAAAATCCCTTACCAACCATTTTCCTTGCAGCTGTTCTAGCAGACAGTTTATTTGCTCCAGCCCCCCAGCTGCTGTGTTGTATCTCTGAGCCTCTACATTCCAGCTGTGAAATTCAGATCTAGATTTTGGTCAGAATTTAGAGCCAGTTCTTCCAGAAACTTGTGGTTCCCTTCCAGCACACTGGCTCATATCCAGCTCCATTAGTGAAATCTGTAGCACTCATCCACTGGCTTGACTTATTCACAGACAGAAAAACCCACTCCACAAGACAGTAATACTAGCGCGAAAGCAGGCTGTGAAGCAGGAAATAGCATGGATTTCTTAGTGAAGGACTTCCAATCCCTTTTCCCAAGACACTGCCAAACACCTTTTCCACTTACGTGCACAGGGGCCTATCGAACAGGGCCTGATCAAGGACGAGAATGGCAAAGGGAGGCAGAGTGAGGAATTGATGATAACAAAGCCCCCGGTTTTCAGCATCTTTCTGCAAACAGCATTTCTAGTCTGCGTGCCTTCTCCACAGCTCACTGAACACTAGGAACAAGATGAGAAACATTAGGAGACATGAAAAAAGTGCTCCTTGTCACACACTCCCTCCTCCGCTCCCATATCTACATTGCATACACACACCACAGGATAGAGCAGTTACAGTTTTCAAAATGTTGCAGCGGAATAAAGCATAGCAGAATCTGACCATGCAGCTACACACAGTGCAGGCACAGTAAAGAGATGAAATACTTGTTATTTGCTGTCCCGTAAGGCTTAATGTCTTTCCATGCTCCCATTACCACTTTTCTGTCAGACGGTGTCTCTTGTTTTAATGGTACTGTGCTGCAGTTCAAAGCCAGTCTTTTGAGCTTTGTTTCTATGTGTCTTTGTCTGCTGGCTGGAAGAACTCCAGCTCATGTCCAAGAGCAGACCTCACAGAGTTGCAGATCACAGTTGCATTCTGGGCCAGATAAAATCTGGCCTAAGCTTAACCTTAAGCTTTGCTGTTGCAAATCCATTTAGGAATAATAAAGGGATGAATATTTTAGTCACCAATTAATTATCTCAGCCTTGTAGTTACTATACATGGCCTACACAGAATAGTATAAACCCTCTTATAGCAGATTGCAGTGCTTGTTGCACAGGTGGATATGATTTGATGGACTTCATAATGACTATTCAGTTTCATATTTATGCATATAGCACTGTGGAAAAAGAAATACAGTGTCTTTGCACTGGAAAGCAGCAGTCTGTAAAAAGAGCTAGAAAATGGGTAAAGCACTGTAATTACCATCTTCACTACCAGAATGGCTATGTGTCTCATGGCAGAAGACTTTATGAAAGCATCCACTAGTTGGAGTGAAGTGCCCAGACAGATCCCCATAAAAAGGGTGCAGGTGGAACAGCTCTGCAGGGTGATTGGCATTTCTTTTACAACTTCCACAAGACAATTTCCACTACCTTCCATGAAAGAGGACTGGAAGGGTGGTGGCAGAGACTGCAAGATGTGGAATCATTTTCATGCTTACTGCCATGAACCTTTGCCTTTGCTCTGACCTTATAAAGTAAAATTATATTTTCATAATATCTCTCCTTCCTTCCCCTTCCCCTTTCCATTCCCTTCTTCTCCTGTTCCTTTCCTTCCTCTTCTATTCTCTTCATCATAGGAAAGGGTTGGAGTGGCCCCAAGAGGGAAGGACTATTGACATCAGAACAGCTAGGTTTTGGCAACAAAGAGCATGCAGCCTAAGGTAATAGAGATTACTCCTCATTGATGCCTTGGATGAAATAAGAAGCAGAGGCATGGACAGAGGCAGGGATTTACTGTTTGGAGCGTGACTTGTGTTTACACCAGAAGGGTCATAAAGTTTTGGTCAGATGGCTAAAGCACATCTGTGGAGGTGAACACCAGAGGAACATGGAGCTAGTGATAACATCCCCAAGCAGGATGATAAGGACCAATTACAGGACAAAACTGGGCATAACATGGTTTGTGGAGTCTGACCTTATTTGGCTCCTCTATACCAACTGGCTTAGGAACTTCATCTCCAAGATCTGTACAATACTCATGCAAACAAATAGTATACCTGAGTCCAGTCAGAGAGAAGCCACTCATTGGGACAATCCTCATTTTTGCAGGCTTGTTGTGTAATGGTCCTTGGTGTGGAGCAGAAGGTTTCTGGCAGCTCTAACAAGCTTCCATCTGCCAGGCGCTGCTTACAAAGTGTATCTCGCTTCTGGACACCACCGCCACAGGTCTGTGAACACTGTGAGAAAAGGGAGACAGACACCTCACATCACACCCCCCCCACTTGCTGCAAAAATTACTTGCTAATTAGGGTAGAAATCAACATTTGGTCTTGGCCAAATAGAAAACATAAACCAAAAGTTTCAGAGACCTTGAAGTAGACTGCTTTTAAAAATGTCAAAATTATTTTGGAAAAGGGAAACAGCTTAGTTTGCTAATATTTAGAAAAACTGTTTCAGTATTTTTGAAGTGTTCTGTTTTAAGGTATTCTTTCAAAAGACATGAATACAGTGAGTCAGCATTGCAGTATGGAGGTGGAAAATTTGTCCTCTCCACCTGGAAAATGAGACACTTACACGTGATATGGAGAATCTAAATAGTAACATCTGTGTTTGAGCTCTGACACTAACAGTGTCAGAAAGAGTGAAAAAGTCCTGTCTAGCAGTAGATAAATAAATTGAGATTAATAATATCTAGAGAACACACCTCTCCTCTGTCTTTAATGTAAATATCCCTTTCTGCATCTGTTTTTCTACTCAAGCAGGGCAGGAAATCTTGAGTAACCAAATTCAGTAGTTTTCCTGAGTATTTTTTGTAAATGTAAGTTGCTCAGCTCTTTTTCCTGAGGATCCTTTTCCTGCGGCTGGTAACAGGCTCCCAGTTCTGTTCAGTTCAGCCAGCTCCACTCCTTTTCTCCTTTCTTCTAGCAAAGGAAAGGGGGAGCTTGCATTGCATTGACATGACCAGGAGTTGCTTATAGCTTGTGACATGGCAATTATTCAAGAAAAACAGACAATAATATGGAAAAGTATTAAAAGGTATGCTTAAGCAGTTAAAAAGGGAGTGTTTTAAAAAACCTTACAGTCATGAAAGGCCCTTCTCTCTGAGATAAAGAACTGCATGAACTTTAATCCTAGCCTAAATATTTAGGAGAAACATTTTCTTTGAAAGACAGAAAGGAAGTGCAGAAAGACATTTTTATATTGGTTTCTTTTAATGTGTAAAATTAGCTTTTGTCTTACTTATTTTGAATGTTACAAAGCTCAAAGGCTTCCAAAAATTAAGCAAGAAAAATATTAGTTTTCAACAGAAGAAAATAGCCTCTCATCTGAGGAAAATTCATTCCAGAGGAGGAAGAAAAATATTATTAAAAGTATTATTCCAGTGTTGCCTATGGACTTTTATCATATACAAGATACCAAATGCGTTACTCATGACAAATATCACAAAGTATGTTCCTACTGTCAATCAGTAAATCTCAGGAAGTCTCTTTGCATTTCCAACTCTACCAGAGATAAGACAAAACATATCTCTTCTTGCTTCTTGGACTTTATTCACTTACATAGTGTTGTCTCTGCCCAGGGCAGCCCCGAAGGTCACACCATGTGCCTGACAGCATTGTCCAAATACTTCTTGAACTCTGTCAGGCTGGTGCTGTGACCACTTCCCTGGGGAGCTGTTCCAGTGCCCAACCACCCTCTCGGGGGAGAATCTTTTCCTGATATCCAACCCAAACCTCCCCTTACACAGCTTTGGGCCATTCCCTTGAATCCTGTCAATGGTCACCACAGAGATGAGATCAGTGCTTGCCCCTCTTTCCCCTATCACAAGCAACTGTAGACTGCAGTGAGGGCTCCCCTCAGTCTCCTCCAGGCTGAATAGACCAAGTCACCTCAGCCTCCCCTCAAAGCCTTTTACCATCCTCATTGCCCTCCTTTAGATTCTCTCCAGTAGTTTAATGTCTTTCTCATATTGTAACACCCAAACCAGCCCCCAGCACTCGAGGTGAGGCTGCCCCAGCTCAGAGCAGAGCAGGACAATCCCCTCCCTTGCCTGGCTGGCAATGCTGGGCCTGATGCCCCCAGGACAGGGCTGGCCCTCCTGGCTGCCAGGGCCGTGCTGACTCTTGTTCAACTTGCCACAGACCAGGACCCCAGGTCCCTTTCCATGGTCTCCCATGTGGCTTAATTTTACACTGCTCTCTACTCAAGGTATACCACAATATAGGTTTTTCGTTACTGTCAAAAATTAATTCTCTGCTAAGATTCCACAGTAAGATAAAGCACCTGCAAAAGGAGTAAACACTTTTTTCTCATAAGGTCTCTCAGGTTTTTTTTAAGGCTTGTCACTTGAAGATTTAGAAGAGACATTTTATGGTATGGATTAGAAATAGAAAGGAAAATATAAGAAAATACTACCAAATTTCCCATGCTGACTTTGTTTTAAAGTCATTGTTCTAATTATCTTCGAAACAAAGACAGCACTGAAGAGCAAATAATGTTGGGACTGAGACTACAGCACTTATTCAGTAATAAAACAAAGGTGGATGAAGATTTACTAGTGGATGTCTCCCGTTTCAGGTATACAGAACAGATATTTATAGGACCTTGTAAAATGAAAGCTTAAACACTGCTCCAGAAGTGCACCACTGAAAATGATAAAGATTCTAATGCATTTAGTTAAGGCACAGAAATATTTAAAAATAAATAGTCTGGAATATGTAAAAAGATGTTTTAAAAATTGGTTTTAATGTTACAACACTGATAATTATTGTGTGTTTAACTACCAGAAATACTGGGGCTTCAAATGGCATTTAATTCAGACAATCCTTTCTTACAATTATAAAAGGCTTAGAAAAGAAAACACTGGTATTTAGAGTTTAAATCTTCTGGAGGTAGGTTTTAATTTTTTTGGGGGTTTTTTTTGGTTTTTTTTTTTTTTTTTTTTTTTTTTTTTTTTTTTGTTTTTTTATGTTTGCATTAAACCCATGTGAGTGAGTGTTCTGAAAAGCACCACAAACTCCACTGATGAAGAAATGTATTGAAATCAGGCTGTGTGGAGAACAGATTTATTTTATGCTTTCATGTTGGTGAAGCTTTAAAGGACCTTCCCTGTGGTGAGGAAGACACCTTCCTGAAGGGCCCTTCATCTCCCTGTGGGGGGGAATCCTCTTAGGAGCCTGGGGAGATGGGAGGTGTTTGTGGGTCCCTCGAAGCAAGGAAAGAAATCCTTCAGATTTTCTTCTGCTGGAGTGATCTACAGCAGTTTTGCTTCATGACTGGTAGTTGCCTCCAGAAGTTGTCCCAGCCACTCACCTTCTTTCCAAATGTTTTCTTTCCACATCTAAGAAGCCAACAGCTGTAATAATCCCTAAGTGTAATGCACAAGCCTCATGGTGCAGGTTTTCAGATGGGAAACCTGCGTGAGACTGAGCTGCAAGGTCTGGCTTTCCTGCAGGGTGGAAATATCTGTAAAGCTGATGGTGTTGCAAAGAAGGAACACAGACATCCTTAAGAAATGAGAGAATGGAAATTGATTTTGATGGATTAGAGGTTTTTTTTTTCTGGCACAGTACTCATCTGAACAGAAGCAGAAGACAGCAAGTAGAGAAGCACATTTTTTATGCGTTTTCCTCCAGTGAAAGGTAAGCACAGTAAATATTCAGTGCCCAGCCTGAAAAGTCTGTGGAAGTAAGGCAGAAGAGCTACCATATGACCTTTGTTGAACTTAGCAATGAATCACAGCACAGGTTCTCTCTCGGCCCAGAGAAGATACCAGTTACCACAAGTGTGAACCTGTGAACAGTTTGTTTTAACTTCTATTAACAAAGTTGTTAAAGCTTTTATACTTCCTCCTCACTAAAATCTGCTAAACCTTTCAAAGAGACAGAATTTGAGAGCCCTTGAACAGCTGGAAAAATTACTTTAGACAGGTGAAAGTATGCATGTTGAAACTGTTGAGGAAGATGTTACAATCTTGAAAAAATCTGTTTGGAGACAGCTCTAGCAGAAACAATTTGGTCCTGTTCTAGTGTGGCCTATAGCTAATAGTCACTGTTAGCAGAAAATAAATGTTTTAACATACTATAACATATATCTCTTCTGATTGTTCACATATACTTACAGAAAATTGCTTTCTGTGTGAACTGTGGCCAATTTTAGGACTTTGACAAGCATAGGTGCACCTTCTAGCATATCCCAATTTTAAAATGCTTGACTTCTGTTATTATGTTATGAACTAGTAGAATACTATTTGCTGTTTGCAAATATACCGTTTATTACACCTCCTGTTCAGAAATTTTTGAAAGTACAGTTAAGTATATACATGTGTGTGAGTATCTGTATACAAAGCATGAAGTATCACTGAATTGTTTTAAACAGAGGACTAAAGCCATAGGGTCATTACTTAGCTTTGACAGACCATCAGACTGGAATAAATATTTTTTACTGGATTGGTTGCCCAAAGCCAAAGCTCTCCCAGCTTCATGGACTAACCAAGTTCATTAGGTGAGTACATTAATATCTCCCTGGCTGTTAAGTGAAGACCAGATTTTATATAGAGACACTGAATGGGCATATGTAAGAACTATGCAAAATGCTAATAGTTTTTACATGGGATAGAATGAAGACTTGTACACGTCAAAAATGAAGATTTAAACAGGTATTTTGCTTACACCTACACCATACAGAAAATTTTTTCTTTAGTCTTGACAACAGTGCATGACCCTTTCTTCCTGCCGTGGTATTACTAAAACTGTAGTATTACAACCATTTAAAGAAGCATCTTTAACTCTTTTGAATTACACAAGTATTTGAATTTGCAACCAGATTTCAGCAAATTAACTCATTTCAGGATGCTTTCTAAAGATGGAAAGCCTTGTACAGATCCATGGTGTAGACAGGACAGGAATTTTTATAATTAGTGTAATAAGGCATCCATCTCCCAAAGGGAAGTGTTTAACACACATTTCTTAATCTGAAGCATGAGGCATGTATCTTGTACTAACCTAAATTATTAATTGAGAATATATGAAATACTAAAAATGCTTTAAAGACTCTTTTATCCTTAATCCTTCTAGTTTAGTATTCCTAGAAACTTAGACATAGCTCACCCAACTCCATTCACTGCAGCTGACCAATGTATTCCAGGTATTTTTCTTTGAAATCTATAGCCAGCTGTTAAGATTTTCCAATAACTTTGCATTAGAAATAGCTACACTCATTATTTACTTCTGGAAACACTGATGCATTTTTAAGAGCAAAAAATTCACACTTTGCAGTTTTTTAATGGCTTGTCAGAATGATTAATGATTCCTGTTGATGGGCTAAAGCAAAACCATAGAATCATAGCATGGTTTGTGTTGGAACGAACCTAAAAGTTCTTCTAGTTCCACTCCACCCCGTCCCCCCTCTGCCCCCCACTAGGCAGGGACAGCTTTCATTAGACCAGGTTGCTCAAAGCTTCATCCAACCTCAAACACTTTAAGGAATGGGGCATCCACATCTCCCCTGAGCAACCTGCTTCAGTGCCTCACTACCCTCAAACTAAAACATTTTTTCCTAATACCTAAATTAAATCTACCCTCTTTCAGTTTAAATCCATTACTCTTAGCCCCATTGCTGCATGCCCTTGTCAAAAGTCCCTCTTCAGCTTTCTTGTGGGCACACTTGATAAACTGTAAGGCTGCTCTATGCTCTCCCTGGAGCCCTCTCTACTGCAGCTGACCACCTGTCTTCATAGGAGAGGTGCTCCAGCCCTCTGACCACTGAAATGTGTGCAATGAGGACTTTAAGCAGACATAAAATGAGATTACACATAGATTCTTACCTCTTGCCATTCTGTAGGATACCAGGAGGGTGGGCAGTCAAAGCGATTACAGGCTTGCACAAGGGATGGCTTGGGTTTAGAGCACAATTCATCTGCCAAAATCACAGTCTCGTTGGTCTCTCTTGATAGTAGATGGGAACAGAAGACATCTCGTGTCTGCAAACCAACCCCACACGTAAGACTGCAAGTGCTCCAATTCCCAATCTCCCATCTGTGAAGGGGTCAGCAGAGAAAATCTTAAGCACAGAAAAAATTGACCTTAATTTTTCTCTTATTATAATGACAGATGAAGAAACAGTAAATGAAAGGGAATTTTCCTTCTCTGATCAATGTCACTCTGGTAGCTGGAGAATGAGGCTAAGATGAATACTTGCAGTTCTGCATTTTCAACTCTTGTCAGAAGTTCTTGGACTACAAGTCTCTGGGATTATATCACAGGAATATTCCACAATATCACAGGAAATTATTTGTGGCCTACAGTAGGATTTTTCTTTTTTTTTGTCTGCAGGAGCATGGACAATATATTTCAAAATAGAGTGGATTTAATGAACTGGTTTTCTCCCCCTATCTTAAACAAAAAATAAAGGAAGATATTAACAGGAGTTTAATTAAAAGAATTTAAAACTGAAATGCTGAGCACAAATTACTTTGGTATTCCTGACTGACTTTTCTGTGCTGTTGAGATAGGAAGTACTAAAGCTTTGAGAGATGCAATGGGAAAGCAGGGGATCATCTTCAACCCCTGGATGACCACCTGTCACTGAACTAAATCTTCTCTGAACTAGCTATGTAAATCCTGCATCAACAGGATTGTTGGTAACTGTATTTCAGTGTTCATCACCTTAAAACCAGATTTCTGCTATTTGAACTGTACAACCCCTAATTCTGTCAGCTAAACACAGAAAATTCCTTAAAATACTAGGCCTTCCACTCATGTGTCAGCTAGAAAGCACTTCAGAGATATGTAGAGATGTCTACACAAAAAATAAGTCCCATATTCAGAAGGAAAATACAAGAAAATAGCCTCCCCAACAAATTCACTCAAAACTCAATGTTGACCTGGATATACTCCCACATCCAAAATGAAAGCATGAAAGCCAGATAGTGTCATGTTTTCTAAATCTGAAGAGTAGCTTCATTTCCAGCATGACATCATTGAAACTGATTGCTGAGAGAATAAATTAAAAATTCAGGAAAAGGAAGGCTCAGAGAGCCCATCCTTGAAGAAAGCAAATCCAGGAAGAAGCTTAAAGAGAGTGATTATGAAGAAGGATACCCTCAGGCTCCAAACAGGATGAAGGCAGATAATGAAGAAAAGTTATAAAGCATGTCAGCAGAATGAAGCAGACTTTGTGGAAGAAGCAGAAAAAAAACCCACTCTGATGCTCTGAGATCTGCAGTCAATGGAAATATCTCGGTGCATGTAAAACATACTGTGTCAGCAAACACAGTACTCAAATAACCATTTAAGATTGTGCTATCCTACAATCAATGTACAATTCTAACCTCTTTTTATTTTATAAATTTAGTTTTTGAACATGTTTCTTCCCTTTCAAGTAACATCCTTAACATATTTAAACATCTAGCATGTAAGAAATTTTTTTCCTTCCCTAGATGATATCCTGATGGACCAAAGGCTCTTTGCTCCCTACTGTGCTACATCTGCTGGTGACATTCTCTGATTTTATAAAAGGATGCATCCTGAGCCTCACTGTAAGCACTGATGATGCTTTAGTTGGCTTTTAGGCGATATTCTTGATTCTGCTAGTAGCAATGACAACAATCTGTTAAACCCTTTCTAACAATAAATGCATCTCGCGTACTGAGTTAGAAGTTCCCGTGGTCCCCTCCCAGGCCATAATACACTGAAGGACTCTAATCTGTATGTATGTACTGGGAGCTATTTATCAGTGGAAAAGGAGTGATATATGGTAGCAAATTAAGCTAAACTGGAGCATGTTCTCCATGTCAATGATATGGGGGAGAGGTCTTCCCAGATTTTCCCATGAAATTGTCAGAATTAAAGGAATTATCATCTACCCTTCAGTTTTGGTGCAATCTAAAATAAGACATTTGAGTAGGTGGTGAAAAGAAGGGATTTTCTTACTTCAGAATCTATTTTGATACATGGTTAGTTGCCAGAATTTCTTTCTTTCAAGTGCTGGCAGTAGCTGTTGCCTCCAGCAACATTTTGTTTGTTATTGGTGTAAATGCAAAATGTTTTTGTTGGCAATTCACATCTCAGTGGCTAACAAGCCACATAAACCCTTTGGACATCTTGACTTCTTCAGAAGAGGGTGTCTGTTTCTTCCAGAAAGAAATGCTGTGTGTGTTTTCATAAAGAGAAAGGATTTGTTTTTCCAGTTTGAAATTTCTGTATGTTGCAGGTTGCATCTGTTACCCTTCCCACAACTACTTTTTTTTTTTTTTTTCTTCACAATTCTTTCCAGCTGCATTCAAGAGGAGTTCCCTTTGAGGAGCTCACAAACTGTGAGGTCAAATACTTCTTACCCTAGTACTTTCATAGTCCCAAGTGACTTTTACGGGCTTTCATAGATGGAAAGTAAAGAATGTAGAGTAAAGCAGACATGTGTAAAGTGGAGTAGGGATGTACAAATAACTGAACCCGTAAATGATATACATGAATTTCAACGTCCTAAGAAGCACAGAGAAAACCAGTGATAATATTATAGAATTACAGGGCTGTAGAATTATCTTATAACAGCTAAAGGTGCTTGCAACACTTTGAATTAATATTATCTTACTAAATTTATCATTTGGTTCCTAGAGTACTTGCACTGTTGGAGATAATAATCTTAAAAATATATACATAAGAGAAACTGTTCTTCTATAGTAATGCTGTTTTGCCCCTACTGTAGAGTGTTACATTATGCTAACTGAAGTATGTCCTGTCCTAGTTCATGTGGTACTTAGCTGTGAATTCCTCTGTCTATTTTCCTTCTGGTGTTTCAGCTATACTGACTCTTCCAATGCACAGGGCATACAAAAGAGAATGTCCTATATGCATCTGTCAATTCCAGAATTAAAATTCTGGTAGGAAAGAATCTTACACTTTAAAGGCTGAATACAGTAGTTACAGAATCAAGCGATAGGAAACTTGCACAAGTGGAACTGGTATCTTTGTAAGCTGACTGTGGCTGCTGTTAAGGTATAGACTTTAGGAACAATTTGCATAGTTGCTGGTTTATAGAACAGCTGAAAGTCATCTTTCAGCTTGTTTGGTACTTCCCATATTGCTTTTCAGAACCTGGTGAAAGAATTGCATAGTTTTGGTCCAAAACATACATTTTATCCCTTCTCCTTTCTCCTTCACTGCTGCCCAAAGCTGTACTAACATGTGGTAACACAGAAACAACATATTTTTAGCCTTATCATACAGTAGGACTTTGGTTCATTTATGCTACTAAACCCCCGGCTTGTCCTAGCTCTAGGTCTTACAGTTCACCAGTTGTCCATCTCCACCTCCTAAATATCTAAGTAGTGTTTATGTATGTAAGCCCAAACTAGACTTTAAAAATATTTTAACAACTGTATTTAATATAAAACAGATTTCAAAATGTTTTCATCCTCTTCAGGATATAGATACATAACTCTACTGATAAACATAAAATACATTGAATATTTCGACTGATTGAACAAAAAAGATATTGATTCAAAACCACTGAGACATTTAGAGATGGCTAGCAAAGAGGAATGTAAGAGGAAAGAGGCAATTAACAGGGCTAGATGTGTTGAAATGAATATATGTCCATCAGTAGTATATGTATCCCTGATACACGTATCACATGTATCACACATAGGTGAACATTTTCCAAATGAACATGGATGAAAACAGGTTTCTACTGGAAATATTTAGGGAGCAGAGGATGGTCTGAAAATACAACTTCTTTCAAGTATCATCAAAATTTCAAAATTTCAAAACTGATCACAGAAACTTTCAACTTTCCAAGTTAATGATTTCCTTCTTCCATAAGGATACCTTAGTAGTTTATTTTTAGAGTTGGTCAACTATATGGACATATAATGCACATGAAGATAGGCAGACTCAGTAGTTTCTGAAGTAGTTTCAGAAGTACCAGATCCAACTGCTCAGGGCAATGGTTTTCCTTTAATTTCTCTTACACACAGTGATAAGGGAAGGGTGTAGTCTAAAAACTAGACAAAATTTAATGAAAACCCCAGTGAACCAAAACACTGCATTTCTCGCATTTCCAGGAACTAGAAACTAATTAAGTGAATTAGTAATGGACAGATTTTATGAACAGAAAAACACCAGTTGGGAAATTTATCAGCCAATATATATTATGAATTAGACTAACAATCTGATGTACCATCACTTTTACGAATTATAAGTCAAATTGCTAAAAGACCAATGAAAAATTGCTATTTTCTGGAACATTCTTATTAAATAAATTAGTCTTATCTAAGGAATGCTTATGCATATGCTTAATTCCATGTCAACAAACAGTTTCTGCAATTATCATGGTCAGTGCATTTTAAAATGTAAATACTCACAGCTCCCCTGAATAAAATAAAGGGAACAACTTTGAAGCTCCAATGGCCAAAAAAGGCTCAATAATCTGTGGTTACCACCACAGGATGAGTATTCCATACTAATAATGTAAATCTAAAAATGTTAGAGATTTTCTCAGAAAACAGATTAACTATGCCATTTGTAATAGAGAAATGATCTTGACATAGTTAAGAAAAATCTTTCCTGTGGTCTTCCAATTAAACTTGGGCATTTGTTATCAGCTTAAGGCTGTTTAAAAAATTCCAACACATGACATGAACATGTAAACCTGTAAAGTTCTAAACATCTAATTTTTAATTAGAAAGGAACTTTTCTTCTTTCTTTCAATATAAAAAAAGGTATCAATATCATACTGTACCCCAGCAGTTCAGGTGAAGAATGGGAGGATCAAGAGAGCAGGATCTTGATCCTGGCTCTTTGCTGAACTCCAGAGATGAGTAACACCAGGACTGCTGAAACATGGCCTACCCTGTGAGTATGGGTATATTCCCTCTAAGTCCAAAGGGTATAGTAAAGTACTGGGCTGGATCATACCATTCTCCCACCTGTGTCTCAACTTCATATCCACAAAATCACAACAATACTTTTAGATGGATTTTTTTCCCCCTGTGCTATGTCCGTGCTGCCTGCTTAGTTAGTAACCTTACAGCAGAGATGTTATTCTGTCTTTCTCTACCAGCAGCACAATGGGATTCTCAGCTTGACAGGAGCCTCAAGGCATTACTGCATCATGAATATCAACAGGGACAATAGTGCACTGTTACCTCAGTTTTGAAATATCCTTCTCACTGCTACAAGGACTGGTGATCAGACAATACTTCTGCTAGCTAGAGAGATCAGAAAGTGGCACTGGCTAGTAAGCAGCTACTCATGGCAAGACAAGATGCTAGAATTAGTTGTTGCCTCAGTAGGGCTACAAGCCTTCAGAACAAAACACTCTCTCAACCCCCATAATCAGTCTGGAAAAAGTAAATGGTGTAGGGAGAACTTGTAGTCTTGAGCCAAAGCTCTTGTGTAGGTGACAACTTTGGATTAGTTCCCATATGCACAACATATATGGTAAATCCCAAATCATTCTAAGGTGTTAGATGTTATAAGAAAATTATCTAGGGATATGGCTTAATGCTGACAGAGTACCTTCCACCAGTGCCAAGACAATTGAATATTGCATAGGAACAGTAAACACTTTTATAGACAAAGACCTCCCAAACTAGTTCAAAAATGAAATTATTGTCATTTTTATGTGGTTAAACCATATGAAAGTGATACAAAAGGGCTCTTCTTATTTCTAAAATAAACATTCATCAATGTGGAGAAAGGTTTGCCTGGAAGCATCTGACTTAACATCTGACACCTGCCTGCATAAAGACATTCCTCAGTGCACAAGGGCTGTGAGGCAGCTGTGTATATGCGTGTACAACGGGCTGAGTAAATCACATATTATATCAATACTGGCTTCCTCTTGTCCTCTGTCAATCTGTGCATTCTCCATATGGCCATGAAGACAGAGAAGTCTGCTCACAGCCCATATATCTCCTCCCTTCCTTTTTCCTAATGAACCTGAAACAGTATTTGTGGCAAAGTTTCCTGTTTCAGGTGTGAAAGACTTTCTTGAGGCTCATTTAACAGATATATCTTTGATTGAGTAAATATGCTCAGTATCACGTCTTAAATATCATGTCAGAATGTGATCGTAAGCTCTGAACAGCAGGAAAATATACCATCCATTCCGTTTGGGTGGCATAGCTTCTTGCAGTGAAGCTACAGGACTGAGATGAGAACTCCCAAGTCAGTTCTTGACTTTATAATCAAAGAAGTCTCAAAGAAAGTGGCACAAAAGCCAAGACTTTAACTGCAAGTTATTTTTCATCCAGATGTTAAATCACTCACAGTAAAATCTGACTGCTCCTTTGAAATGAAGTAGAGAGCAAAGATGTCAACCCTGGCGCTCAAACACAGATCTGATTTCTCTAGGAAGGGATTTTCCTACTGCTGCGGTTCAGTTTGTAGTAGACCAAATATTACAAATACACATACAATATACACATACTTCAGAAGAAAAGTGAGATTTAACTAAGCTCTGAAAAAAATCAATGCTCATTAAAATATAAAAAATGAAAGTACAATGAAAATACTTTTAAATCATCACCAGCAAAACCAGAAAAAACAATTAATACTTAGAGTTGTTCAATGCCAGCCTCACAAAATCCATCATACAGTATCCATTGCACAGTATCTCCACTGTGACAAGGAAACTGAACAGGCAGGAAAGGTTTCAGGGGACTGTTGTGCTCAAGGGAGAATGAGGTGCTTTCTTCAAAAAGTGTCTTCCTTGAAGTGAAGGAAGTCCATTAAAGATATTGAGACAACACACATAAGCAGATCAAAGGCTCAATGAAAGTACTCTGGTAGGTGACAGAAGTGGCCTGAACTCTGTAAACTTACTGATATCAATTAACATTGCAGCTCATTATAGCTGATTGTGGCAGGGAGCCAGTATTTATATGACAGAGGAACATAGAGAAGGAACTCCAAAGTCAGAGAAGTACAGAGGGTAAAAGGAATATTCAGCAACACTATAGCTGACAATTCTGATTGCTAGAGTACTCTTATGATGTGCTTCAAGCAATATTTATAATGTTCTGCACTTTAAAAAAGTCTTGCTGTCCTTTGAGTAGGAGGTACAGAACATGAACTATTCAGGCAGGACAGAAAAGAGTTTGTGTTCCGCTGTCAACATTTTGAACAGTGGGAGGTTGTGCAGTGGGTCTTTCAGGGAACTTTTGCAGATACAGATTGCACGAACCTCACAGGGACATGAAAAGGCCACTTCAGGCAAGTGAACTGGTTTGGCAGGGAACTTGTTTGAGGAATTAGCAGACATACTGGGTACAGAAAAGTGCCTCACACAAGACTTTTATTCTGGTTGGTAACTTCAGCATTGAGATAACTGAAAGCAATGGCAGTTTTTAATGTAACTACATAGACCAAGTTAGGTTTGAAAAGATAAATGAATACCAGTTTAGATTTGGCTTATGCTTAAAGCAGCAACTTGTTATAAGGATGTTGTTTAATTTATTATGTGAGATACAATGAAAATAGGTCTTTCAAGAATGAAGCAGTTAACAGGTAAGGAAAAGAGTAAATCAGTATAAAGGTGGAAAGCTGGTTTAGAAATAATATTGGGAGGTTTGAGGAATAGAACACAAATTGCACAAGTGGAACTTGTAACAGAAGATGGCAGAAGCTGAATGAGGAGTCTGTGGAGGAAACACACTGGGAACGTGAGTTTGAGCTAATGTACATTAGCCCTAAACCTACATTCCAGCAATACATAAACACAAGAACCACTAATTTATGAAATAAATTTTGCAGATCAGTCTACATGCTTCTTTCACAAAGAAGCAAAGGAAAAATATCCTGGTTTCTGCTCAGGTAGAGTTAATTCCTTCTCTATAGTTCGTTGGATTCAGTGTGACAATAATGTTGATTACACACTGATATTTTGTTTGCTGCTGAGTAGTGTTTATACTAAGTTAAGGACTTCTTTAAAGTCTTGTGCTCTGCCAATGAGGAGGATCAGAAAAAAAAAAATTGTGATGGAGCATAGCCAGGACAGGTGACCCAAAGCAGCCAAATGGATATTGGATGCTGCAAAATGTCATGCCTGATATATAAACTGGAGAAGTTACCTGGAGAGGGAGTTGTTTGGGGTGTAGAGATGGGGCTGAGCATTTGTCAGAAGGTAAGCAATAGTACTGTGCATCTCTTGTTCTTCCTTGTTTTTCTTCCTCTCTTGTTATCATTCTGTTTATCATTCTCATTTTCATTATCTACTGTAATTATTATATGTTATTTATGTTTCAATTATTAAAATCTTACTCTCCCAACCTACAAGTTTTAGTTTTGATTCCCCTTCCCATTTCACTGAGGTATGAGGGGGTAAGTGCAAAGCTTCATAGTGCTGAGCTGCCATCTGGGCTTAAATCACAACAGACAGTTTAACACCTTGCTGCCCATGACAGAGCTGCTTTATGTTGAAAGCACCCTAGCTCTTTCTACACTCGTGCTTTCCATGCAGGACTATGTCATAAGCCAACACCTTTCTTTAGGCCTACCTTTACAACATAAGGAAAATATTAAAAAACCCAGCTATTCCTGAGGAAGACATCAGCAAGCTTACAGACACCAGAAGACAAACAAAGAAGAAGCTCCACAGGTGAGAAAGATGTGCAGTCAACTGACAATTTTTAATCTGAAATTCCTTCTAGACAGCACAGAAATGATATGCAAAAAGCCTGACTTCACAAATTGTAAGATCAATATTAATGAACCATGTGATTTTGTCCTAAAGACTAACAAGACTCTCCCTAAACCTAAAGAAGCCTTTCCTGAAATGATAAGGGCAGGAAAGAAGTAAAGATGTCACTGGACTGAATGGACAAAGCAAGTATATTCGTGAATGAAAGAGTACTCTTCACATAACAGTAACTGGGTTCCAGTGATTCTCTAGCAAATCCAAGTTTTATGAGTAGTACTGCCACAAAAATAGCAGATAACATGAGCTTCTTGCTGACCTGGCTGGCAGCACTACAGAGATAATATTTTCAACAGGATGAACTATTCCTGAACTATTTAATCAAGGAAGAAGATACAAACAGACTGTCTCTCAAATTAAGGCACACACAGTGTTTCTCTAGTTTTTTTTTAGTAGGGGAAAGAACTTAAGAATGTATCTATATAACTATATGGTATTGTGATTGAACTCAGGAAACTCACAATGTCTGCTTACATTCCTCCCTCATGTTCTGCTTTGAGTTCCCTTCAATGTCCTTCTTGCAATATAGTGCAAAAAAGGCAGTACAAGAATTTTGTTCCAAGAGTGCATCCAGAACCAGTATTTCATGCTGAATTTTATATTTCTATTTTATATTTATATTTTATATTTATAATGAGCAACCTGGAAAAGATCAAAATATGGGTCCATGGGAATCTCATGCAGGGTCAGGGCAACCCCTGGTGTCAACACAGGCTGGGGAATGAGCAGATGGAGAGCAGCACTGCTGAGAAGAAGCTGGAGGTGCTGGGGGCACCCCCAAAGAGGCTGCACATGACCCAGCCATGGGCACTCCCAGCCCAGAAAGCCAGATGTGTCCTGGGCTGCATCCAAAGCAGCGTGGGCAGCAGGGCCAGGGAGGGGATTCTGCCCCTCTGCTCTGCTCTGCTGAGACCCCACCTGCAGGGCTGCATCCAGCACAGCAAGGACATGGACCTGTTAGAGCATGTCCAGAGAAGGCCATGGAGATGATTTGAGCAATCCAAAAACTCTCCTGTGAGGAAAGGCTGAGAGGATTGGGATTATTCAGCCAGGATAAGAGAGGGCTTTGGAGTGATCTAATAGCAGCCTTCCAAGTATGTGAAGGGAGCCTTCAAGAAAGATGGAGAGAGACTGTTTACAAGTGCATGCAGTAACAGGACGAGGGGGAATGGCTTCAGACTGAGAGTAGATTTAGATTAGATATTAGGAATAAAGTCTTTACTGTGAGGGTGGTGAGACACCGGCACAGCTTTCCCAGAGAAATTGTGGAAGCGCCATCCCTGCAGGTGCTCAAGACCAGGTTGGATGGGACTTGAGCAACTTGGTCTAGTGGAAGATGTCCCTGCCCACGGCAGGGGTGTTGGAAATACATGATCTTTAAGGTCCTTCCCAAACCATTTTATGATTCTATCCCTTTTTACGTTATATTTAGAGATCCTGAAACTGTGACCAATAATATATTTAGTAGTTCACTCACTCTGTTCTATTAAAAGATGGTTTTTTTTACATTGACTTTAGAGACCAAAACATACAGGTGCTCCTCACTTAGAGTGGGGAAGCTCTAAACTCATGTTATATCCACAAACTGTCAAAACCAACTAAGTTAAAGTAGCCAGATTCATGGAAGTATCAAGTGATTCTGACTCAATGGAAGGAAAAAATCTATTCAAAGTGATGGTATCATAAAAGTTATGATGTACATAGGCAAATTTAGAGGTATTAAAACACGTCATATCTCCATCCTAATTGCTATGTCTACATAGATTTGTGTGCAGAATCCACATACTACTGAATGGCAGCTTAATGCACTTCTCCAATTTTTCCTAAGTGAGAAACTGGCTTCTTAGATCTTGCAGAAAATAATGACTTAAGACAATACAGTGTGCTTCCTCATGGGAAGGGAAATGTACTTGTCTTATGTACCTGAAAATCTTTGTTCAGACCTGAACAATGCAAGCATTGCAATTAAACAAACAAACACACTTCTGTGCAGTACAGTTACAAATCTGTGGATCCATTGGGTGGTAATTAGATGCATAGAACTCTATGTGAGTGTCCCAAGTGTCTCCCAAAGCTGTGAATGAACTACTAACAGCTGGTTAGAACATACAATACATCAGCTTAGTCACAATTCTAATGGGTAATTGCACATTGAAGATGGAAATTTTCATGGGCACAAATAGGTCTTGCTGTGCTCCTGGAGATGCAACAGACCTACTTGGCAGATAGAGAATTCATCATTTCATCAGTCTGACTCCTTTAATAGGTACTTAATTCACTCCCTTAAACGGAGGGTACCTTCTCCATTTATTTCATGTGTGAATCTTTCTGATGAGTAACTATGTTACAGAACCATACGATATATTTTCAAGAATTAGGGCCATATTTTAATTTTTTTTTGCATGTCTTATCTTTTCATCCATATAGGTTTATTGGTTTAAAAGTACTGGGTATTCCTCAGACTCTTACAAATTACTTCAGCAATACTGAAAGATATAATGGTGCTGTTCAGTTCACCCATTTTTAAAGGAAGTGAAGATTGTAAAATCAACCATTTATAAGACCCTGTAGCTTGTTTCATATGTTAATGATGAAGTGAAAAAGTTAATCCTGCTCATTATGCTACAAAATGTTTGACTTCACATTTGACACAAAAGGAAAGACATGGGTTTTTTTGCTCCTGTTAGGAAAGCTTCTTTGGGGAAGGAAATCCTGCTCCTGAGGCAGTGAATTAATACTCAAGAAGACTGAGAATAAATTTCAAGAAAAAAATGAGGAGTAGAAGCTAACACATGAAACACTGAAGTGAGATGGTATTTGTTCAAAATATTGAAAAATATCAATATAAATATCAAGTGGCAGTGGATTCTAAATTCTAGCATAAGTGAAGAGAAAGGTTAGGAGAAGTGGACTGTATTAAGGTGATGAAACCCAGAAAATTGACTCTGCCAAGAAGAAAAAGAAAAGTAAGTCTGCTCTGCAGAGGAACTCAGTAAGTCCCCAGTACAAATTAAAGCTAATACTCATCACAAACCAAGCTATCACAAAACTGTGTTGGCACGACAAAATAGTTTTAACACAACGGTGTATTAACTTGGAGAAATTAGTGAACTAGAGATCTGTGTAGAGGAAAATAATCTATCTAAGTATACAGTATTCTGATAAAGAAATGTGATTTATCATTCAAAGTAAGAAGGATATATGGTAGAAGTTACTAAAAAAAAATTGTAATTGCACTCTAATATGGTGATAGTAGTCTGATGGGAATACAAGCTGAAATGAAGGGAAATGTCTCTTAAGGTAATCCTATCTAATGAAGGAACCATCATATTATTTAAAAGCAAAATGGGGGAAGATCTCTGAAATTTTAAACTAGAAGAGCTGGAGACAGTGTGTGATGGAGGATCCAGAGCTCCTCTGACCCTCACAACTTGCCAGTTGCTTTGCTTCACATTTCGATGTGACATACAGGGCTGAAAAGTGTCTCCTTGGGGACTTCACTGTAACTGTAGCTGAGCAAAGGATGCTGAGGAGCCAGAGGGAACAACCAGAGAAAAAGGGGAAGGGCAGGCTGCCAGAAAAAACTTGGACAATCTCTTGAGAGCTGGAAAGGGTGCAAAGCAGGAGACTACATTACAGAAAAGGGGAGAGAAGAGAAATTTTTTAGGTCACAGATTAGTATGTTTTAAGGCTAGGGTTGTATTACAGTGATGGGGGTAGTCATGCAGGTAATGCAGGTAAGAGCATAACAGAGCCACCTAGGGTGAACAGCTTGTTTAGATGTCCCTGTATAGGCCTGTGTTTAGCAGAGTAAAGCTAGGGAATAAATGACCTTAGAATTCCCTCACCAAGTCTATGGCTTCTGTCTAAGATGTTTCTCAAACTGAAGGCGTCAAATAAGGGTGAATCTGCCCTGTGTGACAGCATATTCCTTCTAATGTCTGATTCTCCAGCCTCTTCCACCACAGTCCAAGCTGTGGTCTGTGATCTCAGGAGGTTCTGTGGGCTACATCTTAAGAGGCTTTCAAAGCCATTCTCAATGTGCTTCAGCTAAAAATAGACCTAAATGCATACCATTAAAAAAACAGGTCACTTGTTTGTGAGAATTTGAAAACCTGTCTGTGTCACAGAGACAGTAATATTATCTTTGCCTCATTAATGCTAACTCTAACTTACAACTCTAAAAAAAACCCCCAAACTGCAAGAACTAGTAGTTTTTGATAATAACAGGAACTGGTATCCCCTGCCAGTAAGGCTATAGTGCAATATCTGTAGACATAATGACTTGCAGACCTTTTAACCTTTTTCATGAACTAGATAGAGATGCTCTAATATTTCCCCCCACCAATGCAAAACACATTTGTATTGACATCCTTCCACACATAGGTCACCTTTAATGGATTAGAGAAAGCTCTGGCCCTTTCACCCATATTGAATTAATTTCAGATTGTTGATGGGAGCATGCCTTACACTAAGTCTAGCCTATCACCAATCTAATGCATTGAAAAACATGTTGATATTTTTTATCCTTTGTAGTTTCACTTCAGCTGGGAAATAGAGCAAAACAGATGACAATACCACATTTAGCAAATAAACATTAAAATAAGAACAGGTGATTCATCACGCAAACACAAATCAAGCCGACACAGAAGAAAAGAAAGAGAAAAAAAAAAATTAGGCAACGAGGTAAAGCCCAGACTAACTCAGGCAACATTCGCTCTTTTGGTTAGGTATCAGAACTACTCAGATGGTTTCCTATCTTTTCTTGCAAACCACAGAGAGTTGAAGTGGTAAAGGGAGAGTGCTGGGGTGAAATTTTGTGCTATTCCTAGAACCATCTGCTTTTTCTTATTTTTTCCCCCCCCCTCTTCATTTGTAGAATTCAGCTGTTCTTTGTTGCACAGAAATAAAAGTTCAGTTTTGAAAATATTCATGAACAAAGCTGTAAAAATTGCCTGTAATTTCCTCCATTTTCAGCCATCTGGTTTTCATTGCTTTGATTCTCTCTTCACTACTCCATACATGTTTACCAAAACTTTTCAACACGCATTGACCAAATTATTGAGCAGTTATAATTAATAACAGAGTTACAACATTCTCTTTCACCCCTTTTGTAGAGCTTGTTGGCTCACCATGAGGTGCTCATGCTGTTGCTCTTATAAACAAGAGCAATTATATCTGATTAGATGATGACTGCCTCTGTAATTCAGGCTGTGGAGGCTGAGGAAAAGACACATTTTGGATGTGAGTCATTTTGTTGCTGAAAACAGCCAAGCTAACATTGAAACAGGGTTCTTCT
>VZRH01004172.1:1058189-1140147 GCA_013397555.1 Urocynchramus pylzowi | reverse complement strand
TTTTTTTTTTTTTGGTAGTTTAGAATACAAACATAGCAATTAGCAAAACTGAGTGATCTTCCTTTTTGTTTTTTCAGTTAGAGAAGAAACTTCTAGACACTGAACAGCTATTCTGACTCTACTTCTGGAAGATTGTGCTCTGCTCAATTATTGCTATGTAATTCTTCCAGTGGTACAGCTTAACTGACACAAATTAAGTAACTGACTGACTAAATTAAAATTGTCATAGTCTTCATTCCTCTCTTTCCTGTAGAAAGCATGCTGGCTCTCCTAGTACATCAAAACAAGCTATGTCCTTTTTATAGAAATATTAAACTAAGTTAATGATAACAAATTTTACTCTGTAGCTATTGTGTTGAAAGTCACTTATTAGCTCCCAACTTAGCAATCAGCTCTGCAGTGTTCCCCATTTTCTTAATTCAGTTAAAAATGGGAAATTTTGTTACACTGCTTTCCAGGAGAAGACTGTCTGGACTCTTTTTATGCTATTGTTCTTGAAGCAATAAGCAAAAAACTCTCAACAAAATATGAAACCCCAGGAGACTCAGTTGGGACTTGAATATGGAGGAAATCTTCCAATTTTTTGTGTACAGCTCTTCCTGATTCTTAATCTTTCTTCTGTAAGAATTGTTAAGTATAGGATCTTTCTGACTTCATACAGCTGTGAGTATCTGAAGACAGATTTCTGTGGTTTAATTTTTGTCTCTCTTCCATGTACTCAGAATAGTAATGTGCTAAGATATTAAGCCAGAATTCCAAAGAAAATTTCAAAGCATTCTCAGCTGCTGTACAAGCACCATCATCTCTCAGTGTTTTCATAAATGTGAAGTATATTGCCAGTATATTCTACCTTCTACCATGTTCTGTTCCAAGACAGACTAGGGCAATTACAGATTGAAAAGGTGATGACAACATAGGTTAATTTCAAGCATTAAGTGAGTAAGGAAGCTTTCTAATCTATCCACATCTATTTTCAGTAAGGAACAAAATGAACAGTAACCCAGTTACTGTGCAGATCCTTTTACTATCATTCTTCAAAAGTGTCCAAAAGAAAAAAGACAGACCCAAACCAGAATGAAATTACTCTTCACCTACTGCTTCTATAATATCTTGAGGTCCATGCTCTCTGACCCTCCAGAAAGGCTGATGAGATTCTGCAGTTCAGTCCTTTTGTCTACCTATAGTAAAACAGCTAAACAGTTGTTTATATCTTACACGACTAGGCCTTTGAGAGCCTACAGAGTAGCCTCACATGTAACCAAAAATGTCTATAGCAGAAGCAGCATTAAGCTTTGAAGTTCTAACATTTAAATATTCTCCCTCTATGGCTAAGCAAGATCTTTAACTGTACTAGATTTTAGACATAATCATTAAATTCTAAGCATGCTGGGCTGCTTAGGTTCAAGAAATGTCACTGGAAAAATTTCTCTAAGTATATAAGGAGAGAATTTTTATTCTCTTGGGCAAGGCTTCTCAGCCTTTTCTTCATGATGTGGACAATTTTTCCTTGCCGACCCAGACATTCATCACCATCTCAGTTGCCTTTTCAGTGGAATGCCTCCTCTACCCACAACAACTGCATACTCCAGCAGTCACTTACATATCAAGAATATTTTAGGAAAGTGGTTTTTGTAATTTTAGCTTCTGTTAGTGCACTTAAGCAGCTGGAAAACAGAGAGAAGAGCCAACACTACTATGAGACCAGCCAGCTCTCTCTTTAAGTCATCAGCAAGAGCTCTGGGAAGTATCAATGGTTCACAGATTTTGGAAACTCCTGCAGAAGAGATCTAAGTTCACAGCCACAGTGTATTATAATTTTTGGACTTGTCAGTGGGTAGAAATACCTTCATCAGCATACATAAAGACATGATTTTAGCCTAAATTTTCATCAGACTCCTGGATCAAAATTTCTTGAATTAGAATTCTGAAGTATCTTATGATTTAAACAAGGAGAAAAATCTAAATTTAAATAAATGATCCTTTATTTTTTCCTTTTTAATAAAGTATTAGAGTGGCTGTAAATAATGATTATATTGCAAAAGTTTTTATACACTCTTTCAGTAATGTACTATTGTATTTAACACAGTGACATTACTAGGTGTAGCACTTCAGAAACATGAAGGAAATAAGGTAATTATCCCATCACAGCCTGCCTGGGAGACACATCAACTTGCCTTGTTGCCTCTCTTCCCATTAGCCATGCTGCCTGCAGTCTGCAGGCCTACCTGCTCTGACCAGAGGAACAGTTTTGCAGAATATGTGCTGCTCTTCATCCTGGGCCTGCAGACAGGAAATTTCCTCCAGACTGAGGGGGCTTCAGGAGAGAAGTTGTATATACAGGGGAGAGAGTCATTTCCCCTCTTCTCAGCTGCAGCCCTAGAGGTGGATTAAAGCTGCTTAGTCTTCCCCCTCTGCATCAGTCCCCTTTCACCTTTGCTTCACAAGCTTATTCTCACCTACAGAATGATCCTCTTGTAATTCATGCAGGGAAATGCATACCTATGGCTGCTTTAAAGTAGGTCTACTCTGGTAGCCAGGTTACCACAGCGTTATGGATAATCACACAGATTAATTCAAGGGGTATTCATGCAATTACTCAGATTACTTTTGTAACAAAAGTCACATAAATATTGGCCTACAAGAGTGTGTTTTGTTTTTTCTTAACTACTGAGTACTTATTTTTCATGTCAGAATTGGTGGTTGATCAATCTTCTACCATGCACTCACAGCAGCAGTGATGCTTCTACCTATGAATTACCACAAGAATTCCACCTACAAAGTAATTTTCAAACATTTATATAATATTTGTTATAATATAATTGCTGTTATTTCCAGCAATAAAGACAATTTAACAAAGTTAGGGTTGCAGTATCATCATAAGCAATACTTGTAATGCTTTGGTAAAGAAATTTAAATATATTTGTGTCTGCTTGTTACAAATTCAAAATCCTGATTACCAACCAAACTGTTATTTATGTCCTTATTGTTATTTCATGCTGGCCATCTTTGATTTTTAATGTGAACTTTCTCTGTGTATTCCAAATCTACTATTATTCATAACAACATACTTCTCTGTAGCCTGTTGTCTTATAAATCATACATATACCTATTAATAAATGCTCTAAGGTGTATCTACCACCTGTAGAGGTCTGAGTGTTTTACGTAGTCCAAAGTTATACATTAATGTATGCAAAATCTGCTGCAGTGTCACAGTGGAGCAAATGCACCTGTGTACAGCTGGGAAAAAAGACAATATGTATACAGTACATCCTATAGACTTGACAGCCCCTATTTAAATAAACTGTAAGAATGTCATAACAGCTATTTTCTGTTGTCAAGGGCGCAGATGTGAATCTCTGCAAAGAAAGATCTGCTGTTTTTAGGGTCATGATTGTAGAAACTGCCTGAGGCCAGGGACAAACAGGTTCTGCAAAACCTTTTCTGAAAGGGAAGGTTGGAAAAGTCTCTTCAAACTTGACAAAACTCTGGGTAAAGTAGGGCCAAGCCATAAACTGTTTACTTGAAGGACTTGAAGAGGCAAACAGTCTGAAGTTTGCCCTTTGGGCTTACTGCTGCTTTGTACTTTCTGGTCAATATGATTGTGGCAGGAAGAGGATGTAAGTCCCTGCAGTCTAAGAAAGGCATGCTTGAGGCAGTGTGTTTCTCCAGACTGAAAGGCAATAGAGTTTGGGGTCACTTAAAATTATGCCTACCTTGGGGGGCAGGGGTCCAGGCTACAGGACTTCAGCAGCTGTGGAGGACGACGGCTGCTAACACACAGTGTTTCGTCTGCAATCTCCCTAGTTTGTTTGTTCAGACAGGTCACCACAGCCTCCTGGACACCTGCACACAACAAATAATGGTCACAACCAGCTCTCAGTACCTGCAGGGGCAGCCAAGGTCAGGGGTGGGCCCAACAGGACCAGCAGGGCTGCAGCATGTGGTGACACCCAGCCTCAGGCTGGCAGCTCTGGGGCTGCAGCCCTGGCTGCACACTTGTCATTGCTTTCAGTCTCTGAAAAGTTTCTCAGTGCTGCAGCGAATGGATGCATTCACTGCTCACCTCCCAGGACAGAAAATTGTTCAGTGCTCTCATTTTTTTTCCTTTTTGCGTAAAGTGCAATGAGGCACTTTGTTTTTTAGGACAAGTAGGCCTGAAAAAGGTGTGAAGATGGCCATGGCTTTCACATGCTAGATTTTAACCAACTGTATGATTTGCAAATGCAAAGTAAAATGTAGTCAGACAATTCAGCTGTTCTCAGTTTACTCTGCATCCATGAGCCTGCACCCAAACTAAAGATGCAAACCTGCAGAGTATATCTGAGAGCTGGGAAAGAATGGGTTAGAGAGAGCTGGGAAATAACAGCAGCTGTTGGGACTAAGAGAAACTGGAAGATTTGGTTATTATGGTTTAACTCAGAAATTCCTTGTTACAGCCAAGATCCTTATGTAGTCTATGGCATGCCAGTTACTCTCACTTCTCCTATGACTAGGGGCATCTTAAAATTAGGCTTTTTGGATCACAAGGTTAGAAAGTTAGAACATCAGGGATTGCAACATTACATGCCACAGGGAAGAAGAATGATGAGAAAGGAACTATTTCCCCATGGATAAAAGGGGTCTGAGACGGTCTGAGGATAATTGGCCTGAACATCCTGAGAATCTAATCCACAGTGGTTCACATTCATTCCTGAGACCTGAGTTAGGAAAAGATAAGCTGAACTCCCAGCAATTACATTACCGTTTCAAAAACAACACTTTTCCAAAACATCTCAATTTTTTTTTTAAGATGCTAATGTGAAGGGAAAAAAACCCAAACGAAAATGAAGTGTTGTAAAACCTTAAAGACCTCCAAAAACAGTGTCACAGAGATAACAATATATTCTGGTGTTTCTAATGGTAGAGCACATGTCATCAGGCAAAAAATGATTTCATATCCTTCAAGAGGACCAAAGTGCTATATAGCTGACCATAGTCCCTGTATTCCTGACATTATTCACAAATTCATTCTCCTTAATCTCAGTATAGGCTGGGGGCCCCAGAAAAGAGGCTTGTTAACCATTTTTTTGGCTGCTATGTGTGTAAGCCTATTAAAATCATGGCTATGACACAAGACTATGCAGTGTGTCTCCCATATCCCAGATACAAAAAAAAGAAAGAAATTTGACAGTTTTGGACATGGACACCAACATCAAAATTACTGAAGTGCCTGGAGTCAGCCAATGCTGTTGGGGGTTTCCTTCTTTACAAAGTGGAAAGAAGGAAACATATTTTCATATTTCCTTTACATATTTTCAATTTTGCTATTCAAGTCATCTCTCAAAAGACTTAAGAAAAATTGTAAAAAGGGTAGCCTAGTGAAAAGATAGAACAAATGGTAGTGATTTATATCTAGGAAAAGAAACTTACAAAACTTATATATATGAACAAGATGTTCATTGCCCTGTCATGTTCATTATTTTTCTAGCTTAATCATTTTTCTGTTGAGCATGTAATCATATTGTGTGCAGCAAGCACAGGCATATGGATTCTCCAGAATGGAATGCTCCCGGCTAAAGAACAGAGGTGGTCCTCTACCTGATGGGAAGTGGCACTGAGTTCCAACTACTGGTCTCTATTTTGCATGGAACATCTGTGCAGGCCTGATATCAAGACCAATTTGATGAAGCCAGGAAAAAAGGGCTGCTGATCCGGAGGTATGGAAACCATGAAAGTATTTTTCCAGACTCTGTGGAAAGAAACCACTGATTCCTGCCACATGCTGGTTGACATGTTTCTGTTTGCTAGGCATACAGCTCATTCACCTTCTGTATGTCCTTCTCACATAAAATTTTGTAAACTGAGTGTACTTCCACAGCTTCAGTTTTTCCTCTCTGAAGGGTGTCACCAATGAGCTCTTGAACAATTATTGTAAATTTAACAGTTTTCCATTGTCTGCTTCAATGCTGAATACTGAAAAGTGATGACTATGAGGTCTTGAATTCAACCTTTTCTCCATTTCTCATGCTGATGGTTTTATGTTATCAAATTTATATAGCTAAGCTCTGATACTACTGTTCTTCAGTTTTCAGTATCCAACCAGCTCCAAATCTCACAGTAAGTTCATTCCTCATGCTTCTTTCTCTCATCTAAGTCATCTCTGATTGCAATTCCAAAAAATCTTGTCCATACTACAGTCATTCTAGTCTGTCTATTAAAATTTCTTTTTATCTTTGACAGGTCCAGAAATTTTGCCTGACAGCACAGATATCAAAGAAAAAGCTTCCTGTCTGAATATGGTCGTTAGAATGTTTATTGACAGTTTTTGGCTTTAACAGCTTTTGGAAAACAAAAAACCCAACCCAAACCAAACAGAAAAAAAAAAAACAAACCAAAAAACCTTGAAACAAACAAAAAAACCCCAAACAAAGCAAAAACCTACCAACCAGCCACCAACCAACCAACCAACCAACCGACCGACCAACCATAAAAAAAAAAAAAAAAAAAGGAGAGAGAGAAAAAAAAATCTGGCTTGCTCCAGCAATAAAAAATGTGATCAGAATGACTTTATTCAGCTTCCTCTTGAATCTCACGCTAATGTGTCTCAGCATAATGACAACAACTGTCCCTCTGTTTTTGATAGGTCAATGAGGCAAATGGTTATAAGCTTTAAATTAGGATGGCTCATTGAACGCTTGGAAAACATAAAAACTTTTGATCATAAAACAGAAGTTCCACAGCACAGAGATAATTAAAAAAGATATATGAATTTCAGGAAGTTAATTTTCCAAGTAATTGAATTAAAAACATTATTTACTGCACAATATTATTAGAACAAAAGCTGTCTGCTTTAAAATGGCTTTCCTTCAGAAAAAACAGAAATTAGTTCTCAATAGGAAATCACAATATAAAAATGTGTAATGGTGGGATGTGAATCTAGGCAGTCTAAGTTCACTTTCAAAACACTATCAAATGAGAATTTCTATGTTTATATCTACCAGGATAGAATAATTGTTACATGATATTTGATGACAGCTCTGGGAAATGAAGCCACCAGCAGCAGACTGTATGACTAACTGATTCCTTCTGGTTGCTGCTCCTGGGAGGTGAAAGGTTACTTTTGCATCTATCCAGTTTCTTCTCCCAGGGCTCTAAAACCAATAAAAGTAGTTTGACCAGTCTTGCACCTATAGCTACAAAAATATCTGACTTAGCATCTCCTAATCTGGAAATTTTGGAATTGGTGTCAGACAACAAGAAATCTTAGCCAAAACTTTTTTTGACATTGAAAGAGATTAACTTTATAAAGACAAATGTCTCCTACAAATCAGTCTCTGTGAGTTACATTTTAAAAATACAAACATGACCTCTATATTCTAAGAAATTATTTCATTTCAAGAGGATATTTCTAGGAACTGTTCAGGTTTTGGTAGTCACAGTAAAAATGTGATGAATTGTTACTGCACACCAGTAACATCAACACATGACATATACTCTTGTAACATCAGTGTTTGTCACCACTTAGCATACACTAGTGTCTCATTTTTTTCTGTGTAGGAAATAAAGCAAAAGTTTCAGTGGTCTGACAGCTGTGAACTGCTCTGAACATTGACTACCATCAGCAAGCCAAAAGCAAGCACAGAAAACCTTTACATTATTTTCTACTAATTGTGTTTTTCAAGACTGTAGCTGATTACCTGTGAATCTGTACATATTATTAACTCACAAAATGTTGAGTTGTTTTCAGTTCTACAGTATCTATTTTGCACTTTTCTATAGTAATCCTTTCTTAAGTCACCTGAAAGTTGTAAAGTAAAAAGACAAGAGCTGAAAAAATCTAGGTTTAATAAAAAAAATACCGGACTGGACATATTTCTCAGAACTAGTTAGATAAAATGATGGGGGAAAAAAGGACATCAGAAATGTGTGTTAATGGTCTCTAGTATGTGCTACCTGAGAACTTGATTAACTTTGAGAAACTACAATTGCTAAGCCTGCTTTTTTAAGACAACCACATAACTAGTGTCATTTTGCCCTAAGTTTTCTTTTGCACTGGGATTGGAGCTGATGTCCCTTATTGATAGGAGATAGAGAATGGCTGAGCCCTTAAAATATCCATTATTTATTTCATCTCCTATGGGAGGACAATTTACTTCCACATGCTTTTGCCTGAACAGAGCAAACCGAGAGACAAGAACTAAAAATGATATGCGATTGTTAGCATGTACAACCAGACCCCTTTAATATTCAGCTTTTTTTGGTGATCACCTTTGGGTGATCAGCTGATAAAGGAAACACAAATATATGATAAACTGAGCACTCTTAGTGACAGTCTGAGCACAGATCTGGAAGTCCTGGGCTAAAACATGTTGTGCACATGGGATTTTTACATTTATTATCTGTGCTTTTTCAAATATATTTGGACTCAACAATCTTACAGTTGACAATTCTTACAATCTCTTTTATTTCCTTCCTAAATGATTCCATGATTCTAACTAGCCATAGCAAAGCAGCATGTCTATGGCTATTAAGTGCCAAGCACACACATGAAGAAGGAAAGCAAATCCAGCACAGAAGCATTTTGCACTTACCTCCTCCACAGGACTCTGAGCACTCTGTAAAGCCTTCATATTCCCAGTCATAGAGCTCATCGAACTCCTGCAAGCTGCCATACAAAAGCTGAGTCTCCTCTGGGGTGTATTCAGGGGCCTCCCCACTGCAGGGACCGCTGTAACAGGCTCTCTGAGACACAGGTTTGGGACCTTCACATTCATCGATGGGCAGATCAGCCACAGACTGAGAGAAAGAGAGGAGCACTTGGCACTTCACAAGCCGCACCTGGCTGCCTACTCCACAGGTGACACTACAGGTGGACCAAGCCTCAGGAATAAACCTGTGAGAGGAAGAGAGCAAGGCAAGTTATGTCCACAAATTGCCAGGGAAGCAAAAGCAGGATAACCCTACCCAGGCCAAATTTTATTTAATGAAAAACAAGTACTTCATCTCATAATACATTTATTAAAAACTACACACAGGAGGCTCTATTGATAACTCAGTGGCAGGTTTCCTCAACACCAAGAAGACAAATCCTTGTAACATCTACCTTGATCCTAAAACATCTCAGTGCAAGGCATCCAGCAATCTCCCAATGTACCTAATGTACATGATGATCCCACTAGCTACCTTTTTGGAGTATTCAACCTAGATAATCTTTGCCTCAGTTGTTAATTTTTTTCACTAGTAAGTATTGGGCAGGCTGCTGTTATCAGATAGTTGCAGGACTACATGGAAAATAATTTAAATTATTTTTCTTGTGTCACAACAACTGTTTTTAAGTCTTAATTTGAAGACAGCAAAAGGTGAAGAGAATTCACAATTTATTTAGATTTTTTTGTTGTTTGTTTTATTTTTCTTTTAAATTTAAATTAAATAACATTTTAAAAAATTTAAATAAACTTTTAGAATTTATTTCCACAGCACATTTACCTTTCTCTACTTAAAAAAAAAACCCTAACATTTCTATTGTGGATTTGACTATCTGTTGCACTTGTCTTACTGATCAGTAACCTTTATATGCTCCAAATTTTTGCTTCTGGAAGTCCATGAATATTTTATAAAAAGCACTTTTCAGCTGTCATTACAATAAAACAGACTGAATTCCATCTCTCATTATTTTCCTCAAAAATGGAATAATTTCTCAGTTTCTCTGTGTAGTCACTGCTTTTTCAATGGCAGTGCTATAAACTGGACTAGCATTTTACTCAGTTATCAAACCTAAGACTCACATTCAACTCTTTACCACATCATTACTACTTTGTTGCAGTAATGTAACACACCTTGTTTTGCTGAGCTTATGTTGAACTAAGCTGACTCCTAGATCTATCCAGAAACAATAGTTTCAGGGCACTCCGTAACCTGCAATACCTATGCTTTGATAGCTGATCTCAGTGGTACTGGAGCACTGAAGCTATGAATACAGGGTAATTTAGATAGCTTTATCTGACTGTCTTGCCTTCTTCTTTGAGCATTCTTCCAAACTTTCTGCCACAGGCAAGTTCTAAGGCAAGGGATGTAGTTATCATTCAAGGACTAGAACAAATGGATGAATAGTTGGATCTGGCACTGATCCTCACTGAAGCTCATAAGAACAATCCCTGTTGATAACACTCCCTCATTAACAGTTAAGTGTTTGGAATCTGTCTGCTTCTGCCAACTCAGCTTTTAGGATGCATTTTTCATGGAAACCTGGCTATCACTGACAGCATTCATCTTCCTTTGGTCTTCATTTTGATAGGCCACACCAGAGATGGACAGCTTTGCCCAGGGCTGAAGGCAACACACCTGTCTGTTTCTACTATGGTCTGGGGCTCTAGCAAACTCATTTCTTACCTTGGGAATCCCATGAACAGTTTTGATAGGAAGAAAAGGGATACTCAGTTTTGGGATCAGCATATTTGAAAATATTTTTGCACTCTTCTCTCTTTCATCCTGTGCCTTTCTCTAGTTTACAAAAGGACCTTCCCTCCATACTGAAGCTTAAAAAAATCCAAAACCTAAAAGGGAAGCTAGTGTTTTTCCAGGATGTATGTATCAGGATCCCTGATTGGAACATCACAGTCTTTTGGAGCAGGGAGGGTACATCTCTTTACCCACTTTTTGTGGGTCTTTATAAAATCTTGTTATAAACCTGACATCCGCTACTTGCACTATACTTGGAAAGTAACAGAAAGAAAAGAAATAAATTGCAGATATTATTGTAAAATTTTGAAATATTTATATTTTATATAAATATTTGAAATATTTATATTTTATATAAATATGTTTTATATTATTAATATTTATAAATATTAATTATATTTATTTATGCTGCTACAAAGACTGTGAGGATTCTTTTAGGAGCAAGCTTTTGGGAAACTAATGCAAACTGATGCAAACTGGTTCCATTTTCCTACTCATAAGACATTTTAACTGAAAATTTCAGTCTTGTTTCCAAGATGATATCCTTCATTTTGAGAGGGTTATACACTTTAGCGTTACAGGTGGGCCTCTCTAGGACTGCAACTGCTGTAATTCTATTTTGATGAGGAAAATCTCCTGTCAGAGATTAAGCAGTTCACATCAGTCACTGTGACTTAGATATTTTGACTAGTTGAAATGTACAGCTTCTTAACCTGGCAAACTGAAAGGTAGAACCCTAACCAGATTATGGGAAAAAAAGGTGCTGGTCTTCATCAGAAGCTCTCTTTCTTATATTTTTGAACACTATAAATTGTTCTGTAACTTTGCTTTGTTGAAGAACTGCTGCACTCCAAACCAAAAGGGAGGATATTCTTCAAGGTATTAAAATTATTCATTTAGAAAAACAGAGATACTTCAAATACTTGAAATATTTACACACAATGTGTATCATACACACAAACATGGGAAAAAAGGGAGAGGACACAAAAGAAAAGTAAGAACATTACTAAAGAAGACTGGATCCTTTCTGAAATTAGGCTTGATCTATAAATGCCAGCTATTATATTATTTCACCTGAGTCAGCAACTCATAATGAAAATAATAGAATACCTGCAGGAAATGGTATTTTTTCAGCAATCTAGGCCCAATTTCTACATTTAAAGTGCTAACTTTGGAAATGTAATTTAATTTTAATATAACTGCTAGCTGGTAAAGAGAAAATCCACCTAATCAAAAGAGTTAAAAGCAGAAAAAAGAGGGGAAACTCATGAAAACCCTGCAAAGAAATCTCCATATAGTAATGGTCATTAAAAATGGAACATTTATGTAATGTGAATGTATAACATAAATATACAATGCTTCTGAGTTTTCCACCATCCTAACACCAGAAAATTATAAAGGCTTTCAAAGATCTTTGTGGTATCATTAATGACAAATGTTGCCAAATGGTGAGCACAAGCCGCAAAAGTTTACGAATAAAAAGGAGACAGTTCATGGATTTAAAGTGATTTGTCCTGCATATAGCTCATCTTCCACTGCTCAGCGTTAGGCATTTCTGTATGCTAACCTCTGAGCTACCTGGAAAATGAAGTAGTGGAATAGATATACTGAAAAGTTTTGTAGAAAATGGTGTTTCAGTTGTCATTCCATATTGTTTAATTAAATCCCACTGTTAAATTAAATTAAATTAAATTCCATATTGTTTAATTAAATCATCCTTCTAACAACAACCCTAATAAACAAGACAAAGGCAATAACTCATTCCTTCAGCTAAGGACTGATGTATATTCCCCTCCATATAGAAACATATACGTAACTGGAGAAGTCAAAAGAGTAATAAGAAGACAATGTCAATGCTCAACAGTGGGTGACCTTTCACAGCAGGTCACAGTGGGTTCAGGGTGAGACCCATGGAGAGCTCTGCTGAGTGTTTCTGAGATTTTCAAAACTCTTGATGTATGTAGCAACAGCCTCTCCTGTCTAGGACATGGTTTCCTACAATATATGTTACGAAGAAAAACAAGTGTATACATACTGGTGTGCTTTGAGCTATGGAGAAAAATAGCTAATTTTCTTCACTGCTACATAATTACATATTGCCCTTAATTTTTATTGCTTAATGTTTTTTTGTTTGTTGCTTTTTTTCCCTCTTTTGTTAGTTTGCTTGTCTTAAAACACCATTGGTCAAATCCATGGCTTAGATAAAGTCTGAGGTTTTGAGACATGCACATACCAGTGGGACTGAGTGTTCTAAGGCAGAGACACCTATCTTTTAAGGACTAAACTCAGATACTACTGGTGAAATGAAATGTTCAGCAGCTTGCTTGAAGGCTTGGGAATTTTCTGTAATAAATTCAGAACTGAGCACAGGCTTTCAGATTCCTTGTCTTGAGCTGAAATGCAAACCCTTCCTTTTCCTTCAGGAAACACCCCCTTTTCACAGGTTTTAAGGCATTCATAACACCACAGGATGCTTACATAATAGCACTGGATAGCTGCTGGTGTCATTGTTCAGAGATGTGAAACAGTGGTCATTACCACTTATCAATAAAATATCAGGCTCCATCTGTAAGAGTATTAACACTGGAGGCACAGGTCCAATTCCAATCAGAGTGGTTACATTCTATCTGTCTATAGTTTCTTTTAAGTTGTTTGAATATGATTTTTCCTTCAGATTTGTCTCTTTATTCAATGCTGCTGGTGCTTTTCCCCATGCTGCCTTTCTCCACAGGGAACAATATCTGTTTCTATCCTGTATTGTTGTTACACATAAATCCTAAGTAGTTGTGACTGTGTATAGTGGGTCCTTGAATGAGTAGATAGCAATCCTTAGCTAATGTGTGCATTGACGACCTTCCCTTTGACCAACCACATACATCACACCTTAATATGAAGATTCTTCCTTTTCACTACATGCATCTAAAGTGGACAAGCAATAGCTCAATATATAAAGCTATATAGGCCCAAACTATCTTTTTTTTTTGGCAATCCAACAATCAGAATATGCTCAATTTTTACAGTCCAGCTGTAATAGAAAAGTTTTAAATTTTACTTACTAACCTGTGAACCAGGCATAAAAAACAGGATGGAAACGATTCAACAAGGAAAATCAAATTAAAATAGCTTATGTGTCTTTAGAAACATAAACACGTACTGAAAAGTATGAAAGAGATATTGGGTGCCTGTGCCACACTGGTCTCTCTGTCCATATCCAATTCCCTGAGGGCTTTACCACCCCTGCTAATGCATGTCAGGAATTTCCCTTTGTTTTTTACTGAACTGGCCATATCACTATGATGGTGCCATCTGGCATCCAGATATTATTGTTTGCCCCATCACTATGATGGTGCCATCTGGCATCCAAATATTATTGTTTGCCCACTCCCTCATCAATCTGCCATTCCTCTCCTCCCTTTTTTTTATTCCTAGCACCAGGGTTGTTTATGGCAGTATGTTAAAAGCTGGACATGGTGTTAACATACAAAAATCTTTTTCAAAAGTTAGAAATCTTTTAAGAAACCCTTCACTACTCATAAGCCTAATCTCATTATTCAAAGAAAACCCCATGCTTTTTTAATCATGACTGCTATTGTTTTTGACTCTGGCTGTCACACTCTGCTGGTGTAATGAATTCTAGTGGAAGAGGTCAGACAGAAAGATACAGTGGCTCCTTCCTCAGATAACATTTCTAATGCCTAGTGAATGGTCACTTCAGGGACGGACAGCTATAGGAGAACAACATGTACCTCAACACAGGACAGCAAGGCCTCTCACCTTGAACACTTGTCCTGACAAAGATTACAATACTTTGTTACAAATATGGACTATTTCACAGTAGTTTTGTCAGCAATTAATTTTTAATTGATCCCATTTAGGGGTGCAGTAGGTCAGACAACCCAAACATAACTATTCCCTCTAGACTTGAAGTGGCTGAATTCGTTGTGATTAATACTTTGAGCAGCAGAACCAATAAAGAAATATTTAACATAGATTTACATTTGAAGGCTGAGTGCCCAAGTGGATTCTTTGCTATCTTTTAAGGACTCAACTCCTTAAAAAACCTTTCCTTTGACTGGGGAATTCTACTTAGTCATTTATTTCAATGACATGTGTGGAAAACACTTCCACTGAATTTCCTGAAGAACATCAACCAAGTTTGACAGAGAAGTAAAATTCTCTGTGATAATTTTATACCTCTGTCAGAATCACTTAATAGTAATAAATTCAGACATTACTGAGAGGAGAGGAAGGCAACTGACAGATAGACATATACAGACAAAATTCAACTGTAGGACTTGCTTGCATTAGAAATTCCTGAAGATATAAATAATGGAAGGCATTATACACAGATGGAATAAAATTGCAGCATCTGGTGCTCTGGAAGATACATATCAGAGAATGATCAGAAATTACAGGTGGAAGGATAGTATGTGAGAAATATTGTAGCTTTATAAACCATAGTGTGCAATTTCATAACAAAAATAATATTCAATAGAAAGTTAAAAAAATCAGAAGACAGAAATACAGAGACTCACAAATGTGACAGCTCAATTCATAGAAGAAATATGCTGAAAATTTTGGGGTTTAGCTTTTAAACTTCTAATCAAACATAAACTTTGAGAAAGATGATAAAATTGCTTATAGCTGAAGCTTGTTTTCTTTGCCCGAAGAAGGATAAGGGAGAAAGGCTCACAGTGGTCAGGGAAGAGTGGTCTACTGGCTACAAAGAATGGCCCTGTCTGCAGAGGAGAATGGGGGCAGTCAAGGACCCAGTGGCATGAGAAAGCTTGGCAAGAGCCTCAGATGAACTGGGGAAAAAGAATGAATACTTGCTGACGTCTGCCCAAGTGGAGTAATGAAATTGGTAATTACTGCACCAACACAGAGTGAATAGGAAAGTCATAGCTTGTCTGAAGAAGCTCCCATTGCTGCAACTTAAAGTAAACACACTTATGAACAAAATGCTACCTTTTCAGCCCCTGGCTTCCCATGCCACTGGAGGCCACCTGCTGTTTCTCCTGCCCCACAGCTACTCACATTTGATTAGTCCACAGTCAGCAAAATAGCTGACCACATCACACACAGTCTTACACCAGCTACTGCTTGATCCAACATTAAAAAACTCTCAATTGTTACAAGCCTCAAATTACCATGTATCTACACTTCAGACTGATCATTCATCAGCCTAAATATGTGGGTGGTAGCCTGACATCTGCAAGGGTGGTGGGCCATGAGTATTACATTGTGTCTCTGCCCAGGGGCAGAAGCACTGGCCAAAGGTGCATTATCAGGGAATACACCTTGCTCTTGTTGTGTTTGAAATCCCTACATGGCTGAATGAAATGATCCTATGAAGCTGGCCCCAAAGTTGATTATTCTTTGTATTTTGGTGTGTTCTGAATGTTTTTTTGTATTGTTACGCACAGTTTTTCAATCTAAAAATCAGGACCTAAAACGAACAACTGTTTAAAGTCAGACATTGATGAAAAACAATGTTAATAGTGAGGCACCAAAACCAGTTTTAGGTGAAGTTCACTGCTCAAGATTCATGAAAGAGATTAGATATTTTAGAACAATATGCAGATGGATGTTACAGTTTACAAATGGGGATTGCATGAATGGTTCTTCCAGCACAAATTTTCTAAGTTTTTATTTGGTTTTCCTGTCTCATGCCTTATCACCAAAGATCATTCTAAAGGAAACTCAAGGCATCTCTGAGCTTTGGGAAAGTTTGTGCCAAGACCCTGACTTCGTGCCCTTTATTCTTCCTGTTAGTCAACAGATATAAAAATCTGTACTTGAACTTACATTAACTAGGTTTCTCATCAGCCTAAAATAAAAATTAGAAATACTCCTAGAGGTCTGCCTTCTGGGGAGAAAACAAGACTAGGAAATGTCACCTCATGGCAGACTGAATCTAGTTGAACTGTGGCCCACTGTCCAGAATGGGAATAATAGTATCTCACTGGCACGACTGGAGCCTTGCAGTAGATGCAGTAGTCTTTGCAGAAAATGGCCTCCAGTGCAGCAGAGCAGTGACATAAAGTATAGAGGTGTCATAACTGCACTTGAAAACAACTTGAAATCCTTAAATCCCTTTCCCTATAGATCTCTCAAGGACTGTTTTAGTATCACAAGTAATACACCTGTAAGGTTTTCCACGATGTTTTATTAAAACACGCATCATGACAAACAACAGGTTAAGCCTATTCTCTACAAATCCTTGTTAATACTTAAAGATACATACACCCATATATGTATACACACACACACACACACATATATACCATATATATACCTATACTCCTTTTCTACAGTGCAATCAACCTTGCTCACAAAAGTGATAAAAATTTTCTTAGTGTAACAAATTACCCTGAATATGGCCACATAACAGCATATCAGTATTGTTCCTATTTTATGTATGTTCCCAAGGTTTATTTACAGGTTGATAAATTCACATTTAACTAAGTAATTTAGTATAGCCATGAGAAAAATCACAAGAAAATGCACTTTACAAATGAAAAATTAGTATATCCACAAACATAAAATTTTCTAGGCTTTGACTCTGAATTAATCAACCTATAAAGTCTATGGAACTCTGGAAGCAGCTAAAGATATTATTATTATATTATCACTATATGTGATAGCTGTTAAAAATATATATAAAGATATATGAATGTATATTTGTCTGTGTATGTGTGTGTATAAATGCTGCTGTATACATATATTTGTCTATACGTATGTATGTATACATGTGGCAGCTGGATTTTATTTTTTTGTTTTTGGAGGACTTACTACATATGTCTCCAGCTTCCTGGCAATGCTCCAGTTTCTAATTATTTCAATTAAGATTAATCATGCCAAAACTGCAATTATAGTGCATAAAAATGTTTTTTAATCTAATACATAGTTGCAGTTGTAATAGAAAATGCCATGTGCTCAGACACAAGGAACTGGATATTGATGGATGCTGTGTACAGAGGTTGCAATTACAACACGGATTTATCACAGTTTCAGACAAAAATATCTAAAACATAATAAGTACATATAATTAAACATAAGAATAGTTATAATTTCTCAGTCTCATTGCTCTAGGCTTGTGTGGTATGTATCACTTGTGTGGTATGTATCACAGGCTTCTAGTTTATTTTCTGGTAAAAATTATACTTTTTTTTGCTGTTACTATGCTTTTCCTCGGGGAAAAAGGCAAGAGGGAATCATCACTGTCTGCTTTGCTTTGCTTCTTGCTTCACAGGGATATTGATAAAATAAATAAAGCTGCCAAGCTGTGAAGATATAGTGGTAATAGAGAACATATAAATACATAGCTGGATGCACTTTTATTATAATACTCTTGTAATGATCATACATAAAATGGGTATATTTGCTTAAATTAAATCTGCATTTACCCTCTTGAAATCTGTCTCTTTGCACCTAAGTATGATACAGCGTTAAGATCATGGATTTCCATGGCGTTGGGTGGAATCCAACCCTTTACACTCTAGTAGAAGCCAAATACATTCAAGAGATTGTGGGGGTTTTTTTTATAGTTTTGTGCAATTGCCAGGTTTCCACATGGAAACACAGAATCACAGAGGGCTTTGGATTAGAAAGGACCTTACAGATCCTCTCCTCCCCATGCTTTGGGCAGGGACAACTTCCACTAGAGCAGGTTGCTCAGAGCCCCATCCAACCTAGCCTTGAACACCACCGGGGAGGGAGCAGCCATGGCTTCTCAGGGTCACATAACAAGAACCTGTTGTAAGCAAATTTTTGAGACTTACGAGGGTTCTTCAGATACGGCTGTTCCTTCCTCCAGCTCTTGAGCCTGCTTATACCATGGCAACTTTGCTTCCACAGGAAGTTTCTCTATGGAGCAAACACAAGCATGTGAAAACAGGAAGCATGCAGTAACACTGCTTTGTGTGCCACCCTCCGAGTGCTCCCCAAGCATGAGTGTGATGTATGGGTGCCTTCACACACATGGGGGTCAAGCAGAAAGAAGAAAAAGAGAAATGAGAACACAGGAGAGAAACAAACTCTTTCATCAACTGGACTTATATATAGTTATGAATTTCATCAACCGGATTTATATATAGTTTACAAGGTTATATGACCAGATAGTTCACTGTTGCAGGTAGAAGGGCTATGGTATCCTAAAGCCAGACAGGCAAATTAAAATGGTCACCTTTCAGACTATGCAACAACTGTAAAACTAGGCACTTCAGAAAGTATTTTTTTTTTAGGAAAATTTGCAAGTGGAACAGGCCTCCATCACACAAGGCAAAATGTGTAACATGCCAGTATCTACTTTTAAATTTCAGAAGACATGCTGAGCTTGGTTTTGGTAGATTACAAAAATAAAGAAAATCCTGCTTTGATGAGTGATACAACAGGAAAACTATAATTAAATGGCTAAGCTATGCTTTTCAACTCAGTTTATCAGTTCATCAACTATGTGGATTTAAAAAAATGAACTTGATATTTTTTCTGTCATTCCTGATGGAAAACAGCGGAGCTGCTTTTCTTCCCCTCCAGGATGTGCGCACTGGGTAATGAGCTGCTGTGCTCTGGGGAGTGCAGGGCCATGCTGCTTTGCAAGCCAAACTCCACTTTAATGCACTGTCAGAGCAGAGTAGTTGAGCTGAAGGCAGCAGAGCTGTTTTAGCTCTACAGGGGTATAAGGCAAGAGCAAATTTGGCACTAAAAGCTGAGAAGGAGTTCTGCACTTCAACAGAACGTTCTGGGCTAGGATCAGGGGAAAACAATACAAAGGGCGGTGAGACTCAGACTACTGAGGAGAACCAGAGCCAAACCTATTTGCTGCTCACAAATCACCTAAGCCTTTTGGGTTGGTGTAAGGATGGACTTGTACTCGCCAACAGGAGCAGGTTAATGTCATTCAGAATAGTCAGGAATTTTCTGTGGCTCTATTGTGCAGAATATTTCACACATGCACATGAACTTTTTCATCTCTCAGTTGTATCACAGAGGAAAAATGACCTACAATTTGACTGCACAGCTACTGCAACTTTAGTCATGCAAATTTCCTTGGAGCAAGTTATTAACTGAGGAAAAGAGGGACAATAATAGAATTACTATTCCTCTATCTTCAAAACAGCTTGCCAAGCTGTTCATCTGACATATTATTGTCATTTAAGGATGAATGCCATCACAGCTCTTAGGTTAATCTATATTTTAATAATCATCCAGAATATGTAGGAAATATTTCTATGTTCTACAGTTTGTTTTATGGGTTTTGGAAAGTCGTATCTTACTTACATGATTTTTTTGCTTAGATGCAAGTGCTTGTGAAATGCAAAATTCTTGTCTAACATAGCCTGTTTTGTGACTTTTTAAATAGCCTTCCTTTTTTTACAGGCGTAGTTAATTAGCATCTACACTGTAAAATTTGTTAGAGGACTAGAAATGTTGATGTTGCACAGTATGCTTTGACAGAAAAATGAACAAAAAGCACTTCTAACATAAGATAAGGAGAAAATTTTACCTTTGGAGATTAAAGTAAAATATTTTCTTTTAAAACACTTCCAGTAAAAACGCTTAAATTACACAGAAAGTTGTATTAGATGAATATACATTCTCTATAAACTGAAAATCATTAGTTAATCTAGTGATATCCTATTTTTTCCCATTATTGGTGCAACACAAAGTGCCTTAGGGCTTGAATAAACTAAAATGAAATAAATTGTATGAACAATTTGCCTTCTATTTCTTTTTTGCAGAGTGTGTTAAGAGAAGAGAGACTACCACATTTTTTGCCTTGCTGCTTCTGTCAGCTAGGAAGACCATTTTCTGCTTTGTGTTAATCTAGCTGTCAAAAAAAAAAACCAGTCTAGGACTAAAATATTCAATAGATGAGAGGTCCATTACCCCTTCTGCCCTAAATTTCTAACTCTAGCTGTGTGAAATATAAAGGACAAATTTCTAGCCTAAAAATAATTTGGTTTGGATGGCACCCCTGGATACCATCTAGTCCAACACCCTTCTGAAACCACTTCTCAGCCTTCAGATATGCAGATATTCAAACATTACACCTTGCATTACACCTTGCACAGGGAAAACTGTGAGAGTGTTGCAGAACAAAGATGAGGAGGGAAACTAAACACGATTATGCCAAGCTCTGTACAGGACTTTTCATTCCATGTGTAAAAATGGAAGAAAGAAGAAACTCCCTACATTCAGAAATTAAGTATGTATGTGCCACAAAGGGCAGCACAAGATCTTATGCAGGGTAAAGATGTCATGCTCTTGCAAGGGTGGGCTTCCAGAAAGGAGTAATTTACTTTGTTCCCTGATTAATCCCGTTTGAAGACATTTCATGACAGATTGAGGTAAGCAAAGCTTTCCTAGCTGGCATTGCACCCTTCTAAGCAGAAGTCAGTTTTGGACGGTTTGCAGCACAAGACCTCTTTTATGTCTTGCTGCATTTAGCTCAGATGTAAACAGTGAAAATACAGCCAAATTTACATTTCTGCTGCTTAGTCTGCTGGACCACAAATTAACTATGAGAAGCCCAAAGCTTGTAAGATGAAAGAGGTCAGCACTCACTCCAAGCTGCTGGCAGGCAGACAGGAGCAGATAGGTGCAAAATCATAACTCAGGTGCAGGTGGAAATAGTGATGCCGGAAGTGAAACAAAAAGGCTAAACAAGAAAGAGCTCTGAAAAATTTGAGAAATATTCTGCCTCATTACCTTTGGGCTTGTAGCAAGGAGTGGGTACAACACATTCTTCTTTTATGTGTGGCTTTGTTTTAGTACTACAGCCTCCTGTATGCATCCCCCTGTGGTCAATGCAAAGGACCACACGGTATCTGAGTCCTTGTCCACAGGTCACAGTGCACTGGATTGAAAAACAAATATGAAAAGAGAAAATAAAAAGGTCACACATAACAATGATAAATAAGAGGGGAATATATATCATAAGAAAGCCCAACATGATGCAGAAACACAAAAAATTGAAAATAAAATATTCATAGTATTTGGTAATTACGGATAAAGTATAAAATTGACAGAAACTTTTGCCTTTTTACTCAGAACATTTACTTTATTTGAACATTTTGCCATTGGACTTCTCTTGCAGTGCCACTTTTGCAATGTTGCCTACTTGGCTTGTAGCCATCTGTCCCATATTGGATATGCTCAGTAACACCCTGTCAGTTTCATTTGGAGCCACTTTGCTTTGCTTGGACAAAGTACTGGGACTTATGCGTCAACAGGGATTACATTCAGCTATTCTGGAAAAAAACACCAAACAGAATGGGAAACTATCGGGCTTTCTTCCCTCAGACACTTTCTTAAGTTTGGTGGGGTTTTTTGTTTGTTTGGTTGGTTGGTTGGTTTTGTTTGGTTTTGGTTTTTGTTTTTGTTTTGTTTTGTTTTGTGTTGTTTTGTTTTAATTTGTTTTTGCTCTGGTTCATCAACTTTTACTCCCTGAACAGATTTTTTCAAAATTGGTTTCACAGGAGACGATCAAAACTACCAATCAGTTGGAAGCACTATGGATGCTATCAATGTTGCTTTGCTCTTGGACAAGCAGCTTTCATCTGAAAATCAGCTAACACTTTGCAATCAGTCAAGAACATCTCACCTGTAGGTAAGCTAGCCCAGCTTCTAAAGCACAATTGTTAAGAAGCTGGGGTGGTGAGAAATTAAATTCAAGCCAAGTCTTCATGTACAAAGTTAAAATATTTCACTACTTTGTGGAAGGACATTTCCAAGACATTTACTTCCATAAAGAAGGAAAGGCAAGTCAGGAACAGACAACTAGAGGTATCAAAGAGCAGAGTCATGTACAGATTTATGTGCTTCTTGAAATTTCTCAGTGATTTTGAGTTTCAATTTATGACTGAAATACTGTAATACAGAAATAACATTACATGCTTATAGAGCGTTTTTTTGTGCATTTCACTTATATTCCCAGTCTATTATTAGTAGAAGGTCACAAATTAATGTTACAGAGCTGATTTATTTTTCCATCATTCTCCTTGCTTCATGTTCTTATTAATATATTTTTCCTGAGTGGCTACTTTTCAGTTAGACAAATAGCATAATTTAAAATAGAGGTGTTGACAATGAGAGAAAACAGTAAGTGCTCTTACTTCCAAAAATTCACTAAACTATAATTTAAGATACTTTCCCGAGTGTGTTAAAAACAAAACCAACAAAACTAAGCTGATTACCGGAGACCATTCTTGAGCAAGCCACTTTGGACAGTCAAATATATTGCAAGGCTGGACAACAGGCATCTTTGGAGTATACATGCATTTCCATTCTTCCACGGGGCTGATGTGCCCCTGAATGTCTTCTTCCACACAGGAGACACTGCGGCTTTGAATGCCCCCTCCACATGATGAGGAACAGGCAGTCCAGGGTGTACTTTCCCATCTGGGAAAACAAAGAGACATCAGGAAACATTACCCTTCTTGTTCCTACCCCCACCTATACCCCCAAAATGCATAAAATGCTATCTTCAAGATTGTTTGTTTGTATGGGGTGTTTCGTTTGGTTGTCCTTTGTTTTGTTTTCTTTTGTTTCGCTTTGTTTTGTTTTGGTTTGGTTTGTTTCAGTTTGGCTTGGCTTGGTTTTTTTACCTGGGTAACATCAGTAAAAATTAATCATGTATCTATTTTCACAAGTGTCCACAGCAGCAAAGCATATTTATGGCTGGTGTCTTTTATAACACGGTTAATAATATGAAATATCCTCTCTCCCACCAGTCCAATTACTACTGCCACAGAAAGTTGAAATACTTTTAATTTAGCTTATTTTTTTTCTTTTTTAATTGATGGGATTATCATATTTTCATAATTTCTCATATTCTGAGGAATCTTTGTCACAAATCACAGGAAACTCATTGTGCTGTGAGGCTGATGCCTCTTTTGCAGAACATAAAGCGAAAGAGCAGTGTTTTTTCCAAGGAAGCAACTCAGTAGAGAAAAAAGAAAAAAAAAAGAAGAGAAAATGAAAAAAAAGAAAATGTGACTATACTAGTAAGATACATGTTCTCTGATGGATAAACCAGGTGGACCTTGTTTCCTTACAATTAAGGCAGTGAGAGGAACTGAGAACCCATCTTTTCTCTACAAGTGCCATTGAGAATGTAATGAAAAATCCTTAGAACAATATATGCATGTTCTGAAAAGCTATGTATACTCATGAGAATAATCCTTTTTTTAGTGATGCATATGCTATAAGCTATGTATTACTTTATATATATACATGTCTGTCCACACAAAATAGTCTGGTATTGCCTCTCTTATATTCAAGCCTTTGTCACAGATTGGATGTGGGACCATTCCCACGATCCAGTGTGGCTATTCCTGTATATTACTGTGCATGACTGAAGTACAGAAGTATGTGTGTTCTGCCTACCTGGAAACAATTAATAAGAAATAATTTTTTACCCCACAAGGCAAATGTATTTTTCATAATGACATTACAAATACTGTTTGAAACAACAATTTTGGTCAAAAGATTTCAGTTTTTGACCTCAAAGAATAGTTTTTGTGAAAAACACCCCACCTGTTTCCTCCTTCAGACAAGAAGTAAAAGAAGTGAAAGGTGAGAACTTTTACTGTCTCACTTAAAACAAAGAAAATATTTTTGTTAAGTAACAAATACAGGATCCCCGAGATTGCTGTGCAATATGAAAAATGTTTATCTTTCTTTCTAATTTTCCATCATATCAGCCCATAATCTTCTCATCAGCTCCAGCATACCTAGCAATACCCTCTCCTGGCTACTGTCCAGTAGCACCATAAAACTCATGTCAAATGGCTTAAATTAGAAGTTGTTTATGAGTAGTAAAGCCACTGATTAATTCTGTGACTTGCCACTAGGAGTGCTGGAAAAATTTTTACACCATGCACAGCCATCATCGTGTGCTGATCATAAGCCACATATTTTACAAAGATGTAATTTTAGGAATACTTCTACTTAAATATGTTTTCTTGTGGTTCTGCTGAACAAGTTTCCCAACATACAGATAAGGTTTATTATCACCATAAGGTTTCTTACTACAAACAAGAGGCCTCAAATTGAAATTCATGAACTGCAAAATTTGCTTGGCTCAAAATTTGATGGCTCAGCCCATTTGAACCATCTTTTCCTACCCTTAAAAAGTGATGGCACCAGGAAGTTTCCTGAAGTCTTTGGGACAAGTTTCCAGGTGTCTTAGGCAACCTTAGCAATTTCAAGTAGCTTAAATATAGCAGATATTTTAGTTCTCAGTTGGAAGTTAGTCCATGTTTTGGCTGGAGACTGTGCAGTGTGAACACACTGCATTTGTACACTGATGCTGAAACCTCTGTGCATCAGGCCTCAATATAATTGGATGGAGGTTGCTTCCTCACCTGGATGAGACTATCAAATTGTCTAGAAGATTCTTTCTGTGATTTCATAGTGCATGACACAATAAATTAATGAAGAAGAAAACACAGCACAGTACTTTTGCATGTCCAGACAATATTTCAAAACCTAGAGGTTATTATCCTTCAGCTATCAAAAATTTTTATCATCAACAGTCTTATTCACTGCTTTAAAAATAATTACTCATCTGATTATTTCTATGAGAATCTTGAGTCTTGCATTAAAGACATTTTAATTGTGAGATCATTAATGATAAAAATCAGGTCTTGATCCTATTCCTGCCCTGATCACCTATTTCTTAGAAAAGCCAGTGAACTAATACCCCTGGGAAAGGCATTAGCATGGGTTTGTAGGATCATAAAACACTAACGTTGTCAAAACCCAAAATCTCACAAATTATAGGCATGCAAGGAACAGCAAAATGGGGGTGAGGGAGAGAAAATCTTGTGGTTCATAACAAAGCCACAGATTATAGTTCTGCTCAGAGAGGAGTAAAGGGCAAGAATAGGAAAGCTGTGAGAGAAAAGGGAAAGTGGAGTTGAGAAACGGGAGAAAGAAAGGGAGCACACACTTAATAAATCTATGTTTCTCCTTCAGATAGGCTATAATCTCAGTTCTGCATTGACAGAATTTATTACAACAGGTTAGCACTTGAACATCTCTACATTAATCTGTGAGAGTCCAGAGAAGCAGGATCTGTTAATTTAGCCTGAGAGTAAAGCAGAAGTACAGAAAAGAATATAAGAAAAAGAAAATGGATTTGTTAAGCCTAGCATCTGGTTGACTGTTTTACATACCGAGGAAGGGGATGGTAGAGGTCATAGGGCATGATCTGCTTGTATCCATCACTGTTAGGAACAATAATGCCAACCCTCTGAGTAGAAGGTACACATAATAAAATAAACACTAGATGATTACATAATACAACTTTTGTATTACAATATTGTATTACATTACAAAACTTTTTGCATTACAGTATTATAAATCAACAAAACAAGATCTTTTACCTAAGATGTTATTCCATTAAAAAAAATACACTCCCATCTTACTTCCTCTGAGTAATTCAAAGAATAAATCACTGCTTACTACTTTTTTCTTATAAATATATTACAGTTTGACAAATAAGCAATCTATTGCTAAAAGTGACCCAAGTATTATTTTAACTTACATTTTTATTATCTAGCATAAAAAAGAATGTTTCTATATTTGGTATATTCTTGGGGCTTGGATCCAAAGTCACTGAGGACACTAGGGGAACTTCTATCTGCTAAATAAAATCCTTTTTATAACTATTATATGGTTGTTTCTGCCCATCGAATAAAACCTCTGCTTTTACAGTGTACAGGATTAGAAGTCTGGGTAATCACAGTGCAAGAATTTGTATCTGCAGTTCTTCTCCAGACCTGCATCTATTTTTTTCCTTTTTTTTTTTTTTTTTTTTTTTTTTTTCCCTGAAAGAAAGAAGGAGCCTGAGAAAAGATTAACATGACAGGTTGAAATTTTTTGTTTGTCATTACTGGTTGGATAGCTTTGCTGTGTGGTGTCACAATGTAACATCTAAAAAAAAAAGTTACATCTAAAAGTTACAGAAGGCAGGAGCATACATCAAACTTCGGAGTTATCTGAAACATTATCTTGCCAGTTATGTGTGAGATGGATGCCACTTTTCTCATTGGCAACTACAGGGTCTCACTGAATTGCTGGTCTGAAATATTGTATTTTGTCTGCACTGTTTATAATTTGACTCAGAGTAACTTCAACCGTGTTGTCTCCTAGTTATCAGACATATAACAGATGATCTTGGAGGACCTCACTTATCACCTTCACCAAAGCCACCTGAGTATTTGGATGGGGCAAGTGGACAGAAGAATCAATAAGTGAATATTAATTGCATTAAAATAAAAAGTGTGTCTCCATCCATGTTACAGAGTGATGAAACTGAATGTCAAGAATAAAGGTGGGTTTTGGGAGCCTTTTACTGAGAGGTGGTAGATATGCTGCTATGGATTTCTGCAAGGGGGAAGGAGTGAAGGAGGGGGAAGGGAGAAAGTATTCCCCATCCTCAATACAGTTCACTGAAAAATGCTGTAAGCATTCAAAGGAGTCTTGTCAGGTCAGGCCTAAAGGGTCTATTCTCCTTTTAGTCAACAGGGGTTTTATATGCATAACTTGTCCAAGACAGAAGAATGGATGCCATTGTGTTTCCACAGCAAGGAGTCAGCACCAGGTCAGTGTGCTGGAATTTTCCAGCTAAAGCGCGGGAAGCAGCTGGAGCCCTGGAAGTGTGTGAGAGGGACTAGACAGTTCCCTCTAAGATTAGCAGCCAGTGCAGTCACAGGAACTCTCTGCATGAGTGCGCATATTTGCATTTTCGATGAGCTGCCTGTCCTCACAAAAATCTAAAAATCTAGGAGAGGTTGTTCTGGCACTGGGAAACTTTGGAAAAGACAAATGGCTCATTTAGAGTATGGTCAATGAACAAGTCTTTTCAGACTCAGCTTGATGGGTAGACATCTGTAGAATGTGGAGGAATTGTGTACTAGTATTTTAAGAAGATGGAAGGGAACTTTTTGTGAGGATTTTTTTGCCCCTGCCTTTGGGAATTTGCTGTTTTCCTGACTCTTCTACTACTGCTGTTGAAGTTCCACTCTGAAGCTCTCTGTTTGCACTTTGCAGCTCATCAGCTTGCTGGAAAGTGGTTGGAAAAAAAGTTAACATAGGAGTTAAAAAAATAAAATAATTACACTATAAAAGCATTTACTGCCTACGAAAGAAGCAGATTTCAAAAAAATTCTCATTCATTGCAGTGAAAAGTATCTTCTTTCTAATAAACATGATTGTCTACGCATAAACCTGGTCTACATGCTTTAGAATGCATTACTTCCAAGACTGTTCAGATAGAAATAACTGTACCATACTCAAACACTGTTATGAATATTAAGCAACATTTACAAAGCACTAGGTTAATATTGTAATTGGAAAGGTTTGACCCTCAAAAAATTTTGCATGCAAAAATTACATTTCTGTAACCAGTATTGAGCTCCACAGATTTACTGACGCTGCCTTTGTCCATATGTGAGGGGCTGCCAAAGGCTCTCATTCTGCAGCTACAAGAAAATGAATCACAGCCATAAAGTCATAGCAAGGAAAAAGACCCCCACAATAATACACAATGGTTTAATTTATGACTTTAAAAAATAATTGTCTTAAAGATAAAACAGAAGAGCAGATGGTCATCGTATCATTAATGCCATCTGCACTTTTCTAGCTAGACTTGTGTGAGGTTTTTTGTATGTACTCCATAAAAAACCCACTAAGACTAAGTTAACACTTTAAAAAAACCAAGAAATTACTTTGGTGTATTCTTACTTTTTGATGGGAAAAAGTGGTTTAAATTCCATGAATCTATCAGTCTATCATACTCCTATGAACAACATAGAAGAGATCTACTTTATGGGGTTTATTTGCTGCACATTACTCAGACAATGCAAAAGGGATGGTGTGCTAAACGAGCACAGGAAATAATAATTCCTTCACTGAAATATTTGTGAGTAGCTAACAGGACTCATTCACAAAACATCAAGAGATTTGGCAGGAGCAGGAGCACAAAGCAAATTACTTTGCGGAGCTGTTCTGTCTCATATGTCTGCAATCCACCATGCCTTTCCAACCAACAAGTCCTATCATATATTCTGCACATTGTTTTTTTTTCCCTCCTGAGGGCAGGCAGTCTCAACACAGTTGCTCTTCCAAGGCACGTGTATGGTTGGAATGGGAGCTGCACATGCCAAAGGTGAGAGTGCTGAAATCAGATTTGCCATCTCTGCAAACATTCAGCCTTCCCCTGGGATGGGTTTCTACAGCTGCATGCCTTGGAAGACATGTTTGGTCAACTCTTCCCCAGTTGCTCCTTTTCCCCCTTAACCTGATTTAACACAGATGACAAGCTTTAAGCTCACGTGCCTTTCTCCTCTACCTCCCTGATGACTCCGTCTTTCTGACAAGGCCAGCCCCTCCCAGCTCTCTCCTGCATGTGGATGAGTCTCAGGTTAGAACATGTTGAGCCAAGCAGGGGCATGGGTGCTAGAACTGAGAGAGGACCCAGCAGAGAGAAAGGACATCTGCTCCCAAGGTGCCTCATGGTGCTGTGACCTGCATGGGGACAACCTGCCACTCCTTTGCTGATGTCCTGCACCCTTGCTGTGCCACTGCCCAGTCTCTGCAGGATGCTCACATGCCTCTGGCTCACAGCCTCCACTTCTGCTGAGGGCCCTGTTTAGCCAGGGGTGTCCTACTGACAGCTGCAGGGCTGCCCATGCAATAACCTGGGTGGCTGCACCCATCACACCTCTTCCCTGATGCGGACTCGCATGTGAAAATTTAAGCCTGAAATCTGAGAGTAAATGATCTTCATGGCAGGGACTGTGCCATCTAAGCAATGGACTATGCTTAAGACATTATTAGCAGTGAACAAATAATAATGAAATGTTGAAGTAGCTTGGGTTGGCTGTGCTGGAAGACATGAAAGTGCTCACCACCAGAGACATTAGTATAGTATCCAAGTAAGTACCTCTCTGAAAGCCATGATTATCACTGGAAAGACAACAATCTTGTGCAAAAGATTGCATTTTAACACTTCAAATCCTAACACTAAGGTGGTGTGTGATACTGCACTTCAGTGATCTCTGAAGATGCCACACTGTGACATTATCTCCTCGTGCTACAAAAACACTTTCTGTGTTGAGAAACAGTTAATGAGGCCCTCAAACAGATGGTATCTGTTAATGCCTCCCATGTATTATTCTGTGATTACCTTTTCCCTTCAGAGCTGGGGTAGAGGACAGTAACACCACAGGTACAGGCAACATTGGTTTCAGTGCCTACTTTTGCAGGCAGTGAAATGGTAATTCTCAGTTCTGCTACCAGTATGAGTAACCTTTCTGATTTCTGGACGCTATCAATGCGAATCTGAACTACCAAGTACATTGTATGTATACGTCCTTTTATATGCTCTTAGTAATTTACAGATTGGCAAAAGCCAATGTCTGCTGCTTAAACATTTAAAAGTCATCCATTACAGTGGATACTTTAAAAACCTACTCATGAATGAAAAATTATTGAGAAAGCCATCCTTTTGTGTCAGCCTCCAAAAAACCTCTTGTTTTAAACAGAATGTCTGTTTGGCGGTATCTTACCTTTATAAAAAATGGCTTGTTCATGGTGCAGAGATTTTAAATTCTAAGCAGTATATAGTTTAATTGTCATTGCCACAGACTGCTAAAACCCAATCTCTTCACAGTGCTCAAAAGAGGTGTTTCCAGATGAAAGCAGAAAAAGTAATTCCTTCCAGTATCATGACTGTAATGTTTCTAAACATCTCCTTTTTTTATTCAGTTCAATATTTTATGGCGGTTTGGATGAGTAGTGTTTGATACAAAGAGGGAATCAGCTGCTAAGTGGTTAACACTACTAAATTTTAACAACTGAGTATCCAGTGAAAATCTCCATAAATGACCATTTACTTGCTGCAGTTTTGGCATCTTCTAGGACTTAAAACACAAATGCTCCTGTAACTTCATATTGGGCAGACAGATACCTGTATTTGATGCTCATAGCAGTACATTATACATTTTCCCACCTTACAGCTTGTTATTGGAAGCATCCTGGAAGCTCCTTTCTGCCTTTCTTTCTGTGTTTCATTAATATGTATTGTCCCCTTAAAGCTGAATTTGCTCTGCTATTCACATCTTTTAAGTGCTTGACAAGTGCTTCCTGGCCCACCTCCCTGCCTATTCTGACAAAGTTATATTCTAGATTTATTTAGATTACTTTTGCCCTGATCAAAAATTCAAGGTTTCAGCTACTTGTCTTGAGAAGAAATGTATCTCTTTAGGTACTAGAATTATCTGCTGCTCATCTGTACCCCGCTCTTGCAGGTGACCCAGATTATTACTACTGGAACATTGCCATTGTTACCAGCTCCTTTTCCATCTACAACTCCACTTTCACATTGCCAAGTAAATTGTGGACTTCTCGCTACTTAGAATCATTCTGAATGGTCATAACATCCGGGTGTTCTCTGTATGCTTCTACTTGTACTTCAGTGCTCTTGTTATCTGAAAATAAGCAATTGAAAACTACAAGTTTATTAAAATATAAATTTAATTTTAAATTTCTTCTTGGTATTGCCTACCTCTGCCACCACCATATTGATATTTAAATGAGAATGTTAAAAGAAAAGCTTTGACAAGCAGGAAGAGGAGCTTGCAATTTTGCTGGAGGACTCCATAAACAGTGTATATCTAAGAGTTTTTCATCTGGATGATTAAAACCTTGCTGGAATGAGAGATTTCCCCCCCAAACTTTCCACAGGTATAAACAGTATTTCTGGCAGTAGGCTTACAAATAAAACTCTAGGTAAACTCCAGGAACTGAAGTGTTAAAAAGAACACTTTATACTAGAGGCTGGCTAATACAAAATTTTTTAGACAGTTGTTTTATGAATTTAAAATCTTGGCTGAAGTTGCCTTTCGAAATCTTTATATGACATTGAAATTTCCTGGTAAAAACACAAATAGACCTTTCATGACTCAGAAACTCCCACATTAACACGTAGCAGCAATAAGCAAAAAATATGGGAGATTGGTAAAAATGAAGAATGGCATGGCTGGGAATGCCACCTACAAACTGAAGATGAAATCTAGAAATAATCCTGAGAGTGAGTGAATGAGTGATTGAGTGAGTGGGGCAGCAGCCTTTTTCACATTTGTCAAAATTGCTTTTTGGGGGGAAGCCTTGGAATTATGAAGCAAGTGTATCTTCTGCTTATAGCACCTTAGAATTGTCCTAAGTAAGTGTTTAGCACACCCAGTTGAGTGAAATCTGAACAAACCTTTTATCTAAGCAGGAAAAAAAAATTCCATTCCTTTTTTTATTAAAATATACCAGAAAGGAGGACAAAGATGATAGCTAAAAATACCTTCTCATCTGTGAAGTTTTGGGTAGTTAAAAGATTTTCACTTAATTAAACAGGCTTAATTAAATAGGATTTAATTAAATAGGCTTAATTAAATAGGATTTTCACTTAATTTAGTAGAAATACTAATGTTGGATTTTGCCACACAGAAGTGGAGTGGACTAGACTGAACTGGCTGCTGTTTACATCAGTAGGTAATTTGCATATAGACTTATTTATGCCAGTCAAAGGCAGGCTGCATAATGGACTGTAAACAAACAGATCTTTCCTTTTTACTTTGTTGGTTATTACGAGCTGGATGCAAAACAGGTTTTGATAAGAGAGGTTGAATGGGACATTGTTATGTAGGGATTAAAAGGCACTCAGTGTCATTGTATATCATCTATTCTGTAAGACATGAATTACTGGTGTGGCTTGGGTGAAGAGTATATGTGGCTGCCTCTACTTAACATGGAAAATGAGTATGTATAAGTTATATGTGTTTTATAAATAACCTTCCACATACTTTCCCAAGTTTATTGAGACTAAGCTTTTTTGCTATTCATGATACCATCAATATTGCTAATTACTGCCACAGTAAGCACAATAAAGTAAACATTTATATGCACTAAACCTAAAGAGGCAACTTACTACACAATACAATACTACACTCACACAATACTTGTTTTAAGTATTTAAATTTTCAGCAAAGGGTAAGCTGAAATAAACTTTTCTTTCAGCTTACCCTTTGCTGAAAATTTTAGTGTTTAGTGTTTAGAGCAACCACTCTCAGTTCCTTTATTCAGTGCCACTATGGTCTTCAATGATTATTTTCAGTGGCATTCATTTACACACCATAGGAACAGTCTGCAAACACTAATCAGCTAAGCCTCACTGGAAATGGGTTTGCCAGGAAAAATTAACTTCTTGGTTTTATACTGGTGGAGCAGAGCAGCTCCCACACAGCAAAGACACTGCAGAGCCAAGATGCCCTCCTTGTCCACACTTCTGACCCTGTGTTTCTGCTTCACCTACCCTCTTCCTGACTGTAAGAAATCATCAGGAATCCAGAAGTTACCACGAATTTCCTCTGGGTTTTTTCTCCTCTGTGTTGTTGATTCTTGAATTCTTTACAAAGGCACTTTTGAAAACAGTAATTTGCAATTTGGCAGACTGAAGACGCTTCAAAAAGCCAAAGTGAAGATGTTTCCAAAAAGCCAGCTCCTCTCAGATGCATAGCTGTATTTATAAATGACTCTCCCTCCCCTCAGGGTCTTTATATCAAAAACTTTGCCTTGTTATGTCTTATATAAAACAAAATTGCTTCCTGACATCTGCCCAGCTATTATTTTTTTTCTATTTCCTCTCATGTACCATGCAGTTATCTGCATCACCATTTGAGAATATGTTATTTAAAATCATTGAGGAAGTATGGAAAATATCCACCACACAAATTCCAGAGGCAAGTTATATATTTGACCCAGAACATGGTCAAATTAAAAATTAAAAAATATTAATAAGGTGCTATTAAAAAATAGCACCTTAGAATTAAAATAAATAAATAAATAAAGCAATTTCATAAAATTACTTTTTCATTGAGACTGTGATAGGTGACTCTAGAAGATAGGTTCCATATTGATTAATATTTTTCAACAATCCTTTTCCTGAAACATTCATGTTTTAGCCTTCTACCTGATCATATCTGGCATCTACTGACATCTATCTCTAACAAAATGTGCTAATATGAACAAAGACATATAAACTGCCTTACATTCTGGGTAAAGGTGTCTTCATTGACAAAGAAATCTGAGTGATAAGTCCAAAAAAGGTCAGTGAACTTCAGTGAAAACCTCCTATAAGAAGCAAAATCTATCTTTGCCTTAGAGTGCTTTGTTCTGCTCTGATAATGCCTAGCTACTCTAAAGCTGGTACACCTGGTTTGGGCAGCAACCATCCTCAGTCAGGTGGATACACAGCCCCACAGGTTTCTTAAGTATCCCTTTTCTCATTAGGACATCTTTTCTCTTTGACAACCTCCAGCAATCTGAAGCAAAACAGCAACTTTTTAGGTGACACTTGCTTGAACTCACTCAAACTTATCAAACTTGATAAGAAACAAGCCTAGAGGGAAAAAAGCTGGTGATGAAATGGCTTTAGGGCATGCTTGTCATGTCTGCTGGGCTATGCTTAATCATCTTTTAGCAAAGCCATACAAGAGGACTAAAATATTTAGATTGCACAAATAAATGCTTGCTGCTTATTGTGTGGTTGCAGATGGACTCCCATTAAAGTTCAGGGCAATCAGTGCAACAAAGGATTGGTCTTTTTTGTGGTTACCTTTTTTTTCTTATACATGAAAAATCTGATCTTACTATTTTTACTATTAATCTTCTGCGGAATAATGCACAGCAAGTTCCACCTTAATACGAGGAAGAATGTCTTTACTGTGCAGTGCCAGTGAACTGGCACAAATTGCCCAGAGAGGTTGTGGAGTCTCTCTCACTGGGGATGTTAAGAATGATCTGAACATGATCCTGTGCCATGTGCTCTGGGATGACCCTGCCTGAGCAGGGAGGTTGGACCAGATGACCCCCTGTGGTCCCTTCCAACCTGACCCATTCTGTGTTTCTGTGGGGCAGCAGAGATCAGACTTTCATGCAGGGCCAAAGGACATTGTTAACTAGAACAAAATCACTCATTACATTTTGCAAGCTGCCATAAATGCAAGCAGGCTTTTCATTAAGGAGAAAATTTAAAAAAAAAATCAACCTCATAAAAATAGTTAATCTAAATGCCATGACAATAATTTTCAGGCAAAAAGAATATTTTCCTCTCACTAACACTTAAGAGACATGTATTCAGCACATGAATTCAGAGCATGGGGATGGTATCATGGACAATTTGTTTTCTCATACTTGGTAACAATGAATGAGGCAAAATACATTCTGAGGGGAAGAAACAACCATTTCAAATCAGTCTTTGCTCTGCGAAGATGCTAAATAGAGGTGTTCTACACAGTTCATTCTTAGAATAAGAGAGAGGTTGAATTACATAGGACAAATGACACTGTGAGAAATAGCAACAGAATATTTTCCTACTTTATTTTACTCCTTTAGAGCTCAGTCTCCTTTAACACTAAAGCCAACTGACCTTGCAGGACAAGGATCCAGATTACATTCTTGAAGTTTTGGCTTTGGCTTGATATTTTCAGGATAATAGTGACAGTATTGATCTGCTACTACCCGATTGCTTCTCAGATCAAAGCACTCAGCAGATGTCAGTTGATAACCTGCGATACACAGAGGAATAAATAATATGAGATGTGACGTTCTTCCTGTCTGGCTCTGAAATGTATCTATGTTCTGGTTTGAAAAAAGGAAACTAACTTCAGTTTGCTTCAGTGCTTTTGGACATAACAGCTGTTATTTTACAGGCCAGATTGAAAACAGCAATGTAAACCACACGTAGCAGGAAACACAAGATAACCAGTATGATCAAATGAAAATTCAGAAAAAACAAAGAAAAAACAAAGGCTAAGGCTTCTCAGTCACTAAGAATTGTGCCCTTACTTTCAGTAAAGAGAATAAACCTGCTGGTAGGAACAGGGACAAATGGAGACATCTTGTTTTACCAAATCCAGGCCCAAATCCCGTCAGCCCTTATGTCTGACAGCTACAGCACTAAATACAGATATGTAGCTATCAACATGTCCTTTATCCACAGAGTCTGGCACAATGCTGAAAATCTACAGGCTACTATCACGTTGAAAATCTATCAGGCTACTAAATCCCTCCATTCATTTAGTTGTAACTATTCAAATTTTTAGATTTTGCCTATTTTTAAGGTCCAAAACTCAGGAAAGCAGTTGGGACAGGTCATGTATGCAGATGACAGCTTCTGAAATACAGTGGTAATTCATTACCTCCACCACAGGATGCTGAACAAGGGAAAAAATCAGTTTCCCTCCATCTGTGAATGATTGGCTGGTAGAAGATGAACTGGACTGAACTGTCAGCAGCAGCAGCATAATGAATCTGAAAAAGAGGTTATATCAAAGAGTGAACCTAACACAAATGCTGCGAAGAAGTATTCCACCACAAGCATCTTGCAGATTGGAGGTATCTTGAAGCTTCATGAAATACCAGATACACTTTGCAATGGGAAAACTAAATACAAAAACAAAGCATTGATGGGTGGCAAAATCTTGGGTTCAAAACACAGTCAGATAAATTTCTGAGCATAACCAGTGACCATTTTGAGACCACATTCTGAAATAATGAGTGCATGGCAAATGTATGATTAGTGCTACTGAATAATCTTACAGGGACAGAGGATAGGGACTGATGTTTAATGAATCAGAAAAACTCCTTCCCCTATCTACTGTCCCTGACACATTGACAAAGATTTTAGATTTTTAATGTTTCTCAAAAAACATTCTCTGAACAGTTATAATACACTTGATAGTATAGAGCAAAACATGGGAGGCTGCACTGTGAAAAATAATAAAAAGTATAAAAACTATATTTCACCTTTTTTTTTTGTTTTTTTCCTGAGGGGAGGTCTTTATTTCACTTTCCTTTGTGGCACTGTCATTATTATGAAGTTCAATCTTCTGCTTACTTTATTTTGTTTGTAAAAATGCTTCCTTCAGTCACAGGCATGGAATCCTGTCTGGGGCTAAGTGCATGTCTTCAAAACTGTCCTTAGAGCCTACAAGCCACCTGAGCTTAAAAGCTAGCATGCTTTCAGTACTAGGTGTGCTGAATGGATGTCACACATAAACAAGTGTTTGTAGTGCAAGGACTGCAATAGAAGACCTTCCCACCGGTAAAGCAGCACCACTTGCACACTGCCCAGTAAAAAATCCTTCCTGTTTGATATCTATGCTGATTAATCCAGTTATGAGGACTTCAAAATCTCAGCAGGTTACCCCCTGTCCTTAACTTTATGCCACTGCATGAACAGCTGGCAAGGGAAAAACAAAAATCTGTTACTAAAAACCTCTCCTATTTGATTATTTGTCCTAGGACACAGTATTTCAGTGCTGCTTGAGCACCTCTGCATCAGTGGCATGATGCTATCACAGTAGAGAAAACTGCCAAATCACAACTAGAAAAGACAGACCCTTCTGCAAGACAATACTGCTGCTCTCAGGAGCAATTCTCCCCCCTTTTTTTTTTTTTCAGACAATTTAAACTGTTTAACCACTGCCTCCTTTTCCTTTTTTTTCTCATATTTGTGTGAGAAAAAGTGAGTCTCCTAGTTTTGGAAACACCATTTTTCCCTTACTCTTCTCTCTTTCCAAACACCAAGAGACAATGTCAAAGAATGGTCTGTGAAACAGAAGCAAAAATATGACAAATTGAGATGAACTTTGTAACTTGGGTTGTTTGTTTTGTTTTCCATTGTAGATGGACAGCAACATGATTACAAATCAAGATATATTTTGAAGAGCAGGAGGAGAGCAAGAATACTGATGTATGTGGTCTGGTCCACTGAGACAAAGGCTGCCCTTTTCTAATTAAACAGTGATGTCAATTCTCAAAAGGAAAAAAACCCAAACCAGCTGTAGCAATACAACTGCTTCAGCAAATGGGAGGCCTTTTGCACAGATCAATATTGTTTGAATATGTGTCAGAAACAGGATACTTAATTCCTTGTGCGGGGATGGTGCATTAATTACACACTTCAGAAGGGTCTTTCCGGGCTTATGAAAGCTTCAGGCACTCCTGGGAAAAACATTCTGTTGTGCTGGAAGCCATCTGGGGAGGTCTCTGATCTCAATGTGCAGGAAAGGCATTCTCTGGGAAGAATTCTGCTTTTACTCTTTGTTTCTTAAGGATCATCAGTGATTCCTAAACTCAGATCTCCTCAGCAGTACAATCTGCAGTGAATTGTGAAGAACAGACCAAGAACTGACACATGGGCTACTACAAAATGAAGGGAAGGAAAAAAGAGTTTACATTGAAAAAAAAAAAAAATCAGGAAGGAAGAAGATTTTGTCTCTCTCTGCAGACTATTCCTGCATGTTTGGAGTTATCTGTCTGTTTCAATACTGAGAAAAGACAGACGTACCATCTTTTNTTTACATTGAAAAAAAAAAAAAAATCAGGAAGGAAGAAGATTTTGTCTCTCTCTGCAGACTATTCCTGCATGTTTGGAGTTATCTGTCTGTTTCAATACTGAGAAAAGACAGACGTACCATCTTTTCCAGTTTAATGTGGAAGTCACTTATACAGCCATGATAACAACATAGGTGGGGAAGAATTACAATGAGACACAGTCATAAGCTCAAATTATACCAAACAAGCAAATAAAAGAAGCATACACAATATTGTGTATTTTTAAGGAGAATTGTAAGAAGAAGAGGATCAATAAACTGTGACTCCACACAGCAAAAACTTCTTTTTGATTTTGTTTGACTGTGTTAAAGCTAAGATTTTTATCTAGGAAAAAACATCATTGGCTACTGAAGCCCTGAAAAACTCAGAGTGAGACTTGATAGCTAAATACTGTAAGAAATGTCGTGGTTTGGCTGCACAGGGCCAGCTCCCACACATTGAAATACTCAGCTGTGTAGTATGATGAAATTTTTTACCCTTGCAGTATTAGCAACACCCTCGTAGCTACGAATGCCAAAGATCCAAATAGAGATGGCCATCACCTGAGGATCTTAAGCTAGTCCTTTAAATAACAAGGAGTTTTGCACACTTAGGTAACTGAACTAGAAAAAATAGCAATTGATCATTATATTTGCAAACAAAAAATCCTATCTTGATTTATTAATAGTTGAAGTCAGAAGTACCCAGATCTTGCAGAGCACTCATTCCTGCATTTGTGCATGGCAGCTCCCCAGATATCATCCTTGACTTCCTTTAACTTTCAGGGGAATTTGGAGCATTCTGAACATCAGAGCAGCCCTTACCACTTTCACAGAATCAGAGAATCACAGAAGGAACTAGGTTGGAAAAGGCCTTTGAGATCATCAAGCCCAACCTATGACCTAACACTTTCTCATCAACCAAACCATGGCACTGAATGGTATGTCCAATCTTTTTTATAAATAGTTCCACAGAGAGTTTAGCAGACTATTCCAAAGAGTGATTGCCTTAATCGCTCTTTTAATGAATATTTTTTTCCTAATGTCTAGCGTAAACTTCCGTAGCACCACTTAAGACTGTGTCCTCTTGCTCTGTCACTATTTGCCTGGGAGAAGAGACCGACCTGCACCTACCTTGGCTACACTTTCCTTCCAGGCAACCCCAGCTCCCTCAGCCATTCCTCACAGGACTTCTGTTCCCAGCCCCTCACCAGCCTCATTGCCCTCCTCTGGACGTGCTCAAGCATCTCAAAGTCCTTTCCAAACTGAGGGGCCCAGAACTGGACACAGCACTCAAGGTGAGGCCTCACCAGTGCCCAGTACAGGGAGAGAATGACCTCCCTGCCCCTGCTGGCTACTATTCCTGATACAAGCCAGGATGCCATTGGCCTTCTTGGCCACCTCGGCATGCACTGGCTCATGTTCAGCTGGCTGTCAACCCCAAAGAATAACACCAGTCATCTAAGGAACTGGTTAAAACTAGAGTCTTCAGAATATCTATTGTCTAGCCTACAGCCACTATCAACAGAGTCATTTTTTTTTCTCTGTTGAAAGACCTTGGAAAAAAATCTCTTTTAGACTGTTTTTACACTAATTTTGTTAATGCCTGTGTAGGATGATGCAAGAGAAGCACAAACTGTTGCTCAGGTGAAGTTTGGAGTTGATAAAATGCAGATTTGGTTTGGGACATGTCACAGAAAGTCAAATGAAAACAAGTAAATAAAAATTTGAACACGAAAGGTGTGTAATCTTTTTGAGATATTCTGATCTGCTCTATGAACAAGAGATTGCAACATCTCTCTTCACCCTTGCACTTTGCTGGTTTTTCCTATAGCTCCAAAATTTTATTAGTTCACATAAAATGAAACAAGTAAAGTTCCCAAAAGCCCAACCATTTCTTGCTTGATTTTGGCAGTGTATGCCTGAACCATTTCTTTTTGTTCTCTGAAGAACATATGGCCTGACCTACAAAACTGCAGTAGTTTATTTGGACAGTTTCAAAATTTAATCAGCACTTTGTAACCAGCAGTCATAACCAAGTAATTATTGGTGTTACTTGTACAGCTGAGCCATGAAAAGTGTATTCAATAAAATGTTCTCATTTTATGCAGTTGGGGGTAGGAGAGGAGGAAAGACACCATTTCTTTCTTGTGTGTGTGTGTGTTCCAAAATGGCGACAGAGAAAGGGAATTATTATTTCGTACCTCAGAATCATAGAATCATGAAGTTGGAAAGGCTTACCAGATCATGGAGTCCAACCTTTGACCAAACATCATCAAGTTAACTAAACCAAAGCACTAAGTACTATGTCTAATTGTTTATGGAATATTTCCAGGGATAGTGAGTCCACCACCTCCCTGGGCAGACAATTTCAATGCCTGACTAACCTTCCAATGATTTTCTTCCTGATGTTCAACCTGGATCTCCTCTAGTGCAGCTTAAGCCTGTATTCTCCTGTCCTGTCAGTGGTTGCCTATGAGAAGAGACCGATCCCCACCTGGCTACAGCCTTCTTTCAGGCAGTCATAGAGAGTGATAAGCTCAGCTGAGCCTCCTCCTCTCCAGGCTAAACAACCCCGTGCCCTCAGCCACTCCTCATAGGACTTACTCTTGAGGCTGTTCACCACTTTTGTTGTCCTCCTCTGGCAGTGCTCAAGCAAATTTTGTCTTTTGATCTGGTCTGCTACCAGACTAAACTATCTCCATGCCACCATGCTTATTAGAAAAGTTCTAATGGATTCTCCCATATTATTATTCTGATTCCAATTCTGATTCTGAATGCTTTCTGCAAGTTCCACATACCAAATCATCAGACTGACACTAATGAAATTAATTAATGAGAAATCTGACAAATGTAATTTTATGCTTCTCATGCCAGTATAAAAAAATACTCTACCTAGAGTGCTTCAATATTGCTGGTTGTATGTAATGCTATCTTGCACTGAAAAATAAAGGAGGATGCACAAGAGGTTTGTTGCTGTTAATAATGTGTTCTTGAAGGAAATAGAAGCCAGACATTTTCATCGGAAAATAACTTCACAAGACTGCTTAAAATAACATAAAAAGTACATAAAATGTAAATAATGAGAGATGCTGAAGGCTTTCAACCATAGGTTTTAAGACAGGGCTACACCATAACGCCTCTGAGTTTGCCCTGTCACTCCCTTGGAATGCTGAAAGGCCTCTGCCCTCGAGGTCCAGGGAACATATCTACTGTTCTCTTCTGCATTCACATCCCCTGACTGTGATAGTCTTGTGTTGGATCAGCTTGGTTTTAGGGTTGTCTCTCTTATGAAAGTCAGCTCCATCTGTTGCTTGTCAATTTTAGCCTCTAAATCAGCCAGAGAAATCACCCTGAAATTACCTTTTCACTAATTTACATATTTTACAAAGTGTCTCTGACCCAAACTTGCTCACCCTGCCCCAATCTTGGATTAAACAGTATTCCTTTAGGTGATAAGTCTGTCAAATTGCCTTTAGATTAATCTCTCACAAAGCCAAAATATAAAACTTGCAGGTTCAAATCTTTCACCAGTTCCATTATTCTGCCCAAAAGAAGAAAAAAATAGAAAATCACTGCAGTGGATTGGCTAGGATAACTGGTAGCAATGGAACCTGCAGTAGCAGCTATAACAATTAACCACCTACAGAGAATCTACTAGTAAGTGCAACAAATGTGGATGTTTCTCAAATGAGAAGACCAACATTGTTCCATGGAACCAAAGGCAACCCCAAATACACCAAAACCAGATGTGCTGTGTCTCTGCTTTGATACCAACATCCCAGTCATTGTGGAAAGACCATTTCACCACCATCAACAACCAGGGTAAGAGAATTCACCTTCAAACAAGCCACCTTAATCATCAATGCAGAATATTAATAAAACTTAGTTTATTCATGGCAATATCTAATAAATCAATGTAAAAAGAGGATTCTATTGGGATAGATACTGTATAAAAATAAAATTAACACATTGAAACGGCATTTTTTGCCACACACGCATGCACAAATTGTTCAAATTATGAAAACTGAACAAGGTTGGCAACAAGCCTTCATACCACTAAAAGTAACTGATTTTTGAGAGATACAGGTAAACAAAAGTTACAGAATAAGAAAAGAAAAAACTTACAAATAGCACTTTGTCAGAAGTATAGAAAATTACATGCCTAAGAAACTGTCTCTACTGCCTTAAAACCTGCCAGTACATTTTAGATTAGCAGTATTTTAAAGTATGTAAAATTAATGGTCACACATCTTCAGATCCACACACCATCCACACAGCCAGTAGTTTCAAATGATGTACTGGATGAACACAGGAACCACAAATCCAAATCACATTTGATTATATTCAGTCTACTTACATGCATAAACTGTGGTTTAAAACACATAAATATAGATAGAAATTTGTAACAGTTTTCAGAAGGCGCTTCTTGACTAATGAGCAAAACTTGAGTCCAATATCTTCTAGCTCAGTTATTGGGTGAGTAGATAGAAAGTAACCTGTTTTCAACACTCAATCAGCCTTTTGGCAATGAAACTTTTTCAAGTGTTCAATCCATATCTCCCCTGGCACAACTTTAGGCCATTTCCTTATCTCCTGATACTGACCCCCACCTCATTACAACTTCCTTTCAAGTAATTGTAGAGTGTAAGTTCACTCTTTTTCAACATATATATTTATGTACAGATATCTCTCTATTAAAATAAACATTAAATGATTTTATTACCTTTTATTAAACTATAGATCTATTGACAGGAAATTTATTCTTTCAAAATATACATCTATGTAATTAAACACTAGTCACAAACTACATGTTTATGTGTATTTTAAAAAATTGTGATTGTGTAATCACAGTGAAATCAGAAAAAGGACAGAGAATGGAAATAAGGATAAACATTTTATGGATCATCTTTGATAAAAAAGTAAAGATTAAATAGAGTAAGACATAAGAAAGACTGATCTGTTGAAACAAGTCCAAGGAGGTACATGAAGATGACCAGAAGGCTGGAGCACCTCTCTTATGAGAAAAGGCTGAGACTGATGCCTAATGATTTTTGCCTTTTTTCTTTCATATATTCTCTGTATTCTCTACACATATATTTGTAGCTTTTTATCATAGCTCAGCTTCAATGTTTTCCTAGGCAGAAAGACAAAACAAGTTCCAAAGCCCCCATCCCATCTTTCTGGGAACCAAGGCTAAAAAACAGCTCTTTGAGACACATTTTCATTAACAAAGTTTAGGCCTATCTAAGTGGGGAGGATTTAGAAGGGGTTGGACTGGGGGTGGAATTGCATCACCACTGCATTAGGTGCTCCTAATTTGTGATTTTTGTCAAACAGGGTAATTTGCAAAATTTCTGTACTCAGTATTCTGTAATCTGTATTAACACTGTGTGGGTGGGCTTTTGTGGACCTTTTCCATATTTGTCCCTGGAGGCCTCCAATAAAGACCAGCCTTCATACTACCTCCTATACGAATATTATCTTGAAAGTGTGTGTTGTTTCATTTTTAGGTTCTAAAGGCATCAAGACAGTTGGGATAGTTCAGCCTGGGGAATTTGCTCCAAGTACACCTTACAGCAACCATTCAGTACCTAGAGTGGCTAAAAGAGAGAGGCTTTTGACACAGGCATGTAGACACAGGATGAAGAATATTTGTTTTAAACTGGAAGAAGGTAGATTTAGCTTAGATATTAGAAGAAATTCTTTTGTGTGAGCATGGCTGGACATTGTAAAATATTGCCCAGTGAAATTGTGGATGCTCTATCCTTGGGAATGTTCAAGACCAGGCTAGATATAACTTTGAGCGAGTTGAACTACTAGATGGTGTCCCTGCCCATGGCAGCAGATTTGGAACTAGAGAATCCTTGAGGTTTCTTACAATCCAAACCATCCTGTAAGTCTATGCAGACACTAGGAAAAAGGCAAATGATCATGACAGAGATATCAATTTCAGAAGTAAAGAAGAAAGAAGCTAAACAGCAGTAATAATTTCCTGTTTCTCAGAGCAGGAAAACCAGAAAGAATCAGTGAAAGTATTGCACCAAGGTTTGAACAATGAGATGTATTCCTCACTTTACACATTGTATCATTCATTAAGGAAATCACTGCATGGCCTAAAGGTCAAATATATTGATTAGGAAAATGATTATGTTCTACATACTGTTAATTGAAATAATTTATATTAAACAGAAAAAAAAAAGGTTGATATGAAATAAAAACTGTACATTGTTCTGAAAAGATCTAGTTCATGGTTTTCCATACATTTCACCTCATTTGCCAAAATAGGGGAAAAAAGCATTTCTTGAACTTGTCACAAGATCTAGTCAAGATAACTAATGATTGCATCTCTTTTCAGGCTGGTCATTACTTGTGAGTAATTATCACAAAATAGAAATTATTACAAAAATTGTATATTTTTTGGATATCAGGAGATCAGATTGGGTGATTTTTATGACTATTACTAGGAAAAGAAGCATTGAATGCAAACATAGGTTAATAAAAGCCATTGATATAGACATGCTTCCAGCTAAATCCAATCTGCAGTGTGCCAAAATGACCTCAGGAAGACACATATCTCAAGAAGTAATTTTGCTTTACGACAAATTGACAATATTCCATTGATCTCTTCTAGATGCACAAAAGTTGAATCAGTTACACTAAACTTTCTATTGCTATTTCTGTGTACTCAGCCTTAATTCTATCTCATCTGCTTCCAGGAGCACCATCTTAACCCCAAGCTGTCAGTGCTTCCAAGATTCTTCACCACTTCCCACTTGATAGGAAGCCTTCTCCCAAATGTAAGGTATAATCTCTTCTGGAAACCTCTGCCAGCATCAGAACTAAATTGCACAGAAGATCCTTACTGTCCTCACTCCCAATCCTAATATGATAATACCTCAAATATCCAACAATATGTGAACCATAAACAGTAGCTCTTTGCTGCTCGAGTAAATTTGCATCATTTGGCCTCTGCCTTAAAGCAAGTGCTGAAATAATTTATTTCATGCCACAAAGTAAATCACTGTGTGCTCCTTGTTCAAAGTAACACTTAATCCAGCCCTGGCCCTAGACTGACAAGGCCCATCAACCTCTGTGCCAGCTGGCTGCCTGTACATTCATTATCTCCTGCATGCCCTTGCACGTCCCAGGAAGTCTAGACTAAGTCCCAGTCTTATTTTCTTTTGCTAGCCTGGACTGTTATCAAATGCATTTATCTCACCAGCACTTTCTGCCAGTGCTAGTATACAGCTGAGCCAACAGTTCTCTGGCTAGCTCTAGAGTTCTGTGTAATTCAGCATCCAGTTTTGAGATGCATTCTATGACTTTCTGGACAATTGGTGGCCAAAGCCCTAATTTCAGCAGTAATTCTGCCCAAGTGAACTCAGTCCACTCCATTTCTTAATCAGTCAGCAGCACACCCCAGCCACCAGCACAAAAAAAAGGACCAGACAGTATCTCCTGGCAGCAGTGCTTAGCCAAGGCTTGTGAGCCCTAGCACTACAAAAAGGCAACATCAATACAATGCAATCCTAATCTAAATACCTCTAAAAGCCTCCAGACAAACATTTGTGCAATTCAACTTTGTGCATCCCTCATGCAAAGGAATTGGTCTGGGCAAACACTATGAATACCTCATCGATACCAGGGATTCAAAACCAACATAAACATAGTCTGGCCTAGATCTAGGCCTACAATTATTTATCCTCCAAACCAAACCCAAGCCTAGATAATACCTTTCACTAGACCTTGCTTTAAACTCACTGGTCTTTGCTGGCTCACACCTCAGCCACCGGATTAAGACCCTAGCTGTGCAACAATCAGCCTGTGAAGCGGATCCTGTGCTTTGCCAGCCTCACTCTTCACTGGCAGTTGCTACTGGTGCTTTCCTGTCAGGCAAGTCTGCCACTAAAGTATTTCATATTTACAGTCATCTGGTGATGTCTGCTCTCATTATATGGTCATCTGTAGACCCCATCTGACGGTACTGCTTCATTCTGCTCAAAGGACAGCAGATGCGTGACATGAACTGAGTGCCCCAAGATTCTCTGTTTAGGATCTGAAATGTACACTATCAACAGAGGAGATGTTTTAGCACACACAAGTGAACAAACATGACACCAGCACCAGGGCAGATCAGGGGCAGCTCTGCTGTAAAGGGCATGCCCTCTGTGATATTACTACTCTTATCTCTAGACCACAGAAACAGATTTGCAAATGAAGATGGACCTTCCTTTCTTCAGGATTATGTCAGACACAACACATTTTTCTTGCAGGAAAGAGGCATTTTTATTCATGTGAACCAGAATTTTGTATTGAAAATATCAAAACAGAGAAATCATCAGAATTTAGGTAAAGTAGTTCTAGTGGGATTTAAGTTTACTTGCACATTTGCAAGGTCTTTTGCCTTTCAAAATTAAATTTTACAGTGGAGACTTCTAATTCTCAAATTATCAGTATAAAAAATAAGAATATGAAAAGCTTTGCTCCTGCTTCAATTTTGTGATAACAACTTTTTCTTTTATATACAGCAATTTTACTGAATTATTTCTACTATTTACACATCTTGTGAAAAGATTGCAAAGGGTTTTGCACATGAGGAATGTACCATTGATTATTACACAGTAAAGAAATCTAGTAATGATACAACTCAGCTCCTCCAGGAACAGCATGAACTTCTTGCAATTTTAAAGCACTTTGTGTTACCAATAAAGAAAGTTAAGTGTCAACTCTCACACTGAGTTTCTACATCTGAATTGTATCCAGGTGTCTAACTTGACCTGTCTGAATAAGAGCATTCAGGGTCAAGTGAACAGGATTACAAGAATAATTCTGGGAATGATGATTCTAAAGCTAGAGTTCTGCTACATCTACAAATTCATTTAGATCTGTTTGCATAAAAATCTGCCTTGGCCCAGGAAAGTAAATATTAACACCCAAAGAGATCCCACTTTGTAAGGAAAGATTACTAACACCACAGAGAAATATTTAATCTGATTTTTTCAAAGCAAAGTACTTTAACTTCAAAACCTGGAGGGAAAATCATCATAGATAAAGCAAGTATGAAAAACCATTTCCAAGCCTGACATAACTGAGAGGTAGCATCTTGGATTGCATGCAGCTGTACACGCATCTATGCATGCTTATATCTGGTAAAAATCTAACAAAATAAATATCCAGAAGGAAAAAAAACCTTGTTAGAAAAATAATTTAATAGTGCAGAATAATATCTGTGTTGTATGAAGTAATAACCGAAGTATCTTCTGTAGTTGTTGATTAAAAAATGAACTATGATTCAAGAGAAGAGAATTTTTGAATGCCTAATCAAATGCAAAATTTAATTCTAATCTTAGAAAAGATCCCACAACCATGAACAGTGGGTTGGGGGTTTTTGTATTTTCCTAAAGCCACAAAAGACAACATATTTAACACCTAATGAGTCATGTTACTCTGACTTTCAAAGGTGCAAACACGTAACAGAACTCAAAATAGTTTCACCTCAATTCAGCAGTGTCTCTTCTGCCCATGCCTAGCCAACTTGTACACTCACATTGGTCGGACTGTCATCACTTATACAGAGTACTCCTTTGATTTAATCAGCACTTCTTACATTGCTTTGATAGAGAAGGAAATGCAAGCACTATAGAGAAGGAAATGCAAGCACTAAAGGATAAAGGTATTTTCCCTGTCATAAAAAACAACAGTGGAAATATAGGGAAGAGAGCACTACCCTCCTGTTGCCATTGCAGGACAACTGGTCTACGTGATTAGCTGCTTCCCACAAACGTATTATAAGCAGGCTGCCAGAAATTCACAGACAGCAGAAATAAAACAAAGTGAGAAATATCTACATTACACTGATGGTCACCATCTCTGTATCATCTGTAAAAGAGGTAAATGAGTTTTAGATATTTTGAATTGAACAGTATCTATTTTACAAGGCATATTTGTTCTGCCATTCAAAGAGGAAGAAACGTATTCCTTAGTCCAGGCTTCTCCTTGTGAACGAGTTCTGAAAATTTTAATTTGCTTTTTCAGCTGTGAACATATCACGAGGGACAGGGGACAGTCTACAGGACTGTGTTACTTCCCAAGCTAACCCATTCCAGCTCAGCTTAACCCAGGACAACCACTTAGGACATTTTCCAGTTCACTGTTCAAAACTCTAGCTGCCATGAGCTCAAGGTTAAAGCAAATGTCATCTACCTCTGGGGTTCATAGTGAAAAATTTACATAGTCCTGGACATGATACAGGTTTTGCAGTTTTACAGCTGAAATCCTTCAGGTTCCTTGGACCTACTGGAAAAGGATTTATTTTATTGCAACTCCCAAATGTTCATTTTCATATGTTCATTTTCCCACAGAATGTGTGCATTGCTTCCAGCAATGTGTTTTATATTACCTGGAAGAATAGAAATGCTCTAATGGGAAGAAACAATTTTCCTCTTATTTCCAGTGCAACAAAAAGCAGAACTTCAAAATGACGCCATGACTTTTCAAGCAAAGTTATCCCATTTATTTTAGAGCTTGGGGACTTTTCACTTTCTTTCAGTCTTCTGTGCAACTACACTAGTATGTACCCAACAAACTATGGGCCAAAGATGTATCTTTCTACTTATCACAGACAAAGATAACTACATGCCATTGATTTATAAGTACCTCAGTAGTGCATATCTGTCTTTTCTTGAAATGAGTTAATCTTTTCTTTTTAGGCTTTCTTGAAATAAGTGCAGTCTCCCTCTCTCCTGAGGAGTTTCCAGTGAGGCTTTCATCAGATATACAACCATAAAGAATTACATGTAGAGTTCAAGGGATAGCCTGGATTAGGCTTTGTGATAAACATCTACTGGAAAATTAAGATCTAGAAAAATCTCTTTCATCTTCCTAGTATATCTTGTCTCACTTTATGTTGCTCTAAGATATCAATGACCAATGACCCTCACCTTGATAGTAAAGTCTGCAGTGAGAGGCCCAGATATTCTTAAGATCTCCTTGTCAGGAAACTTCTGGAAATCAATGCTAGAATTTTCTACAAGGAAGGAGCCAGTAGTGCTGAGGCTGTTTTCACTCTTCACACCTTGGAGAGTCTTAGTTTCCAAATCTGACAAACAGAAAAAAATTGTCAGGAAACCAGAGCATTGAAATTTGAAGTAAGAGCAGAAAAAAACCCCCAGCAAACATCAGTAATATTGCAACTCTTTCCCCATAGTTATTCACATTTGCACACTTTCCTTTTCTTTTTTCTCTTCCATCTGCTTTTTGTCTTTGTTCAATCCTTGGATTTTTAGCTCACGTTCCCCTCCTCACCCATAGGCCATGTTTTTACTCTCTTCCAGACATACTAATCCATTCCTTGTTAGGCATATTTGCCGCTTTTTAACTCACCCTCAGTAAGTCACGCTCCTGTGTGGAGCGTGACTCAGACCTTGGCCCACGAGCACTGCTAAGTTGCTGTACCCTCTTTCAGTTCAAAGGTGGGTCACCAACCACATGTTGTTGTGGTAGACAATTAACTGAAAGCAGGATATCCAGGAAAGAAAGATCAGTATGACAGCAATCCCGTTTCCTTTCCAGAAGCAGTCTGACCCACCCCAGTGGAGTAGAAGGGGAAGGTGGGTGCTGAACCCTCCTGAATTTTCCATCTGTCTCTCTCTGTATTCACAGTTCCCCAAAAGGGCATTAATTCAGATAGTGTTTTGTAGTAGCTACTTCTGATTGTCATATTAAAAGTAATGATAATTTCTTAAATAGAAGTCAACAGTCAGAAACTAGGTCTGTTTCATCATTCAGCTAGCCTCCCTACCAACTCCAGATTATGCTTTACAGCACATTCACCAGTAAACTGTTTCTGGTAGGTATTTAAAAACAACAGGGCCTTTCAGATTGCAAAGCTGCAATTTTCACATATATTTATGAATTTAGGCAGAAAACTTCCAAAACAGTGAGGCAGCTAAGGCATACTATTAATCTATGATGGAGATATATTTTCAAAGACAACTTTAAAAAAAAAAGGTTTTTATTTGCATATATTAAGTTGCTAATTAGGGAAGAAAAAATGTAATTGCAGTAATCAGACAGCTTTTCATTATGGATTAAGGGAACTAATTAATGAAGGAAGTTGCTGAGGCAGTGCACTAAGAATTTTCACTGTAATGATGAATTCCTTGGTTTTCAGTGAGACCAGTCTCTTCCTCTGTGATGCACTTGGCCATCTATTTGTTTTTGGCAAGGCTGCATGCATCAGGAATAAAGATGGTTTTAAGACTTGTGTGTATATAATCAGCCTCCTGTTGACTTCTCCCACAACTGAAGTTCACAGGGGAAAATACTCCCTCCCTCTGAAACTAACTGTAGCTCATACATATGTAAAATCCTTTGATGGGTGAACAGAAAGATTCATAGAGACATCTGAAACAAGAAAGAGATATATTTGGACTTATTCATGTTTACACAGTGCAGTTAATCTAAATCTTAACCAGTGACTGAGGCAGACCTTGCTGATTCAAATCTTTTTGTAATGAAATATGATATGGCCTGAGTGAAGCTTTAGATCCATCTCTCCAGCTAAAATCTCATTTCTATCTGAGCTGTCTTATAGCTCAATTTCACTGAAACAATAACAAAAGTACAAAATTTTCTACCTTGGAAGAGAATATCTATATTAGAAAAGACACGAGAGAAAGGAAGAGTGCATGCCACGTACTTGGAAAATAATACCAGCTATGCTGGAGCAGCTCAGGAAGCCAAAGGGCCTCTTAAAGCTGAGGTACAGGCAGCATTTGAACTTTTAAGAAAAACATATAATATTTTTTCTTGGTTTATAACCTTAATTTGCTGGTCTTTATCTGCAGTTTTAAATCTGAAGAACCCAGTGCTTTCTCAACACAAGTAGGGAGCTATAGTACAGGACTAGTAAGCCATCCCTTATTTTGATACCCTGTATAAAATTTTTGGGTGAAAGAAAATATGAAGGCAGCAAAATAATTTGGTGTTTCACATCTTTGCTGACACTCGTGTTTGTACCTACACTGACAAACACAGAAGACATAAATGGTCTGTACTGCAGAAAATTCTTGAAGACTTTTGGAAAAGGGTAGCTTGACTTATCTTACAATAATTTGTGCTACTGAGAAGTCAAGCAGTACGGTTTGGGATTTTGACTCTAACTAATATTCTAATATTCATTTCCTGCTGATAAGAAAGGAAGCAACTTGTGAGCAGCTACTGTACTGGAAGATGAGAGAGAAGGGTGCCAGGAGCTTCTATTCATGAAATAAATGGATTTGCCTTCAGGTCTTGCAGAATATTCTCAAATCCTGAGACTCCTCCCAGAAAAGAGGGATATACAGCTGCTGGGATACACAGATGAAGCTGGAAAGTGTTATAGCCAAATGATGGGCAGAACTCAGTGGTATTAACTCCTTGGAGCAGTATCATTGCTGAAGAACAAGGTTTCATTTTTGTATGTGGTTTCAGGTCTTTAGAGTGTGATTTTGTGTGTGTGTGCATGTGCACACGCATGGTATGAGTGCATATGTGTATCTAGGGGAGAGAGAAAGATCATAACAGAAATGTGTTAAAGTCATGAGCAACTTGGTGGCTGAGCTGAGCTACAGGGAAGCTTATACTTTACTGTTCTCAATATTTCTTCACTCAGTGGCATGTACTTTATTACTTTTAAACAAAAGCACTTGATACCAAGTGAGCCAGCCAAAGGATAAGCAAACAGAAATGACTGAAAAATTACGGAGGGCCAAAGAACTCTGCACTGTTGGCCAAGGTCTGCTTTGAAAAGAGTGTACCACTGAGATAACTGTGTCTGAGGAAAACTTCTGAGAGCAGGACTCATCTGTGTGTTGAAATCAGTGATCTGAGAGAGGGAAACCAGACACCACAGTGTAAACAGTGCACTGCAGGTTACTAAGGCTCTCTTAAACAAGGGTACACCAACTTCTTCTACTTACATAAATGATCAGGTCCTTTCAGCACGAGGCGAATTTGTCTACTTCCATAGGGAATAGCAACCACTGTATCATCCACTGTGGGAATGCAAAAATACATGGAGTAAATAAGCAAGGAAATTCCCATCTGTTTCAAAATAAGCATTGAAAGAGGTGTTTACAAGGCAGTCAAAAGAAAAACCTCAGGACCAATTAAAACACCAAGACTTATTACTAAAAAGCTGAAAAAGGAACTTGTTAAATGTAGTAAGAACCTTCTGCTTAGAAGGATCCAAACCTGTTGATTTTATTTATCCCCAGCTCCTTCACAACTATTTATGGTTTTCATGGGTATCTAATAAGTTTTTATTTAATCACAACCCCACTTAAAACTCTCAAGTATTTTGAATCAGTGTTTGTGGCAAAGTAGAGAAGCCTAAGCTTATTCTGATATTTAACCAGAATAGCTTTCCCATTTCTCACTTGACATTTTCCCACTTAAACCCCACAACTTCTCCATGATCCTGTCCATGCTATGTGATGGTCTCCTACTGGTCTCTCCCTTTCACACCTCTTATTTTAATGACCATAAGGACCATAATTCTGCTTCCCTTTCTACACTACTAGCAGAAAGCCCCTGGAAGAGCAGAAGCCCATTAGACTGTCATGTCAGGCATTAAAGAAGGATCTAGCACCTATGAAGCCCTTAGCAGCTTTGCCAACTGCATTTAAGCCGAGGTGTGAGTTAACACATAGGTCAAATGCAGCTGTGAAAGTTAGCTAGGTCAGCATTTCTAAAGAGGCAGTAACCTCAGTAATGTCCTGAAGGGAGACACAAAGACATGGAAAGACGACACAAAACGTTACACTTGGGTTATGAAATGGTCAGCCCAGAGAATGCTGACCTGGACTAACCAGCACATTTCATTCACCTTTCCCTGTCCTTTCTGCCTTCTTCCCATGTAACTGTGAGCTGGGAAAGAAAAGGCATGCATGCCTAAAAGGATTTTTCTGGGGAGTGAGAAGAAACTCACTCACCATCTCCGGTGGTAGATGTGAGAGGAAAAACTCTGTTTCACTATTTCTTCATTAGAACTGCTCACATCTATACTATGAAATGCCTTCTAGCAGGAGCTACAGCTCTGCCCTCAAAACAGTGTTTTACTTCATCAGGTGAGGCCAGCTCAGACAATAAAAGCATTTTATCTTTCATTCAAATAAATGAGTTGGGGTCTTACACTTCTGTTCAGACCAAACTGGGAAAACTCTTGGAACCCAGTTAAATCAGGTTTGTCACTTACTAGCAAAATAGTTGTTGATATTGTCATTTTATATCAAAGGTGGAAAGCCAACAGAGAGAGGAAACACTACCAGAAACAGGAACTCTTAAGCAATACATTCATTCTCCAAACCCATAATATCTCAAAAACTGTGAACTAGTACCCTTTTAAATTTTAAATTCTGTAATGAAGCATAGGAATTCTTGACAGTCTTATATTTCAAAGCTTTATGGGATGAAGTACTCATATTTTTGTTGCCTTCTACTACCCCAGAAGTGAGGTAGAAATGTAAGCAGTCTCTCTAAGTGCCACAAAAGTTGTGTGGACAATACAGACCGTTCAAATTTTCAGGCGCTTCTGAACCATGTCCCATTTTCAAGTTCTGATTTGATATGTTTTCTCAAACTATCCAAAGTTTCAATGTCTAAGCCTTTTGCAATTGCATTTAAACTCAACACATGTTTTACTCATTCACATCTCTGATACCTCATGGACTAGTAAAGCTAGGAATCTTTCATATCAATACATAATTCAAATTTTCTATTTGGAAAGACAAATATTCAATTTCTAAAAAAATAATTAAATACTTATATTCTAATACTGCTTTATTGATACCATTTTAGGATTCAGATTCAAGATACCCAGTAGGATGAATTATTTTATCCATTTTGGGGAACAAAATACATGAGTATGACACATCCTTTTGCTGTATATATATACAGCATTTTTTGGACTGAGTTTGGAAAAACAGTAACTTCAATTAAAAAAAAAACCCCAATATTAATGACCTTTATACAAGCCTTATTTAAAGACAGTCCCATGCCATTATTATATCTGACTGTCTCTCAGTTACAACCTCTGTGCTGCAGAGTTACAACTCACTGACATGTCACAGAAAACCTGGACAGTTTAAAGCCCATGTGAGTTTATATTCTCAGCCTGCATCTCCTGCCCCAGGGTATTGCTAGGACTATATTTCACCTGATCTTGTAGCTGCTCTCCATTTGAAATCCTAGCACGCTTTACGTGAAATGCAAAGCTCAGTGGGATTTATGCTTATCACAATTCTTCCTGCTTTCACAAAGCAGAAGCAGTGGGGATTGAAGGATAATTTCCTGAGGTTAACAGTGATAAGGAGGAGACATTTCCTGTGAAGAGACGTGAAAGTAAGCAGGCTAACCTTTAGCCACAGCTCTCCCCAACAATAAGCAGAATGACAGATTGTTGAGCAGCTGTGTGGAAAAGACACAAAATGCTTTAACAGGTGGTTTTCTCTGGAGACCATGCATAGGGAAGCAAAGGAAGGACCCAGGTAACTGAGAGGACAGTGGCTCAAGGCTGAGAAGAAAGTGCAAGGTTTTAGATAATAGTTAACTGTCATGTATATACATCAGATTCCCACAAGAGAGAAGCTTCTTCTAGTTTTGGATTTTTAATCTGGATTTTGGACAAATGGTTTGTCAGTTCTCATGATGAAAAATGGATTTTTTTCTATCTCCCAATTACTACTGATATTCAGTGGAAATCTGGACCCACATATATTTTTGACAGACATAACAAGAGTAATTAGTAATATCTAGACAGCATTATAATTTCTACAAGTCTCTTTTAAACTACTCTACTTTGCTAGTAGATGTCAATCCTGTTTCACAGAAATACCAACTTTGCACTAGGTGATCATCAGAATGCACTCACAACTTATGGGACTAACTCTCTAGCTTCTTAGTGAATACAAAGAAGACTGCTTAAATGCATCTTATCTTCACAGGAAGGACATACAGAGCTCCCTAAAGAAGATACTAAATAAAAAGAGTAAGATGTATTTTCTGCAGATTTCTAAAGAAACACACAAGCCACCTAAGAAAAAAGAATATTTCTGAAATAAATGAAGGTTTTCATAATTTTTTATCATTAGTCTTACAAAAGTATAGACACAGGTGCTTTCTTTTTCTTAAAAATATAGATTAGAATTCAGCATCACACTACATCCTGCCCTACTATGTTTCTGTCTCTGAGGCCACTGGGACTTGTGTACTACCCCTATAAATAGTGGAGAAGTCATTTCTGTAGGAAATGCTAAGTGTTTAAAAGCTCTATGAATTTTTTTCTCTTATGCCTTTTCATGATATAAACAACAGGGATAAGGGAACCAGATGTGAGCACAGGAGAAAATGACTTTAGTATGATGAGCTCAAGACTGTGTTTGGAATGGTTTTGAGATACAAACAGCTTCATAAACTATTGGGACAGCTCTGGAGTAACGGTTACCAGTCCAACCCCTAGAACAGTTCTCAAGATTGAATACTATTCTTAGACAAACAAAAATCCCAAGTGAGGCCAAATATCTAGTCACTGCTAATATCTAGTCACTGATGTGCATTCCCCCTCTGATTTTTCTAATGATGCATGGCAGCCTGGCTTTTAAATCCCTTGTTTAGACCACAGATAAAATAGACATAATTCTAGAAAACCAGGATTATTTTATAAAGATAACTTAAAATTTAGCTATCATCTAGTGAATCCAGTCATTCAAGTGACTGAACAAATAAAATGAATAAGGCCCTGATCATAGATTTGCCTGTGTATTTATGTTTATAGTGACAAGCCAGCAAGATCCTGACACAGATAAAGTGCCAACAGGCTGGGGAAGATAAATGCAGAAAATGAACACAATAGATTTTTGAAAGGATTTCAACATCTAAAATCTAAAATTTCCACAACATTTACATAAATAATTTTGAAGTCAACCACAAAAAAAAAAAAAAAAAAACACACATGTGAAGGGGATTCATAACTGTGACTTTAAGATTTTTAAAAACCCAATTTAAAAAAAAAGACTTACTATTAATAGATTCAAAGTACACAGTGTTTCATAAAAACATGTATGTTTACAGCAGGGAAGGAAATAATGCCACATTATACAGACTGCACACAAAATCTGTAATTTTCCTAGCTCTGCATAACAATTATATACAGGCAAATGTGTCTGAGAAATCAATTCTCTAACTTTTTTTCACATTTGTCTCAGTCTAAGATTGTGCTCTCTGCCGTCTGCTCTATTACCTATATACCATTCTTTACATTTAATAGGAAACCCTTGGGAGAATGTACTGTGTTTTACTAAAATTTTAGTCCTGTGCATAATATATTAGTGACTTTATCCTCAGTAGAAAAGAGATGAGCACCTTTTTTACCACAAAGCAACTAAAAACCAATTAATTGCTCTGACAGGAAAAGACATTTGCCCAAAAAAAAAAAAAAAAATCACAAACACTATTACGTCTCAAATGGCCTGGAGATTTCCAAATCTGTTCCTGCCCATTGCAAAAAACTTAACAATGAGGTGAAATTCCATTCCTAAATCTTTGTGAATTATGTCCTTTGGCTTCTAATATACAATTCTGCTTCAGAATCCTCTTATGAGGATTATTNACGCCTGCACAGTGCTATCAGCTGCTCTGTGTGCCATGCTCCATACCAACGCAGTTACTCTTTGACAGAGAGAAGATTTTGTAAAAAGCATCTTTCCTCGTTACAGAACCCACCAGTATACACACACTGTCTTCAACAGCTATTACGCTGCTATTTGAATCTCTAAAGTCATGTGCTATTCAGCAATTGCAAAGTTGCTCCAGAATGGTAGAGCTGGTATGATTAAACTCTAAGGCTGGGGGCAGATTTTCAGGCTAGCACATGTGATTCCTTGGGTGTGTCTACACAGGCATGAAAATACCTTTTAAACCTTCCTTCACACTGACAAGACACACCCTATCTCCCACCTCGGAAGTTTTATAACTCCATCTGTGGTGCTATAAACAGATTGAAAAAAATCTGTCTGGAGTTCAGGATAAACTAATCCCCTCACTGGGGCACACTAATGCTACTTTACCACTCTCAGTTACAGCTGGGCCAGCACGTAGGAAAGGCCATGTTTTTCCGCAGACATCTCTCTCAAGCCTGTGTTGGCACTTTCTGACAACTTCAGTTCCTCACAGAACTGAGCGACCACGCTGAGCATGCAGGCACACGTGATGCTAACAGGCCTTGGAGAGAGCCCTGCGCCAGGCTGGCACCACCAGCCCCTCAGGGTTTGCCTCTGCTGTAGAGCAGCCTAAACCATTCTGTTCAGAGCAGTGCGCACTAAGTCCTGTGCGTAGCCGGCTAATACAGTCAGAGAGGCGTTGGAAGAGCCACCTCCTCCTGCTCTCCTGCTCTTCACAAGCAACTAGCTAGCTGAGATGGGGAATATGCTGATGACACCTTTCCACAAGCCTCTGTCCACCCTCACAACCTGACCATCAGTCTGAGCAAGGCTGCTTTAACCCAAGAGGCAAGCACCCGTGGGGACAACTAGTCTGAACGTGATTATTCATGTACCTGAGAAAGAGTGGGGTGAAATCTAACTTGCAAAAAATGAAAACTTCACTAAAAGGGGAAGATGGCACTCTACCAGAAGGAACAGCTTACGTTTACTTGCAGAGAGCTGGGACTTATACTGGCCTCGAACCAGCCGGCAGGTGGACCCATCTCCATTGCAGACCCCACAGTTATCTTCCTTGACAGCACTTCCCAGCTGGTGGTCACAGCCAACAATCTGGCAAGAAAGAAAGATGTGCAGTTCAACATAAGCATTTACCAACTGACTGCTCAATCCATCTCTGCAACTAATTACTCTAAATTTCTCTCTTAGCATCTCTCAAGGGCCATAAAGTACCTTAGCAATGAAAGAGGCTGAGCAAATCTGGCTGGCAGTGTGCACTGAAGTCAGGCAAGAGATAGGGAACAGATTAGTACTCAATGGCTTTTGCAATCCAGAGGAAGAAAAGAGTATTGTTGGAGGTTGTTATTCTAGGGCATTGTAAACATTTCTTGGTAAGAGTCCTATCAGAAATTTCACTTCTTAAGAGTTTCACAAAGAAAAATGCCTGAAACAGATAAAAAGATAGATAGGAAGCAGACAGATAGATAAAAGTGAAGAGCAGCATGTATCAATAGCAACATGGCTCTGAAATTTTACCTGCTATGCAGCTGGGGAAGCCATGTGGTTTTACTTATGTTTGACAATAATCCCATTCCACACTGTCAATGCCTGTGTTCAGACATTGCAAAAGATCTGATAAAGAAGGCTGGAAGGGTTGCAACAAAAGAATTGAGAGTCATTGCATGAATGTAATTACCTGCTTTGAAACTGGATTTATTCCTACGTGCAAATTGTTTGGTTAAAATTTTAAGAGTTGAATGGATAAACTAGGTTTCTCAGTTTGCAAAAACCTTGTTATTCTGTGAAGAGTCAAATAGTAATTTATAATTAAGTGCATTTAAAATTAATGAATTGACTATTTGTTTAACACAGTGTTAATGTAGGCCTTTTGTTTGAACTTTAAGTTCTGCATCCAAGTTATGAATTTTTTACATAAATAATAGAAATCCAAGAAATTAGGAAAGTCCTTACAATGTTATAATTACCTTTTTAAGTACTAGAAAATAAAAGGCCTTCTAGCACTCTGGCATTCAGAGTAAGAGATGAACAAATATTTGTCTGTAACTTCTAATGAGTTTGTGCTAAGGCTCTTAGCCAAACAGAGAGTGTATATATAAACACAGGGAATTTTAAATAAAGTGTTTTTTCAAGTTTAATTTTTCCCACATTTCTGAGTTTTAGTTAAATCTGAGAACTAGGTCCTAGAAAATGATGAGAGCAAATAGGGCACTTATCATCAAGACTCATAAAAGCTGTATGTGTAACTTGCCCACTAAAATATTCATAGACTAATATTTCTTATTTGTGCAAATCTGAGTGTGCAGAGTTACACACCTCTGCGAGGGTGAGATATACTTCTGGGTTTGACACTTGCTTTTCATTTGCCTATGAAAATGCAGGCTTTAATACCCAGTATTTTCTCTTAGCAATTAAATTCCCATTTCTAACATCATTATTTTACTAGCTGCAGAATAGCTGTTTCCTTGACTATCTGTCGTATTGTCAATAGAACTAATTTAATTCATTATAGATTCAAGCTTGATGAAAGCTATAATCAAATTTTTTTGATTTTAACTACTTCTTCTCCAGGTCAGAACTGGGTCAAGCCTCCTATGCTTACACATTATATTATGATCCCTCTAAGGGAATTTATGAAGCCTAAAGTAGTAACAGTCACAAAAATGATACATTTCCTTGAAAAGCTCACCATATCAAGACTTCAAGAGACATTTTAACAAATTAGAAACATCACTACAAATAATGGTTAGAAAACTGAAGCAAAGATAACCATATCTTGATTGTGATTGCTCCATACAAAACTTCCAAGTACAGATATGCAGATTGTATCCACAGTACTGTGTAAGATTTTTGTCTATTTTTTTCTGAATAACAGTGTTCCCACAGGAGCTGAACCACAACACAGATTGGTATGCTTTAACTTCATGAATGCCACTGTGTAGAAAAGATGGTAAAAATAATCACTTGCATGATCTGAAAACTGTATGTCAATGCCTACAAATCAGATTTTCCTTCAGTGCATTAGAGATCACTAGCACCCACAGTGAGAAGGGTCCTGCTGGGGAACCCAGATAACAGAAGAAACGTCACAATTCCCTTTCATATCTGCTCAAAGTTCAGTTTAGAGTGGTACACAAATCTTTATGCCTTTGCCTTTTTTGAAATGAATATGTGAACTGCTTGGATAGGAAACTGGCTGGATCTTAAATCCAGGTATGAGGTAACCAATTTAAAAAAAAAACCCAGCATTTACTACTTTAAAGCATTTTTAACTTTATGTATCACCAGCTCACATGTTGCCATGGGCTATACCCTGATTAAAGTTAATTTATAAACTGAGCAATTTGGAGCTAGGTCACAACTTGTGGAGGAAACCACCAGGAAAATCTCAGGTGTGAAAGGAAGTTATATTGTGGTTTGTTTCTTTTTTTGAGTTGGACAGCCATTACCAGCGTATGGCATAAAAATATTTCCTCTGTTGAAATTCTGTGTTTCAAATGGAAGTATGAGCAAAGTGGAAGTATGGAGACCTTTGTGATTACTAACATTTCTGTGGTATGTACAAAATGTATATTAACCTTACTGTATTTGGCAGTGTCTCAGACAACTTTATGCAATTAAAAGTTTTGATGAAATTAAATGAATTTCCTATTTGTTCCCAAGGTCTCTGCAGAGATTTTTTTCTTTACTGTGTTAGATTAGTTGTCTAAATAGATACGCAGAGCTCTGGGAATATGTATGAAATTTTCATTAAAAAAAACTTATGAGTGATTAACCAATGCCTGAAATAAAAAATATTCCCAAGTTTACTTTTTCTTTTCTTTTCTTTTCTTTTCTTTTCTTTTCTTTTCTTTTCTTTTCTTTTCTTTTCTTTTCTTTTCTTTTCTTTTTTCTCTTCTCTTCTCTTCTCTTCTCTTCTCTTCTCTTCTCTTCTCTCTCTTTTTTTTCTTTTCTTTTCTTTTCTTACCTAAGGAAATTCTTCATCTTTTGAAGGTAATTACATGCACTAGAAAGGTTGCTAGTGTTTGAAATGGAGTTACTGATGCTTTAAAATAAAAAACACTACTCCAGATCTCTTATATGAGTTTTTAGTAACTCTCACATGAAAACATTTTGCAGGCTGGACTTTTGTGACAGCAAAAGATCAGACAAGGAAATATTGAAGTGCTCCTGGAAAAATACACAGTCATGAGAACAATATCTTTTGTCTCTTTGCAGAAGAAACAGAAATTTGGCTGAGCTGAGAACATGCCATTTCCATAACATTATCTTTCATCAAGGCTGCAGAGAACTCATGGAAAAAGGTTATGGAACAGGTGAAAATATCTCACCACTCGCCCAGAAATCTGTGAAGGGTTAACAAGAAACAGGAAGGCAGGATTGTTTCTTTCAGCATCCACCAAAAGCATGAACAAAACACAGAGGGAAGGTTTTAAAATGGCTGTAATCAGAGATGTCGAAGATTAGTGTCGCAAGACACTAGGAGAGGCCATCTACCAAAGAAAAGTACACTGTCTACTTTTTTCTTTTTCTACAAAGAAAAGTAGACTGACTTGGTCTGCAGAACTAGAAAAGTCTGCCAACACACTGACCCATGTGGATATTCACCTGACGAGAAGTGGTTGAGGATCTTGTCATGAAAATAAGCACCATGGAAGGCACTGCTTCATCAGCATGGTGAGCCAAGGAAACAGTAAGGATACTGGACCTCTGATATACAGCTCAGAGTAATGGTTTGGGGGACACAGTTTGAAACAACTTAAAGACATTTTTGAATCAGAAGTCTAGGGAATATTTCACTCTCTGAAAAACTTTGAAATGTCAACTCCTTGTCTTGGTTTGAAGCTGGATCCAATGTTGAAATTCTGAAGTTTCTGTAGAATAGAAACTTCCCTTTCCAATGCATTCTAGTTCTGATCTCAATACATCCCGGGGGGTTTGGGGAGATGAAATCTTTTTCAATCTGTAAAGGTCTGGGAAGGAAGCCCCCACTAGAAAGGAAAAATGGATTACTACAACAAATTGAGCCTGGAAATGTTCTGAAGTAAGCAGTTTTCATACTCATTTCTATTACATGTTAAGCTTCCTTCCCTTAAAGCAGGGTAATGAAGCACAGACTTTCCACACTGAAATCTTTTGAGTTTCAAGTTGCTGAAGTGCAGTCAGAGACTTGAACTGCACATTGTTACTGAACAAAATGTCAGAAGCAGCTCCATTAAGTTTCCTGATTATCTAATCCAAACTCCATTAAAATCAAGAACATGTACTTGTAAGTTTGATAAGTTTCGGATGAAACTCTTATGTGTTTCTAAAGGTGCTTCTATGAAGGTCATTACTACTGTGGTTTAATGCCCTTAAAGCAGTAAAGGCAGACTTTGCAGAGCTCTGGCGGTCTCTCAGTATATGGAAAATGTCAGCCATGTAGAATCAGAGTGAGGAAATCACAGGTGAGTACCAACTGCCTGCCCAGACTTTCTTCATCACCTCTAAAGTGAGCTGATTTTTTATTCTCCTTATGGGTTTAGTATAGAAAGTCTAGGAACAAAAAGCCGGAAAAATAACAGCTAATCCCTAGTTGGCCAAGCCTGTATTGTTTTCTGGCATAAGGTACCACAGTTCTACTCAGAGGTAAAGATTCCATATTATATTTTAGGCTGAAGTCCCAGACTTCATGCTGAGTTTGACTTTCCCCCCGTCTCCCCCCCTAGCTCCCCCCCTTACTCCATTTGACGGCCCATGGGTTGACAAAACCAAAATAAGGATATTCCTGACTCTGAGACACATTGCAAAATAATTTTTACAGGATGCTGCAAGAAAAGAGATGGCTATCAAGTTAGCAGATCAACTGCTTGCATGTAGTTTAAAGGCATCGGGCTAAAAGTCCCACAACAGGAGTTGGAACTAATCATTCAGTGCGTGCATGAGTGTTATAAGTGCATGTGTTCTCCTTGTGGACTTGAACTCTGGCTCAGTTTAGCAGAGTTTTCCAGAAATAAAACTGGACCAGCAATGACAGGTTCTGCTCCAGCCCTGCTAGACTGGAAATGCCCTGAAGTAAGAAGTTTTCATAATAATTTCTATTCAGTATTAAGAAATCCTAGGCAGGAAATAATGTAATAAAGCAAGCTTGCAAATCCAGGCAATTATAAATAAATCTCTCTGTTTTTCAAAGGGCATGTCTGCAGTTCATACGCAAGAAGTTCTGAGAATCTGAGAAAAACAAAGTTGCCCTTCACATAGATACTAATGTGGGGCTTAATGTGGGACTTGTGTGGATTGTCACTGCTCAGTTGAAAAAGGTTTTGGATCACAGCCATCATTTAAACTGGGTTCAAAATCCTATTTTACAGAATCAGCATGAAGAGCTGCTCTGCTCTTCAAGTTATTGGGGAAAGAACAAGCTTGAGCCTGTACAGCAAATTGGATCTGTGCTGGTGGATCTGTGGCATGAGGACTTGCAGCTCCTGCTGATGAGGCATCTGACCTTTAGTGCACCAAAGCCTTTGAGATGACACTTTACAGCCCCAGCATTTTTCTGGTACAGCCTCATGACATTATCCTGTCACAGGCAATCTTGACCAGCAGCAGGCATGAGGCACGACTCCCTCAGGTCCCCAGGAATTCCAGTGGAGGTACACCACAATCTATCTATAATCAAAGACCATAAGATGGTTTTCATAATGGCAAGGCAATTTGTAACTATGCTGGTAACAGCAGGCGCAGTGGCATGTGCAATCAGTGTACTTGCTTGGTATTTGAAATATACCATGCAAGTGTTCAGGCAGTGTGAAACAAACTCCAGTTACTGATGAGTACCCCAGTTGTTAAATACAGCCATTGAAGTTGCTAAGGTACACCTTCCAACACAAGAAACATGGCTGGCCAGATTGTAGATTTGCTGCTGCTGGTTGCCTTATCTGCTACTAATCCACTGCAACCAATCTGCAGATTCTGGCTGGTTACCTGTCCCATCATTGTCAGGTAGCCAGAGCTCTCTGCTGTTAATATATTTAAACAAAGACCCTTCAACTAGCACAGCAGACACAAGACATGGGGAATCAAAGGTTCAGCCAAAGCTCTAGAAGCAAACAGCAAACACCCAGCAGCAGAAGGAACTGAAGAGAAATTTCTATTTCTTAATTTTCTCTCAGGCATAAACTTGCTATGAAGCTACTCTTGATTTAACAAATAGAAATTCAACTAATTTTAAAGCTGCCACTTCTAAATAAGGATTACAGGTGCTCTAAAGTCTTGAATGTGGGTAAAAGGTAACTCATTACATGCAGATTTAATTAGAAGGAATCTTCAAAGATAAAAAAAAAAATTAAATTTTTCAGGTTTAGTCATTTTTAACCAACCAATTTGTTGTGTGGGCCACCATAGGAGAGTCCAGAGATGTATGAACAAAGCTCTCTGTAGTTCATTCTCTAACAAGACAGAAATCCAGAGGCTGCTGCTGTGTAGGAGGCAATATTTAAACAGAACTAACTTCCAAGAGTTAGTTCTTCACACAAAACAACAGCAAGAAAAGAAGCTTCTGTGATTACTCATATTCAATTACCATTACATTCACACTTTGGTTTTCGCTGCATTTTGGTTTACATATCCATATTGAGTTGGAGCAAAAATTAATTTCTCCTTTGTCCTTACGTGCTTGTGTATTTCTTGAAGAAGGAGAAATAAAACCCCTAACTTTGTTTTTTTAGCTAGTGCTCTTTAGCAGATCATTACTGAAAAACTTGATTTTCTCCAGAAGAATCACATCTATTGTCTGGATATCTTAGCAGTTCCAGGGGAAAGATTTGTCAGTTTTTGAAGAATATTAAAACACTACATTAGAAAGTGATTGCAAAGGCCTAAGACAAAATTCATCAAGGCAGCTCTCCCTCAGCTTCCTGGTAGCCACGTCCTTGAGAAACCAAGAGTAAATTCTGCCTGCTGGACCTATTTTTTTCTCCTAGAACATGAAGCACTAATTGTAAACTTGTGACACTTTACATTTGACTGTGATTCTTTGTAAGCTCTGGTGACTTCATGACATGCTTGAAATTGCTATTCAGAGCTCTCTTCTGTCGGGCTGTACAGGCTTTTGTTGGCAGGAGTTGGTCCTCTGTAGGCTGGATCAATGGGGATCCAGCTGCAGAGCTTTGTTATACCAGTGCCAACAAAGATTTTCTGGTGCTTCAGCAGTCACATAATCTGTGTTATCAAGGAAGACATATCTTCCACAGTTCAAATACTTGAGAGGGTACATGTCCTCAGGCTTCTGCTGAAACAGCTTAGCTAGTCTATATGGTACTCCATCCTGCAGCTCAGTGTGTAAGAGGAGTGCATGCAGACCCTAGAAGACATTTAGGATGACAGAGGAAACTATCTCAAATGCCTGCAAAACACCTGTCCTGGGTCTTCACAGTAACTGGACCCCTTGCCAAGGTCTTCAATGAGAACCACAAATCTGTTTTGCTGAGGACTCAAAACTGCCCTGCCATTGCAGAAATCTTGCCATCCTCATACAGCAATAAAGCCACTGCACCACTCTAACAACTCAGGCTTTTAGGTGTGCCAAAGAAATACATGAACAGAGATTACTTCCTGGTAACTGAAAGAGAACACTTAGAAATCTCCAAGCTGCTCTTTTAAATTTTGTATAATTGTCAAGCCTCCAAATGACAATGTTTCTCCCTCCCTCTGCCACCAGCTAAGGGAGCTGCTCTGAGTGCTGCTGGTCAAAGACAAGTGCACAATAGATAGGTGGGTCAGCACTGAAGAACAGCACTTGTTGTTTCTGCTAAAAGACTAGAACAAAGTATCTCTGCTGAGGTGCTAACCTCTGTTAGTCTAGAAAGTAAAAAACGGTAACTCAGGGCAGGGGAGCTCTAATAGTGCAACTGAGGATTCTTTCACACACAAAAAATAATCCCATTTCCCTTTCATCTCCACTACAAAACTGTTCCTACCTAGAATAATGGTAACAATTTAAGCATTTGGCTATTACTCTTGTGAATCACGGTTCTCCACCTTTGTGTGTGCTGGAAAGATGTCACACTGGGGGAAAAGCTACCTCTTTTGTCTCAGAAAAACTGAAATTCATCAACAAGAGAACAAAATTATGATTTGCTACCTTCAAAATATTCAAACAGCAATTCAGTCATTCAGAATGACACAGGTTTCAAAACATATGACCAACAAATCAAGAATTCAGTACTTTCTGAAATGTTATCTCTGCAGAAGACATCTAGGTTTCAATGGACTATAAAAAAAAAAACAAAACAGATTACAAACAGGAGGCAGAAATAGCTGAACTACACAAGAAATCCCAGCACTATATAAATACCTTGACATATTTTTCCACAAATAATTTCCTTTTTTTGACCTGATTTCTGTCATAGTCTTGGCAAAAGAAAAAGATTATTTCTGGAATTTGTCATGGGGAACAAAACAACTTTGAAATAATACGTATTGGTGGAAATACAAATGATGCTTGTTTGTACAGAATTAATAAAACAAAGACCATTAATTTCTCTGCTTTGTCATCAAACAGGTGAATAACAGCACTTTCAGTCCTCTTGTGTGAGCAAAAGACAGAAACACAGGTAAAAATCTCCTACTGGAAGTTACTGTCTCAGACTTTTCACAGTTAAATAACGTCTAAGTGTGGAAAAAAGGGATCTTGTGAAAATCAGCACACAATCCTCCTTGTTACCAGTACTAAAGGAGGACAAGAACAGTCTCTAATATTAGGCCAATTAACACTGAAGGGTGGAAAAATGCAGATCAGGGGTTAACATGGGGTGGGATAGACTCCTGGTGTTCTCATTCCCCAGAATGGGAGTTGACTTGAAAGGAAGGCATGCAAAGAAATCAGATCCCAAGCTAAGGAATGAGTAGGAGCAGCCATGGGCACAGCTGCAAATTCCTGCAGCTATGTCCCAGGCGTATCCTGCATCGACAGTCAGGGCCCAGGGCAGATTTTTAAGCCTTCGAGAGCCTGCTGAGGTGACCACCTAATCTTATTTTTACCTGTCTCATGCAGGTGTACTGTGCCAATGAGTAAAATTTCAATACACCAGATTCCAAACATGTGACACTGTTATCCTGATTAGCTCTGTATTTTAGGCTGAACTGAAAACAGGAGAGGGTGTGTGCAGCAACAGTTTGTACACTGAAGAGAGAAGGAGAAAGTCTCTATCATGAAGTCACGATGCACAGGACATACAGCACAGTCACCTATTTAAAGCAGAGCAGATTTTCCCAGTCTGGACACACACAGACACAGACACAGACACAGACACAGACACAGACACAGACACAGACACAGACACAGACACAGACACAGACACAGACACAGACACAGACACAGACACAGAGAGCCATTTAAGTATTGGTATATCTAGAACCACAAAATAGTACCATGGAGTAGTTTGGGTTGTAAGGGACCTCTAAAGTTCATCTAGGTCAACTCCCCAGCCATGGGCTGAACACAGAATCAAAAAAAGACCTCCAAGGTCACCAAGTCTGACTTCTGACCAGCTACAGCTAACTACAGTTGCCTAAATGTAACTAAGTTTGTTAGCCGACTTGAATTCACTGTGCAGCACAGCAAAATAAACTCTTAGGAATCAATAAATCACAATTTTTTAAAAACTATTTTCAGTATTATGTGGAAGTAGATCTTTAAAAAGAAATTTAATACTCTATAAATAATAAACATTAATATAGGCATTTCTGGGATGCAGCTTTCTTTAACAAATAGCCTATAAAACTGAGAGAATGTAAAGGAGAAAGTTGTCCTGTTTTCTAAGAAGAAAGGCTGGTTTTGGTCCTAAACAACTTTTTTGTAATAACAAATTTAGTTAACAGCCTTCTTAAAAATCCCCAGTTTTATAATAATTGGATCTGATCCTACAATTAGAGCTACAATATGATTCATTGTGTTAGTCTATCATATAGATGAAGTAATTTTATGGTCTTTAATAAAAAATCCCACCAATAACAGTAATAGTAATAATAATAATAATGAAAACACTCACACAATTTGAATTAGGCTTGGTTTATCAACTGAAGAATAGCTTTTCAAGTTTTATGTAGAAAGCAGAAAGCAAAAGTAGAACTCTTTTATCTTGCTTCTTCAGAGAAATTTAAGGAATCAATAGGTCTTCCACTTCTACATGGAAGTCAGTTTGTATATAACTCTTCCCAAATACATTTCTCATCAATTTCTTGAACTAGTACGACTGGTTTTGACTTTTCAGACAAATCGTGCTGTTAATTGTAGCATCTTTTTTTTTTTTTCAGAATTTTCTGCTAAAGTTTACTCTATCTTTCATAGATCATGGCTACACTTTTTCCCTTTGATTGGAAGCCTAACACTATTTCATCCTTTCAGCAGATAGTTTAGTTATGGACATTTTCAATGTCTAACCTTTCAACACGAAAATGGTGCAGCTGTCATGATTTTTTACAGAGAAGAACTAATGTTGTCCTGAGCTATGGCTGAAATGTTTAAAGCAAACCCACAAATTGTACACTCCACAGAAGCCCATGTGATGTGTGGTCCCCTGGGATCCCTGGGCTGGAGAGACTGAAAGGACAGCAGAAGACAAGGGTCACTCCGGCTGTGTAAGTAAAAGAGACTGCCCAGACCGAAAACATCTCGTTCATGATTGTGACTTCAGGGAAGCAAAACTCATTTACATGAGGTGAGGATTTTATGATATTGATGGGACATGCTTATGGGAAACTACACAACAATTTACTATTTGGCCACATCTTTAATGAAAACTAAAAAAAATTACCCCTGATCTGGTGTTACACAGCAACACACAAATTCTGACCTCCATACTGGAGATAGAAGCAGCCTTGAATAATCCTTGATCACCCATGAGAGGAAGCAAAGACTTTCTTGTTCTTCCTTGTCAGAGTTAAGAAAAGGAACAATTTTCAGAATTCACAAAAGCAGAAGGCAAAAATTATGTGGAGAGGGAACTAAGTATGAAGACTATGATAACAGGAAGAACAGAACAGAAAAAACCACAAAAATTAAAACAGAATATTTCCCTTGCATCAGAAAGACTAAGAGTTTGTGTCAGGGAAACCCAATAACAGAAAGGAGATTTTGTCTGAATTACTAAAAGGAAGGGAGGAAGGAAGGAAGGAAGGGAGGATGGGAGGAAGGGAGGAATGAAGTGGTGGAAGGAAGTAAGGAAGGAAGTGGCGGAAGGAAGGAAGTGGCAGAAGGAAGTGGCGGAAAGAAGAGGCGGAAAGAAGAGGCGGAAGTGGCGGAAGTGGCGGAAGTGGCGGAAGTGGCGGAAGTGGCGGAAGGAAGGAAAGAAGGAAGGAAGAAAGGAAGGAAGGAAGGAAGGAAGGAAGAAAGGAAGGAAGGAAGGAAGGAAAATACCCATGTTGCTTCCTTTTCAGAGAGATGAAACAGAAGGTGTGAGCCGCATGAAACAGAGTGTATAAATTAATATTTCAATATACATGCTCAGTGCTGCCAATTTCCTGGGTTTTTTCCTGTGATAATGTGAAATGTGACAACAAAGAATAAGCTTGATTTCAAATAAAAGGAGGAGCAGGCTGCTCCTGAAGGACTGCACCCTGCCCTCACATTGGAGCAGTTTGTGAAGAGCTGTGGCTCGCAAGATAGACTTATGCTGAAGAAGTTCTGGAGAACTCTCTCCCCTGGGAGGGATCCCACACTGGAGCAGGGGAATGATTCCTCTCCCTGAGCAGTGGCAGGAGCAATGTGTGATGAACTGATTGTAACCTCTGCTCCCCATCTCCCCTTATTGCTCACAGGGAGGAGGAAGAGGAAAAGAGGGAGAGGTAGGGGGGAAGATGTCTTTTGAGATTTGTTTTACTTCTCTTTATCTTCCTATTATTTTTTATTGGCAATAAATTCAGCTCATTTCCCCAAGGCTGTTTTGCCCATGATAGTAATCAGTGAGTGACCTCTTCCATTCCTCATCTCAAGCCGTGAGCCTTCAGTTAAAATTTCTCTCCCCACATGATTGCAGAGAGCAGCTTTGGTGGGTACCTGGCATCCAGTCACATTCAACCCACCATTCTCCAACCTAGCAGCTTCAACTGCTGCATGCAGAAATTGCTTATACTCTCAAAACCAAAAAAGGATTTGAAGTACAGGAATTTATTTTGCAAACAGGGAAAATTAAACGAGAAGCTGGAAGTTTTAAATGGGTTGTCCTCAGCATACCCGTTAATTCTATCTATAAAGACATTTCACAACGTGGAACTTCAAATCACTATTTCCTTAAAGACCATTCTATTGACTTCAAGCATTGAGGTTCAAGCTAGTTGTAATACACCAATGGGACATATATATATTACACAGCTGAGGTAAACTCAAAATGAGACCCAAAGAGCTGGGATGTAATCTGTATTTCTTTAAAAAAGGAGACAGAAAGGACACCCAAATTACACAGATATCCATAGAGGAAGGGATTTAAAATATTCAGGAGAAACAAGAAGATTAGGAAAAACTAGAACATATAACATTCTGATTTTTTTTTGTGTGAAAAATTCTGTTGTTTGGTCTGTGTCACTATGCATTTAAGAGTAAAACTACAGAGAGAAAAAAAATCATGTTCAGATATCAATTCCTATTAATTTCTTAGGTGTTTCACGCAAAAAACAAAGGCAGATACATCTCTTCATGGGAAAAATGTGTTTATATAATATGTAAAGATACATGTTTATATATTATGGAGAGAGGCAAAATGCTCGCAGCTTGCATAATTTCTGAACTATCACAATCATGGGTACTGGCCTATGCCTTGAAGTATATCTGAATCACCTACTGAATAACTTCTCCAAAACTCTATCTCTGCAAACACAATTAAAAATACTTTTAAGAATCTCTAACCATACTCCTGGAATCAAAGATTCAGGGATACAGATTTTTTTCTATACACAAATTTGGCTTTGCTTGCCCTGAATAGAATCAGACATCTCTTCTGACTTTAACTACTAGGTGGCCAGCAGGCAAAACAAAGGCTTCAGCTCCAACTAAGGTACTGGTAGTCTTAAACCTCCAAACTGTATGAAAAATAAAGGATAAATATGAGAGAGAGATCTTAAAATTTCCAAATACTGCACCTTTTTACAATNAATATGCAACTAAGGTACTGGTAGTCTTAAACCTCCAAACTGTATGAAAAATAAAGGATAAATATGAGAGAGAGATCTTAAAATTTCCAAATACTGCACCTTTTTACAATTACATTCTTGTAAATGAGAGTGAAATCCATCACCTTTGAATCAGGAGTGAGTACTGAGGCATACAGAAGCAATACAACTAACCTTTAATTTCAGTAATCTGAAGAACAGTTGGTGACCATACAATAGACTTGGTTGATAGAATAGAATGGTTGATACAACAGAATGGGTTGACCCAAGTCTTGCATACAAAGAAATATATTCCTATGGTTAGTTAAGAAAATTAACACTATTGTTTGACTTACTGGGAAAAATGCTCTATGATAGAATACACTGATCTTAACATCACCTTCACTAATTCAGGACTCTTGCACGTAATTAAGGATATGTTTTATGTATACTATTGTAGCTCAAGAACATCTTGATTGCTGTAACACTTGGATCAATGCAAGCCGACAGAAGGGTAAACTTAAAGTTGCTTTCAGTAGTTTTGCTCTGAGCAATCCAGAAAACATATCTCTTCGCCTTCAACACAGTTGCAAAGGACCTGTTATTATAGAATCACAGAATATGCTGAGTTGGAAAGGATCCATCTGGATCATCTAGTCCAACAGCTGTCCCTGTGCAGGACACTCCAAGTATCACAACATGTGCCTGACAGCATTGTACAAATGCTTCTTAAAGTCAAACAGGCTAGGGCTGTGACCACTTTGCTGGGGAGCCTGTTACAGTGCCCAACCAACCTCTGGGTGAAGAATCTCTTTCCTTATTTCCAATTTAAACCTTCTCCTCCTCAGCTTCATGCCATTTCCCAAAGTCACCACTGCTAGTTGAGTGAAGAGATGGGTACTTCCTTTTCCCCTCATGAGGATGTAGAAAGCCAGAAAAAGATTTCAGTCTCCTCTTCTTCAGGCTGAGCAGAAAAAGTGACCTGAGCCACTCCTCATAAATCTTCCCCTCAAGGCCCTACACCATCTTTGTGATCCTTTGGACACTCTCTAACAGTTTAATGTCTTTCTTATATTGTGACACCCAAACCAGCCCCCAGCACTCGAGCTGGGGCTGCCCCAGCTCAGAGCAGATCAGGACAATCCCCTCCCTTGCCCAGCTGGCAATGCTGTGCCTGATGCCCCCCAGGGCAGGGCTGGCCCTCCTGGCTGCCAGGGCACTGCTGACTCTTGTTCAACTTGCCACAGACCAGGACCCCAGGTCCCTTTCTGCAGGGCTGCTCTGCAATCTGCATACAAAACCAGGGTTGCCCTGTAGCAGGTGCAGAATCTGGTTAACAACAGTTTTGCTGTTGTTAAACTACATAAGAAACATACTTCACTTTTTAATCTTCAGGACCTGATATGGAAGATACATCTTAGGAGACTTCATTTTTTGCAGTTGTGACAAACCATATGTATATTATTACAGTTGTCTGTTGCACTGCCCCAAATCATGCCATTCCAGAGACACCTCATGAAAATGTTGCTTTTCTTCCAGGATTATTATGAACTCTCATAAACTACTGAGACCCATGATTATTATGTTTACAGTATGTCAACCACTTTAGGTAAGTGGTAGCCTGCAGCTCCTACTGCAAATGAATAGAAATAATTTCTAAAATCACATTTTGTCTTCTCTGAAGTATACATGCATTCCCTATAATTACAGAAATAAGTTTATTCACACAAATCTTACAGAGAAAGAATGCCCCACTGGTTCTTCTGTAATACCATGGCTTCCCAATCTTTGAAAATAACCTTTATAGAAGCAATGGAAGCAAAGATCATTGCTTTTAAAGGAAGCTTACCATTTATTATGGCAAATTCCATACTCTTTACCATTCTGGACTACTTATGTTGGACTAGCTGTTGCTGTGATAAATGGTAAAGCAATTTCTCTCCTATAGCATAAAGTTAGGACAAATCTAATTATGGATTTTTTAATGCAATACCTCTACTGTCACAAAGACATGACAGGCTAACAGGGATACACTGAGACAATAATATTTTTAGTTGATTTAAATTTAACACATCAATTTTTCACTGTGAGGAATACAGCATGAGCATTTTAGTTTAATTTTTTTGGTCATCCTCAAAAATGCAGTAATTATAAATATATGGCAAATTTGTTGAAGAAACTGAATGCTAAAGAACATGGGAACTATAAAGTAATTTATGCATTAAAAATTATTATACCATTTTAGCATATATAAGAAAAGAGTTAGTTTAACTAAAATTACTCAGGGACACTAGTTCTAGTATATTATATCTATTCTCAAGCCACAGAGAAATAACATCGGTTTTTATAGTTTTAGCAGTGCAGCTACCTTCAGACTTCCAAGTAAGAATGTCATGAGAATGCAAATGAGTTTGTTTAGATGCTTACGAACTCTGCTTCTCAGGGAAAGTTTTATTGAGAAAATGTATGCTTCATATTTGGACTAAGCCAGAAATCAGCCTGCTTGTAAATCCTAGGCCACTGTATGCAAAAAACTTTGAATCTTTTTCCCATCCAGATTTTTGTACTTCCAGTCAAGTTTTTAAAAGATTTGAAAACAGAAAACAAGACTAAAAATAGTCTGTCTCATTAGGCAATCTAGAATTTTGAGCTGCATGCCCTTGGTTTAGGTCAAGAGGTCTAGATGATGGCCTTCTTCAGATCATAAATGAGATTAACCCAGGAACTATCTACTCTATTTCATTTACTTCAGGACTGCTTCTGGCTCAGAACAGAAAATCAAAGAGAAGAGAAATAGGGAGGAAAGCTTCCCCCCCAAAAAAAAGCGGTTGAAAATACGCTAGAAAACCAACAACATATCAAGTTTACACAGATTTTGAGGTCATTGTGCAATGAAACATGAATCTACACTCAACTGTTTTTGAGACTTAGGTGTGCTCAGAACCTAACAGAGATGGTGAAAAAGTCCTTCCCTTCATCAACTAGTAGCCTACATGTAGTTTAGTAGAATAAAGTCTGATGTAAATAGAGTGAGTATTTTAACAGGAGCAATGATAGAGCACCAATAAAAGCACAAAGGTAATAAAAAAACCACATTAGGATGTAAATAAATTGGTTGAATGACCAAGAGATTTCCAACATTGAATGACCAAGAGATTTCCAACACTGTGAAGTGAGGGGTCAAAAAGTCCCCATTTCTCATTGGTAACAAATAAGGAACGCTAAGGTCCAAGGAGATGTAGCAGTTTGCTTAGTCCTACAGAAGGAATGTCAGTTTTTTCACTTTAGTGCCTCATCTACTGCCATGCAGGTTTCTGATTTACAAGGAGCAATAATTCTCAAAGACAATGTAATTTGATAGATCTTGAAAACTTTGATGTATTTAAATTAAAAGCTACAACATTACTTTATACTTGGTGCTTCAAATCCGATATGCTACTGCAGCTAACTATAGAGAACAGTTCAAAAACATATAACAAAATCCTTCAAAAGAACCCCAAGGGAGCAGCATAAAGTGAGAAAATAATATTTGAGATTATACATGTCTCCCCCTTCCACCCCCATCTCTCTAAAAAACAAAAAAAAATACCACCAAAACCCAAAACATAAAAGAAATTAATTTAAGTAAATGAAAACAGATTATTAAAATAAAGACCCTAAAATTACACAAGTATGGAGGAGGAGAGGGAGTGAAGATGTGAGAGAGATCTGAGGAGGGGAGTCATGAGGAGAGCGGCTGAGGCAGAGCTTCTTTCCTTACTTGGCACAAGCCACTGATGCACATGTCCAGGGATTCAGTGTAGCACCGTGTCCCATCCAGAACTTTTGGTGCCAGCTCCACAACCAGAGCTGTTCCTCTGGCTTGGCACTTCAGTGAGCATGGGTTGTCAGGGTCATTAGAGACGGGAAGCCACTCATACAACTGCCCCTGGTACTTGACGTCATTGTGAGCAGAGCACTGCTGGGCACGAAAATCACCTGCTTCTGGTGGGCAGTCCTGCAGAAAAGAAGGAGGAGAAGATCAGCAGGCCTATTCAGGACTGCCAGCTGCAGTATCATGCAGCTGGCCGTGTTCCACAGCTGCCAGATGGAGACAGTTTCTGTTTAGACAAAAAAGAGTGATTGAAATAGCTACAGCTACATATAATTCAACAGATGATTATACCTTTCTTTCTTCTTTCCATGAAAGTATTGAAAGAACACCAAGACCATATGTAAATGGGAAATAAGAAACGCACTGTACATGTCTTAACCACAGCCTTGTGGTTAAGCAAAAGAGGGTCACCATGCTCTTGCTGGATCTCATTCTACTAGTGCACAAACGTGGAGAAACGTGTGTGCACAGCCACTCTGTTTCAGAGAGGTTTTACCCTCGTTTTGAGGAGAGAGTATAAAGAACTATGTGATTTGTTTCTTTATTTAAGCACTTGCCACTAGCTTTCACTAGCTTTTTTTTTTTTTTTTTTTTTTTTTTTTTTTTTTTTTTNTTTTTTTTGCCCTTTCCCCTTCTTTTTTCTTTTTTTTTTTTTTTTTTTTTTTTTTTTTTTTTTTTTTTTTTTTTTTTTTTTTTTTTTTTTTTTGCCTCAGTGACATAAATCAGTCATAAATCAGTTGCTGTGGCAAAATGAATCAGAAGCACTTGATACATATTTGCATTTCTTTAAGCTGAGATTTCATAGCTCACATAATTAGGGACTTCCAATTGAGAAAACCTTAAAAAAAACCCTCCTTTTTAATTCTTCCAGAGATTTGTGAGTCATATAAATCTAACTTTGAACTCAGTCTACAGATATAAAAACCAAAGACCACTCATACTGCATGAAGTACATTGTTGACAAGAATTTTAGGCTTTTCTTACCCACACATACTTTCTTGCTGCCACTTAGCACTGAAGAACATTAGACAAGTTCTCAAGAGAGCAAGAAGAGCTTCAAAATCATGAGTCTTCAGGCAAAATAAACATGAGTTCTTCTTATTTCCTTTCCAGTATTTGATCCTTGAAGAATGATATTTCAAGTCTTCTTTTGCAAGCAACCACAAAGGCTAGCGGTTCACTAGGGTTTTCTTAGAAGTAACTTGAATTTCTCACATAATTACAGGAATATAGCAGCTAAGCTTTATGAAAAACATTAAACATCATAAGAACTGAGACAAAAAAAAAGCAAACATTGGCAATCTGACTACCTCAGATTATTAAGCACGGAGTCCTCCACCTTACTGCCGTAAGGAGATCTGCTCCTGGATGATATCTGCTAAAATACCAGATGAAATGAACAGTTGTTCCCCCTCTGCTTGAGGACTATAACATTTTTTTAATCATAAATCATAGAAAATCCTACATGTTGATTGTAGGCTTGGTAGGAAAAGTTTTTGATGTACACACAATCACATAACTAGACAATATACTTATAGGATATTTGTAGTCTCAAACTACTTCTTCCTATTAGACAATCATTAATGACAACCTTATTCACAGAATTCTTATGCTCCCACTCAGTAAAGTCATACTGTTGTTAAGGGAAAATATCTCTTCTTAGATTTAAATAATCACCTATGTTTCTCAGATCTTTTCTTACCCCTTAATTCACTAACAGTTTTCTTCATTTTTTTAAAAGAGCAAACTATTACAGCTTTGGATATGAAAGACATGGAGGCTGCATGTCGCTTTGTGATATTAATGGATTATTTTTAATTATTAAAATCTAAAATAAAATCTGTGTTAAAATCTCCTCTCAAAGGAACATGGCACAGTCTTGGCTATGAATTTGTCATTTGTAAGCCCTTGGCTTAAAGCCAGATTATTCTGGCCTCTCATTCACTGTTGGAATGTGATTATGGCTATTTTATTTGAATGTTGAATAATCTTGCATCACAACATTCCAAACCTTTCTTGTTGTGAGCTATACACACATACAAGCTGTGGCCTTAGCCACAGATTGTCATCTAATTATCTTTGTACCATGTGAGCAAATTTTCAATTAATTCACTTTGTGTTTGAGTCTGATGTACCCCAAAAGTAAAGGGCCAAACTCTAGTCAAAAGTTCTGTGATCTAAGTAGATGGCAATAGTTTTCCTGTTACAAAAGGTTCAGTGGAGTAAGGCACAAGAAAAAAAAGGATGTGGGTTAAATGTAACTCTAGAAAAATATGTATCAAAGAGCAATAACCCAGAGATAATTTTTCCTTTTTGACAGTGGAGGTTGAAAGTCCAAGCCTGTAACCAGTATTTTACTGCCGGAGAACTCAGTTTTTCTATCAATATACTACAGAAGATTAAAAAAAATGTTGCAAGTATTTCAGTTTGATTTTAAAATATAAAGAAAAACTGAGGGGCAATCAGGTTCTTTTTATGATCTGGGCAAACTTTTGATACAAGACAAAGTTTGGACACTGAAGCAAGCAGAAAAATATGTGGGGAATTCATTATTCCTCTACAGATCTGTAATTAGAGAAAAAGTGGTCTTTATGTTCTGCTCTTACACGAAGGATGAACAATAAGACAGTTACAGCTTGACCTAAGATCTGGTTTAGTTCTATTTTCGAACAAGAAAAGAAGAACACAGTGGCCTTATTTCCTACCACAAAATCTTCTGGTGCCTACCCTTCTGTGAATTTTTCTGTCTGTAAATGAATACAGTCAGGTCTATTGGCTTGGCAGATACCCAAGCCAAGGCTCGGTTGCAGAAATCCAAGCCAACTCTCTAGTTTGGTTCAAGCTTGGCTCTACCTTCAGAACTTCCTGGCTTGTAACAGCTTTATTTTTACAAAGAGAAAAAGGCCCAATAAAGCACACGACACACAGAATTCATAATCCTGCTTTGTACAGAACTCAATACTATGTTAGTTGTATTGGATTTTACTTCTTAATCAAAGAAATAAAAAACGTTCTTCAACATAACAAGACTTCAGGACACGGCAGGTAACCAGGACTGATGTTAAATACTTCCAGTCTTTGATATTGTGGTCAAAATAAAACAATGGCTTTAAATAGCAGAGCTTATGTTCAAAAAAGTTTTCATATGAAACTTGAAGCAACTAAGAATACATGCAAGCAGTCAGAAACACAGACACACATACTTATCTTGGCACATAGATGTGAAAAAGGGTCACAGCCTTTTTCAGAAACTTTGGTTTCTGGTACAGAAACTTTCCTCCTGCTGAAATCCCAAATCCTAAATTTGCCTGAAGGCATTGGAGATGTCTTTCTCTCCAATCCCAAAGGAAGATCCAAAGGAAGGATCTTCTGCTTAAAAAAGCACAAATACTTGCATGTTCATGTATAATACCTTCACAAGCTGTATAATATTTTTTTTATGCCAAAATGAACAGTGTTAAGAAAATTTGTGGTCTGAATTCTGAACATTTCTCATTTTTAGAAGCAGGTCACTGAGACTGAAAATATAGGAACTATATAAGACGTAGCACATCCATTTTTTTTTAATCTTAAATTTACTATTTTTTGTTTATATTATATGTCAGAGGAGATCAGAGCCTCTTCATGCTGACATTTGTGCAAACATATGATCAAGCCCAATGTTAAGTTCTCAGCCTATAAATAAGTGTTCTAGTTGCTGAAAAGGACAATAGGGTAAAACCAGTGGTTTTTTGCATATATTTTCAAGCAGTAAATTGCTATTTTCTTCTAAACACTTTGCACACCTTTAGATAACGCCACTTGTGGTTTTGAGGCAGTCTTGCTGTGCCTCATTTCTGCTGGCTCCTGGACAGGAGAAACTATAGACTAACTCAAAAAAGTCTTCTTGAAAAAAATCAGCCTGCTTTTGGTACTTGCATGATGTTTTAGGGGAAGGGGACCCTCTATGGCTTCCAGCTAGCACTGCTGTATTGGCCTGAGTGAAGTTACATGTTGGTCCTGCCAAGGGTCTGATTCTGGGAGCTGTGTAACAGTATGCAGCTTGTCTACCTGCACAATAGATTGACAGACACTTTGAGAGGGCCAGAAGTCATGGGCCAAGTCAGTGTAGCAGTGAACACGAGGTAGTGCATCTCTGCATGGGCTATGTGGTTCTGTGAGGAATTCTGCTAACCACATCTGCACGGCCTGCATTTGGCCTGGAGCATGCGGCAGCCCTGGCATCTGGCCACAAAAACTACTACAGTCCTGCTTCAGGTTATTCCAATTTTAGTACTATAGCCAAGTCTTACCAGTTTTGTTTTCTTTTGGAAATTATCTATGGGCCCCTGCAGATATGAGGAACTGCTGCCATTGCACTCCTTGAAGAATCAGAAAGAACTAATAAACTTGAAAGTTTCATCTAAGTCCATTTATCTTCAAACTTCCTATTCATGAAGACCTTTTAGGGATGAAAAAAATCCAGTGAATAGGAAACAACTGTTCCTCCTTTAATTCCGTGAGTCCTAGGTGAGTCTTTTATGGCTTTTAGCTCACAAAGGCTCAGGAGATATCACTGAAACACTCAGCCTGTGTTGGATACCTATAATCTCTACTCATCCTGTCAGGTCAAGATTTCCTGTACTGCAATGAAAATATATATAATTTTAAAGGTGATCAGAAACCCCTTTGATCTGGGAAACCCATTTTAAAATATACGCAGGAGTTTCATCCTCACTTCTCAGGCATGTAATGTGGCCCATATTATTATGGCTTCATTTTCTTCCTCACATAGATTTTCTTTTCTTTTTTTTAACTTGACCTCCTATTTTACCCTATTGTAATTCATATAGGTCCATGGAGTTTTGCCATGTTTGAATCCCATTCAAAACAATTTCCATTAATCAACAATCCAGTGGAAAAGATAAGATGAATCCCAGATGTTCCTTGATGGTGATAGGTAGATCAGATTTCATGGGACAAAAGAGGGTCAGCCTTTTTAAAGTTTACTTAGTGGGTGAAATGTAGAAGATCCTATCTAAGCAGTGATAGGTGGAAACAGTTGAGGAACTTTAAAACAGTTTACAATATATGTGCTTGTATATTTGCAGAGGCCAAGAATGATTTACTATACCTGGAGCTTTTCCTCTGTACAAAAAATTACTAACAACTGGACTACTCTGTGCAGCATCTGACAGAACAGCTTATTGAACCAGTTCCATGAAGTACTCACGGTGCTGCAGCTGCACCAATTTCCCTACTGAGAAAGAAAACCTGAAGTCCTCAAGCAGGGGCTTGTCTAAGACCAAATAAGAACTTTAGATAAAAACACAGAGACTTAGGAGATCAAGGGATTTAACAGAAACTTCACACAGCCTTGAAGCCTTGTTGAGCGCCCTGCTTGAATTACCTTTCTTGCAGCCAGATTTTTCAATATTCTACTCCCATGAACTTAGAAATAACTTAAGATCATACTTAGTTGCTTAGATTGAGAGAGGCTCCTACTAAAGCCTTCTCTAAGAAGCCCAAGACACTGCAACATCTGACAGAGAGAAGGTTGAGGAAAAATAATAGGAAAAAAGAAAGTGGGCAAATATCAGCAAATGTTCTCTGTGTTGAATAAACATGGCATGGAGATGAGAGCTAAAATTGTCAGTGAACTATAAATGCAAGTTCCATTAATATTTGTCATTATAAATATTTATAAAATATTTTTTTCACCAAAAGAATGCCTTTTTTTTGGAATTATGTTCCCATTTTGGCAATTAGTTCAACATGCAGCCTTCCATGTAATTTTAACTTTTTTTTTGTCCATATCTTTTAAATATTAAAGCAAGCATTTAAATTAGATACAGTAAGTTTAATTTCATCATGAAAACTTCCAAGAACTTCAAAACTAATATAAGTACATAATATTAAAGCATTCTTTTCTAAAGGCATTGAGGGTGCCATATTATCAAACAGCTCAAAAATGAGCTATTCAAATTTAAAAAAAAAATTCTCAGAAATACTGAATTTAAAATCTGATTTACTCACAGTCCTGACAAGTCATGAAATATTACTGTAAGGGAAGCAATTCAGGTTATTTGGGCAACAAAGTTTCTTTATACATTTACATTAACTGGACACAATGTGGGGGTTTTTGTTCTATTTTTTAATTGTCACAGATTCACAGTTCTGCTTGCTGAGAAGATTGCAAATCCAGAAGTTCAAGCTTCTGTCATTTGCTACATAATAAAAGCACTTGTTTCCAAGTATGAAGAAATAATTTCTAGATGACACACTGAGGTTTTAAAATGCAGCCAATCAGAAATAAGATGGAAGTTATTAAAATCTAGTCGTTTGAAGAACAGACTGTAGTAACAATAAATTATCTGAGTTTAGAAGAATTTCCACTTTAAAAGTAAATTTACATTAAATAAATTGTGTGTTAGTAAGGAGATATATGTAGTGCCTATAATTTGCTTAATTTTTTTAAATTTTATATTTTACTGCAAAATGTAAATTGGGAGGTTTGATTGCAAAATGGCACTTCTAATCACCACTGGGTAGAAAAATTAAACTCTGCTAATCATTCTTGTAGGTCTGATAATATCTTCTTGGTGATGATACTTCTCAAACATATAAGCCAGTGCTTCTGAGAACTATGTACTTATATGGAAGTTTAGGTTTGACATTTTCCAGGCTGGGGTTTAGAGCATGGAACGAAGATTGTGTTATTTTGTAGAAAGTAAGATGAACAACACTGGTACTAGTATATACAAAATGCAGCATGAGCTGATAAGAAACAGGGATGGAAGTAGCTTGTCTGAATGCAAGCCAAAAAGTGGGGGATGACATTACAGCTGGTACTTCAGCCAAGTGAAGAAAGTGAGGTATATATTAAAAGAGTTGCAGGTGGTGTTTACAAGCTTTGGTTGCCTGATTAATGGGATCTACAATCTACAAATTTTATCTTAGGCTTAACAGGAACCTTGTTGAAAGAGCTAGTAATGTTGCGCTGCTTCAGTGTCAGTCTTATCTCTTTTTTCTTTTTCTTTCTCTACTTTTTTTTTTTTTTTTTTGGTTCAGAAAGCAGTGCAATGAAAGGAAAAAATATAAAAATATCAGAGAAAATAAAAATGTTTTCAGTCACAAGAAGAATTCTGATAATTGAGAAGAAGGGCATAAAGACAGTACATCTTCCAACAAACAACCTTCAGAGTGATTTTCATGTCAATTAAGAGAAGAGAAAGCAAAAGACAGCAGAGTGGCAGAAGGACTAAAAAAGAGAAAGGGCATATGAGGTGGCATGACAGCTTGGTACAAAAGCTGGACAGCACCTGGCAACTAATAATACACGTAGAAGAAGGAAAAAAAGAGTGTGCTAGCTTGGGAAAAAA